>VZSE01013791.1:0-63809 GCA_013398275.1 Promerops cafer
TCCCCGGGCTGGCCAATCGCGGCCCCGCCCTCCCCGGGCTGGCCAATCGCGGCGCGGCGCGGTCGCTATGGCGACGCGGGACGCGGCCCGGCCCGGCCATGGCCTCCTACAGCCTGGGTGTCCGCATCGGGAACTGGCTGGAGGAGGAGTACGCGCAGCAGGTACCGCCGTCCCCGGGCATGCCGCCTCCCCCGCTCCGGGCTGCCCCCGGCTCTCTAAATCCACTTTAAACGCGAGATTGTGGGTGCTGGATAACATATCTGCTCGTCTCTCCTTTTCCAACAGGACCTCCTGAGGGATTTTATCCGGAAGAGAGAGCAAGGACAACTTTTAGTACAGAGATTAGCCAGACTTAAAGAGAATATTTTCAAGAAGGTAATTTTGAAAGAGGGCTGTGTCCACCTCCCCATGATCCCCCACAGAGTGGCATAACTCTCCCTTCTCATATCTCTTACTCTACTAGTTCTGCATGCACTAAGAATGATACAGAATTCATATACTAAAATACTTCTGATGGTAGGTTCAGGTAATTCTGTAAAATACTATGTAAATTCTAATTTAGGTAGAGCTGTCAGTATCTTCGGATGGATTTGTTCACTTTGGAGACACCGTGTTGCTTATGAACCCAGACAACAAATCCTCGGATTTGGAAGGGACCTCGGAGGAGAGGGACCCCGAAATGTGTGGTGATGTGACTCTGGCTGTTGACATGGAAGAAGTGTCCCTGTACTCAGATGAACCCCTGCAGATCTCACGTGGACTTAGTGCAGTCAAGAGGGTGGACCCCATAGGTCGAAATGCTTTCTGTATTGTAAGGTCTGCTACTTTATTCTGAGTTGTTTTCAATTAGTATTTTAGCTTTAGGTAACTTGTTTTGAGAAATATGCAACAAAGTTTGCTAATATACAAAGGAATATGAGTAAATCTAATTTATTAAAGAGTGAGTCTTCAGTCATGCATCAAGCTTGATTCTATGCTGCATATTACTCTGATTAATTCCAAGGACCTCTAAATCAGCTTAGGTGTGAAGATAGAATCAAGTTCACTGTATCATTTGGTAAATTCTGCAGCTGTTTTTATTCCAGTTGCAGACAAAACATCCAAATATCAGTAGTATTCACTCTCCTGCAAGCAGAAATATGTGTCATTGCTTTTGCTTTCCATGAAGTGGACATGGTTCTGTTCTAAAAAACCCAGCATAATCTCTCTCTCAAATATATATTTAATTGCTGCTGTTTGTTGGAGAAGAAACAGAAAAAGGTCCTGCTCAATAGTCAAAGGCTCTGCCTTAGGTTAAGATATTTTACCTATTTTAAAAGGTAAACAATACAAAATATCACAAAGCAACATCTAACTGTAGACCAAAACAGACAAAAAAGCCTAAAGAATAGTAAAACTGGTGATTTGAATGTATCATTTTCCCTTTTTACAATTTTAACAGTGTTGATGGAAGTGCAGTGGGCGAACCACTTAGATATGGGCAGAACTTTCTTCTTGGGACAAAAGGAGGGGTTTCTGACAAACTGGTAAGGCAATAAAATTGCAAATGGCAGTGGTAGCATATACTGATAATGTGCATTGAACCCCTCTCTAAGCATAGATATATAAAGCTGTACACTGGTGCAACATCTTAGTTTTACAGAACAGGCTCAGAATCATGCATAGATCAAGATAAGTAATACTTAATTAGAGAGTTTATGCTACTTGCCTGAGGTCAGGTGTGCAGACCAAGGGGGCTGTTAGCCAGAATGACTGAATAAAGGAAATCTAAAAAAGGAAAGAAAAAGAAATCACAATTAGATTGTGAATAATGAAAGAATTCTTCAAGGAGATTTTAGGGTTTTTTCACTCTGAACAACTCACGTAGGAGTTGGACTTGATGATCCTCGTGGGTCCTTTCCAACTCAGAATATTCTGTGAAACTCCAAAATGAGATGATTTCCTTTCTTATGGAGATAATCCATAGTAGGAATATAAAGTCATGCACTATTCTGTCATTCTGAGGAAGCAGATTTCTATTAAATGGCAACATTCTTTCCCTCTGCAAATTAATAGTAAATAAGACATTACACATACGTATGCACTCAAAATAAATCACCACAACTTTGAAAAAGTTTTCCTTCTCAACAATCACTTTGGTGAGATAAAAATATTTGGAATGTAAATTCAATTTTAAATTAGTATTCATAAATCTGCATATAGAATAGCTACTTAATGAGTTTATTGACAGTATAGAATCTATCCTGTGGGTTTTGTCTGCATAGTTTTATCTGGGAAGACTGATCTGTCAGGAGCCAAGAGAAAAGTTTTTTTGTTCACAAATATGTTTCAAAATTACATGTCTTGTTTCTTTTACCTTAATACTGTAACTAATATATATTTTTATTTACAGTTTTATCTGGCAAGTGACCACAAAACATTTACAGATTTTGCTAAAAAATCTCGCCTTCAGAAAGTTTTTTTGACAGCTGAGCTTTCCTATTTGACTTTCTGGCAAGCTAAGTCCTTGGATCCACAACTGCGCCTTGAGCATGAAGGATTCCCAGTTCCTGTAAGAAATTAAAACTGTAGGAAATGTTATGAAAATTTAATTGAAACAGGTGGACTACTGAGAAAAAAATGTTATGTCAATTTTATTCACATATTTCGCAGTTATGCCAGTTCCTTCCCGCTACTTTTAGGAAGGAGAAGGGAGAGGGAAGGAACAATCTTTTTAATTAGGAATCTGCTGATACAAATACTTGTTTCTACTGTTCATTTTGAGGTTGACTTGTTCAGTTTTTCTCATCAGAAATTTTCAAAGGTTGACATTATTATGTTGTGAGGGTGCATTACTTACCTGTTTTTTAAGCCTTTTGAGACAGTAAATTCCATTTCCAATATTTGAAGATGTGGGGGTCTTAAATAAAGGGTCCTGTACATTAAATGTCTAATAAAATTCTCAAGGTATCCAAATGTTTTCAACCTTTTGTAAATACAGTATTTTCCTGTACCAGATAACTGCTAGGCTTCCTGAAGGTGTACAACAAATACAATTGTTCCTTTACAGCCTTGAACTAAGACTCATTTACATGAATCAGCTTGCTAATAAACACAGTCAAAATTAACTGATTGTTAAAGACAGTCTTTATTCAGAGTATTGGTTTAAAAATGGTTGTGAAGTGTCTTCCTTTGTTCTTTTTTTCCCAGGCAGAAACTAAAATCATTATTACTCATTGCTACACCAATCGCAACTTAGCCGTTCCAAGGACCTTCTGTGTGTGGTAAGAATAACTTACAGCTGGCACAGTGATGTGCCAACATCAAGAATTACTGGGAGGAGCAAGAGAGGTGGTTTAGTGATGCACTGAGGAAATGGAAAATCATGCAGAATGCTATTTTTTCTCTTATTTAACTTGGCTGTAACAGGTGCTGCTGTGTTGCTGCAGACAGCTGCATCAGTGTTAGCTGTTTGAATTTTTTTTCATTTTTCATTATCATATCATGCTTTTAGTGTTCTCTAGTTTCTTGGTGGTTCTCCCTTTGAATATCTTGAGCAATGTGAGTTGTTTGGGTTGCTTTTGAAGGAAAAAAATTATATACTAAGAAATGTAAGGAACAAGGGAACTAAATAAAACCACACTGCATAAAACTCTATATGTCTATCTGAATCAATGTCTCAACAAATTGAAGTTAATCCATCAATTCAGTTAATATACATGCATTAAATTTATATTGATTATGCCCTGCTAAGGAGTGTACCAATGTTTCCCATTAACTTCTTAGCAAGACCTGACTGAGGATTTGTGTAAGGTTTTTGAGGATGAAAGGTCTGAAAGTTTGAGGCTGAAGAAGTTATTAAGTAGCCAGAATCCTCCTCAGTCAGAGAGAAGTGGGCATGAGGGCCTAACCAGCTTTTACAAATTGAGTTGGTGTATCAGGACCTTATTCTGCTGGGGCTCCTTTTAGCTCTGAGGCTAGAAAGGTGGCATTTATTTTGGATTTCAGATTCCTAAATTATTCACAGGAAACAAAGTGGGTTATTGTGCTTTTTGTAAGGGTCTGGTATTTGAAAGTGCATGGTGATAGTTCTGAGTATACCAAGAGAAAAATGACAAAATCTCAAACAATTCACAAGTAATGAAGATTTGCTGAATTTGTATATATGTTAATTCTCCCTGCCTATCTCATCTCTTTTGACTTTGCAGGTCTTATTTTGGAAGAGAATTTGAAGTCATTTGTCACAATTATCTGGACTCACACAAAGTTGAAGAAGATAAGAATTACTGGGAGATAATTACAGCAAATCCTGGTCCTGAAGATGGTACAATGCTTGACAGACCCAAAGCTCTCCCAGAAGGGTATGAGAATCAATTAGTTTCATGAAAAGACAGAGAATATAAAAGCCCAAGACTACAGCCAGGAGAAGCTGATGAGGCTCTGATTCTTGTTTCTTTCTGTTTAGATTTTAGTTTTAGAGATGTTTATTTTAAAAATGGAAATTAAAGTCTGCCATTAGTGGTATTGCATAATCTCATTAACTCATCAACATTATAAAGGGCAAAAAAATCCTACAATTTGATGAACCACACATCAAAAATTGTCAATCAGGAAAGGCTCCTTTTCCCATTTTCACCTTCACTGATGACAAAAGTTGTCAGAACCCAGGAAACCTAATAGATTTTCATTAAATTACTGGCTCTCAGAGTATATTTAACCAATTCGTCCAAAGCCAAGCCAGTGTCACAATTTTAAAAGGGTGAGTGCACAGTTTCCAAAACACTGAACACCAAACACATGCAAAGTTATCATGGGATGCTTTGACATTTAAAGCTCATCTGAAAGAAAGTTGGTTGTTGAGCTCGTTCCACCCTCCTTCTAACACAACGTTGCCAATTATTAAATCATACAGGATCTGAGAGCAGCAGGCAGATCATGCTGCTGTGTCATGCAGGTTTGCTTTGAGGGATTGTACTGCAGAGGACAGCTTTAGAATCACCCTCCTTTACAGACCTGTTATAGATGGGATGTTATAGAGGAAGTTATCTTTAGGAACTTCTTCTTTCACTTTTTCCTTTCACTCTCTATGTAAGGATAGATGTTAATACATGTTAATCATGTTAATCATGTTAATACATGATGTATGATGTTTTTCAAGAGGATCTGTTAATAGTCCAACATTTCAGAGGTTTGCACATTTTCACAATGGATTGACATAAATCTGCTTATATTTTGTAGATGTTAAAGTTTAGTAGATAAAGTTTTGTAGCTATTTAAGTTTAGTAAGGCTTAAAATGCATGAATGCACTGTAGTGTTGCTAACTTGGCCATTGTGGACTTTTACTGGTATTAGATGCAGCTGTTTCAATCTAAGTCTCTTAACTCTGGGTCAAATGTAGGAAACAAGAAGAGGCCTTAAACCAAAACCATTTCCAAAACAAAGCTTCGTGTGAACTCATGCAGGAGTGAGGACTGTGTGGGCAGGGTGCCTGGGCTGGCTGATGTTTTGGGTAGGAGTGCTTGTGAGTGTGTTTGAGTGGAAGGAAAGCAATGCACGCTGTACAAAAACAAGTTTTGCAAAGACATAGAGGAAAAACCAAGAGATAAACAGATACAGAAATGAGTAAAAAAGCAGGTAATGTTGGAATTTGGTGCTGATTAAAAGTGGTTTGGACACTTGTGTTTTGATCGCTTCGTGCTCATTGGAAAGGATTTATTGAGATGAAAATAAACAGGATTGAAAGAATATTCCTGATTCCAATAGCAGTGTTAAACACACAGCTTTGTGCATAGCTCTTATATCATATCATACATATTTATAATTCATCTAATTCAGGACAACAAATACAGATACTTACCTGTTTCCCAATTTTCTAAGCTGGTTTTTTGCACTTCTTAACGTTGTCCACACGATGGCAGCCCATGTATCTAAACAACACAATTCCTGCTATGTCTTTAAAACAGCCTGAGATGTTTAAATCCAAAGGAGTCCCTGAAACAATGTCACAGAAGGAAACCGAGTTAAAACAGATTTGAATTCTAGACTAGGATATGTCATTAATGTTATATCATGTTTTTGGAAAATAAAGTCAAGCACAAAGGTAGACAGAGCAATGCAGGATGTGTATTGCATACAATCAACTTCTTTATATTAATTAGAACATTAAGTAATTTGTAACCAAAGCATAATTAGAGGAATTTAGGAGCTTTTTATTTCACTGCCTATGTAAAGATATGAAAATTGATGTGTGACAAGCAATGCATATTTTTATAGGGGTACTGTTATTGCTTTTGCCAATTTACAGAAATTAAAATTATGCCCATTTTCACAACAGATTGACATAATCCTGCTTTGATTCTGTAGGTATTAAACTAGGAAAACATCAGGCTGTATAGAGTGCACTGCAGGGTTTGTAATTTATCCATTTGCTGATAAACACAGGATTTAATAGAAAGAATTAGGGGATTGAGTATTAGTGGACAATATGAACAATCCTGCTATTGCCAGTTAGAGTCACAATATTTCTGGTGGATAAGGCAATGGAGACCTGAACCACACCCTAGGCCTGACCATTGGGTTGCTTTTTCTTGTCCTAATACTGCATATAATGAACCATGGGCAGTGATGCTTCCTTCCTTTGCAATGCACTTTGCTTTTTGTTGGTGTATGGCACAGTCATGTATTTAGAAAGCTTTAATGCTTCTTCCAAATTCGACCCAATATGGATAGCTCCACAAAGTACATTGTGGGAAGATAAAACTCACTTTGCCTCCATTCCAGACAGCTCAAAAGCTGTTAGCATGAAGCTGATACTGAGCTATTAGTCCTTGCTGAGGGACAGGGTGCATTAGTCCAAATTTAGTGCTGTGTTACAACAGCCTTTCACAGGCCTGAGGCACAGAGAGTGCTCATATCTGCACGTTTTGCTGTGCAGTTGTGTATTAGCAGAACAATATTGAAGTAAGAAAGAGAATTCAGAGTCAGCAAAGAAAATGTGACTGGTTAACTCACACTTTGGTAACACTGGAAAATGAAAATCCAGTTTAAATATGCCTTTTCACTTCCCTCTCTTTCACATTCTTCCCCAACTCATATTTCACATCACATCACTTCTCTTCTGCCATGTTGTCTAGCCCAAACTTACTGATTTACTGTGGTTATAAAGTGCTCTTCTAGCACTCAGCACAAGTTCTTGGCCTCACACCTAATCACATCAGTATCTTCAGGGCTGCTTTTCTGTTCAGTGATTGTCATGAAGTATTGTTTTAGCTCAGACAGCTGATAGAGGAAAAAGCCACATGCAGATTTAGTAACTGAATAAAACATCTGAGGGGGAAAAAAAGGCACAGAGAACATTACAATAAAATTCCACGCATCAGTGGAAGAAAATATCCCAGCACTGGAAAATTTGGTGGAGTTGGCAGGTAAGAGGGTGATTTTGATAACATCTGTGCCCACTCACCCTAAATTAATATTGCATGTCTGTTGTAATTTGAGTGGGGTGGGTGTGAAAGGATCTTTTTAAAACCTGTTGTTTTTGAAACACTTAAGACTTCAATGTATGAAAATTAAACTACGGAGGCCACAAAATAAAAAATAAAAAAGTACAGATGTGATATGCAAAATACAGGTGGAAATTATGAAATCTCTGTGTCAGTTTGTCAGCTACAGTTCCCTTCTAACTATATTCTGTTTTAGGCTTTGTCCCAGGTCTTGTATCCATTCTCTGCCTGGCCTGCCTTGTTTCCTTGCCCGTACACAGCACAGAGGGGCAAGCCTTGCTTTGTCAGCTCCCCCCTTCATGCTGGTTTGACTTTGCCCTGGAAGCTGTAAAAGGGAATCTAATCCTCAGCACTGGATTCTCCTGGCAAAGAGGAGGAGTGGGAAAATCTGTCACCTTGCTGGATGTGTGCTGTGTCAGCAGGGATATGAGCAGCCATAAGGTTATCAGCTGCAGGATTTGCATGATAAATTAGCATTACTGACAATAAGAGGGACAGCTTGGCATAAAGACACACGGAGACCGCTCCACTTTGGGGTTTTGGGGATTTTTTTGGTCAACACTGTGTGTAGAACATATGCAATGAAATAATTGACACTTTTCTTCCCCTTTTTTTTCCACTTTGGGCTTGTACAAGGCAACATTCACTCAACAGAAGAGAATCATCAGCATGGTGCTAGAAAGTATTGCTACAACTGAGGCACTTTCTCTTGAGAAGTTTCTATATTTTCTGTCAAGGAGGACTCAAAGTACAGCAGAATAGGCATAAACATTTAAAAATGCCTGATGACATTAATACCCACATTCAGTGATGAAATTAATTCATACACATGAATCTGCTCTAAGTTTATACAAGAAGTTCAGAGAGCTAATTTCCCAACATCTGTTAAATGCTGCTTCATACAATACGTCAAAACAAAACTAAACAGACCATCCAGTTAGAGGCCAGCTAGAATACATGTTTCTATAATGCTGGTCTTGTTTTAATTATAGCCTCCTTTGGGCAGGGACCATATCTTCATCTTCATCATTTTTTTTTCAAATATGAAAACTACAGCAGAGAAGTTCAGTAAGCAATAGCATAAAGCTGTTACTAAAAAAATTTGTAAGATGACAAGTACTGAAGTAAACCTGATGCAAATAGCCAGAGATATGGGCATATGAAATCTGCACATAAAGCAGTGCCAAGTAGCAAACTCTTAGTGTGGGGTATGAAGATTGAGCTGCCCAAGTAGTTCTGACATTAGTAGGAGTTGCTAGGAGAAGATCCCACAAACCACATTGCCGTCCCTGTGGGTCTGACAAACCCACAGAGGGGAATAAGAATTATCCATGGTAGTATTTATTTTTATGCATATATTTAGTTTTTTAATTATATGGCATACTAGTTAAAAATACTTAACCAACCCTTAGCACAAGTTGCATTTGCAGAAGAGACGCCAGTCCTGAGAAACTGAAGAGCTGTTTCTCCAGTTTGTTCATGTTAAAATTGTCAGGAATTATGTTGCACATACCTTTGGAGATCTTAGTCTAAGAAGATAATTTCCAAAAATCATGTTTAGATGTTCCTGAAAACATTACCAGTACAATTTATAAAGAAATATCTTCAAATTCCTAAACAAAATGAAAGCAAGAAACTAGTGAATAAGCAGAGCACTGAATTGAAGTTTGAACTACCTTTCCTTTATATTCAAATCTCTTTTAACTCCTAAAATGCTAGTAACTGTGGATAATTGTTTTAGGGTCTCTAAAAGATCAAACACAGATGTTTGTGAAATCCATATCAGACAGAAATTTCCATCCTTCCGCCCTGGTTTCCTACTGCTCCTCTTGCTTGGACTTTCTGCCTCTTCCATATCCTGAAGAAACAACTGAGCAGTTGTTCAGGGAAAAGTTTAATGTTCATCAGCTTTTCCGGTCTTTTTGCTGACAATTTTGGCAGCATCAGTTTAGCCAGAACACCCAAGATGTATTATAGTCTCAAAAATAACCAGTGAATGTAACTGTGCCATGAAAATAAACACATATAGAGAAATAGAAATGAATTGCTGCTATATACACATACACACTCTGGGAGCTTTTATGCTAACATGGAAATCACATCCAGTTCAGCATATGTAGGAGAATGAACAATCTTTCCTCATGTAAGAGAATTAACTAGTTTCTTTTGAAGCTACCTGAAGTAATTAGTTCTTTCAGTGTAATCTGTAGTGGTCAGGGACATATTCAGGTCTGATTATGAATGGCTTCAGGATATCACATGGTGATCCAGAATAACACTCTTGCTATACTTACTGTTTCACCATGCACCCCTTTTTCTTATCTGTCTTCATTCTCCTTTCTGATTTCTGCACATGTCCTCAAATCTAGCTGACCTCAGACTCTACTCACAGTCTTACAGAGAAATGGAAAATTTGCCTAAAGATGGCCCAGTATATTGAGCTGTGCTCTTTGCTCATCCCAAGCCAGTCAGGGTGATAATTCTCTCCAGAGCATATTGAGTGGAGGACCTAGATCACTTTGTGATCAATAATTCATAATTGCAACAAAAGCAACTTTTAACCTTGTTTGGCATAATTTCTGTGATAAGCTCCTAATTTATTTTACTGTGCTTTGTGAATTTGCTGCCAAAATGGCAGTTGAAATTTACTTTTAGGACTTTCTTATTGAAACACGAGTCTTGGATCAAATCAGGAATTCTGCCAGAAGTCACCATATTGTAAAAAATATTTATGAACAATAAAACATTTTTAGTTCTTGAATCAAACTAACTTACATCAATAATTTAAGCAGGTTGCTGTGGTATATAGTCGAATGCATTTCGGGAGTCCCAAGCAGGCATAGTTGAATCCATCAGCATTCAAGCCCTTGGACAGAATGGGCAGCTTGAAAGGCAACTAAAGCATGCCTCCTCCTTTGTTTCCTTGGAAGGGGAAGCCAATCAGGATAAAAGGGAAGGGCTGAGTATGGAACTGCAAATCTTATAGTCTTAGTGCAGTTAGCTCTGGCCTGGCAAGCCCCTGAAGGAAGCAGTCAGCCATGGTAATCACCTAGACAAGTATCAGGGGTTGAGACACCCAGAGCTGCATGGCATTACAAACTCATGTTTATCCCTGCTGTGAAGTAGAATGTCTAATAGGTGGTAATTACAAATATGGGGGCTGGGCTAATTTCTTACCTAGACAGTAAATTGCTGTAGCTCAGGTAAGGAGCAGTAGTTAACTTTGTCTTCTGTTTTTATGGCAACACTGGAACTCAGTGATCATGGCAGAGGTGAAAAACAGAGACCAGCCAAGCCAAAAATCCCCTCTGCTTGAGCTTTGTCTCTCCAGGCACTGTTTCAAAGGAAGACAAACCGCTTTCCATTTCCCTGTCTATCACAGGTAATGGTGTTCTGCTCTGCACTTCCTCATGTGTGTATCATGTGCCCTCTCTTCCTTCATTTACTGTATCTGTGCATCTCTACACCTACTGGGCATAGCTATTTCATAAGGGTAGTAAGAAGTAGATTGTGGATGTTCATTAGGTGCTAATAAGAAAAACAAAGAAATATTATAAAGACATTTTTTTCATTGTTCTTAAGTATGTTGGCATTCCAAAGTTTTCCATAAAATATATTTGCATATACTTGCTCTCAAATGGCATCAAATTCCATGGGTTGAATTAATCAAATTAATATTTTTGATTAAATTATCAACTTATCCAGACACGAGTTCCCTGGATCTTGTGTTTTTTTCCCACATTCCTTTTTCAGAAACAAATTACAATTTGTTTAAAAGGAATGCATGTAGCTATCTCAATAATTACATGACCTCTGTATGGCAGCATATGCATGACCTTTGATACAACACAGCTTATTGTTCTCATTGCTTGTTGAAAATTTTGGTGCTTCCAGAAGTACTTGAAATTCAACATTATTATCTGCCCCTTGCTAATTAATATCTAACCATATATGAAGTGACTGTGCCGTGTTGGGCGGTTATGGAATTTTGTCTGTAAGTGCCAACTGATTTTGAACAGTGCCACACTTTGGTACTACTGAATGGTTTCTTCTGAACACTGGGCTTTATACAGCATTCAGAAACACCAACACAAATTCCTGCTTCCTATGACATTGGCTTAACAAGGATTTGGGGAGTTACCATTTGCACTCCACGGTTGATGTGTGCGACCTTTTCATCCGAGCAATTATTTCTGAGAACAGAATGTTCATTCATCACAGAAAGAACTGAGGCAAAGTCAATTTATACCACACATTTGGCTGTTACACAACACAACCATTTGCTGTTTGGTTTTAGAAGTTAAGCACTACATATAATCCAACAAGTGGTGAAGGTTTTTTGGTCAGTCCATGTAACCTATAACAATCTTAGGTTTTCTGCAATAATATCAGGTTTTTGTTATAACAAAATACGTCAGAATGGGTATAAATGTCCAATAATAATTTTTCAAATATATTTGAACATATTCCACAAAAGAGAACTTTTTATCATGCCAGGGTAGGTCAGCAATTTTTGCAAATGAGCAGTGTAATTAAGTGAGAACAGTCCTCCTGTGTAACTGTCATGAAGAGAGTATTCATCACCTGGAATTCTATGTGCTTCAACATAACAGCATGTTTGGCTATGATAAGTTTCCTGAGGGTGGGACAATGAAGTTAAAACTGAAATGATAAGCAGTAAAGGAGTTCTTAAAGAGTTCAGAAAACACATCCATGAAACCAAATTTACAGAGAAAGAGAAGAACACAAACTAAAGCTCTTCAAAATATATTTAAACTTGCAGAACTACCTCTCCCTGGGGAGAATCCATTATGATATTAAGCTTCTTCAGGTGAACCTAGGATATTTTCCCCACAGAAATCAAAAATGATCATTACAATTTAGTAGACAAATATAGCCACTGTTATATTCTTCAATAACAGTCTATAAAGTTTTGTGTTGATATGTTTCTCCCTTGTTCATTGAAGATAAAAAGTTTGCTTGAAAGAGCATTTTAGAGATCAAAGAGGATTCACCTTTGCCACAGCTAAAAACAGTTTGTCTCATACAGTTCCTGTTACTGCACAGAATATACTAGTATGATAAAGCCACTGGTTATGGAATAAAAATGTATTGGGTTTAAGTCTCACATTTCATTAAGCTACGTAACATTTGCATGTTGAGTACAACCAGGACAACACATAGTAAATTACAATTAATAGCTTCACTTAGGTAAAGAAAACAAACCATTAGTGAGGTGAATTAATTTCACCTGATCTTGCCAATTACTACATTGCATTCTTCCAGTCCAGAACATTAATGCAAAATATGAAAGACTGAAGAGGCTTTTGACAAAAGGGCTAAACAGAAATGTAGCTCCCAGATTTGATTATGAGGGTATTAAATGTTGAGATGAGATCAGCCACTTTGCCAAAACCAGTATATCACTGCTGTGATAAATTGCACAGAGCAGAAGAAACATTCCAAGAAGTTCTAATTACCTTAATGATGAACTTCAGTGTAACCATATTTGTGATTCAAATGCATCTGCCTTCACATTCCAGTGCTCTGAATTCTGCCTCATGCCAGTATGTACACAGACTGCAAAGACATCACATTGCAACAATCTGGTGGAAGAAAATTAAACAAATTCTTTAGTTTCACTGCAAAACACAGTCCTCAGACTTCTTATAATGCTTTTCTGAACTCTTCCCACCTTGTTGCCATCTGTGCTAAAATGAGTGGATGCCAGAATTGGACATGGAGTGCTCATTTAATGCTTTATTCAGTAGTAAGGATCCTGTTCTTCCTTGATGCTTTTTGGCACATGCATCCATTTTCAAGGCTGCATCCAAGACCTCATCCAAGACCTGGGTGGCCTGGGGATAGCTGGGGAAAAGAGTTACATCCTCAAACCCAACTCCTGTTCCCATTTCTCTTTGCTTGAGCAGTTTGAGGGCAGAACAAGCAGTTCTACTGCGTTACTGCAGGCAGGGAGGGGGAGAGGGAGAAGTGATATTTGGTGCACAGAAGAACAGGCTTGGGCTCAGTAGTTAGACTAAGAGCACCTGGGAGCTGCTTTTCTGTATTCAGCTGTGACAGAATTATTCCACACTGCTCTGGAGAGATTGAAAGAGATTCTTCTTGCAAACTGAGATTTTGATTTCCTCTGTCCTGCAATTCTGCTCCTCTAGGTAAACTCTAGATTTGACTTTAGCTACTCTGGCTGTACTTCTCCCTGTTGAGTTTTAACAGCCAATTGCCATTAAACTCTTTAATAAAGACATTAGAATAATAGATAAAAGTACAATTTTAGGGGTATAACCTAGGTGTTTATTTTAAATGTCATAAAATGTCTAAGGGTAAAGAATAGCAAAGGACTAAGAAATATATTATGACTAAGAAAATTGTGAAGATTAAATTAAAAAAAAACACAAGTGAATGGTTATTTTGAGGTGGGAAGTATATTAACAAGTAGACATCCTAAGACCTACACCAAAACTAGGGTTAATTTAATCTATTTGCTATTCGTCTGGAAAGGAAGCATGCAGTAGCAGAGACAGCATAATTGTGATCATTTAAAAAAGCCAGGACTTAAGAAAAGCCCCAACAGCAAACAAAACAAAACAAAATCCTAAAAGAAGGGACCAAAAAAGATGGTAGCTGAAATTCAGTGTAGGCAAGCATGAGGTAATGTGTACTAAAAGGAACAATTTGAACTACTCATATACACTTGATGGTTTGCAAAATCACTCAAGAAAAAGATCTAGGCGGTACTGCAGACAGCTGAATGGAAACTTCTGCTCAGGGCACAGTAGTGGTCAAAAAAAGCAAACAAAATGTCAGGCTATATTAAAGATGGATTGAAGAGTAGTACTGGAAAGAACAACAATACCACCAAATACATCAACAAAGTATTCTTCATTTTAAAATTAGGTTATTTTGCTTTCATTATATGAAAAGAAATGGGAATCACCTAGAAAGAGAAAATAAATGGGATTTAGGGGCATTGATAAACTACAAAGTGAAAGATTTTTAAAGGATATCAGAATTATGACATCCTTCAAATTAAGGGGTGTTTTTCCAAACAACTTCTCTATTTCTCAGTCCTTGAGTTTGCAAAAAATGTTAGCAGGAGCAAATCTGTCTCTTTGTCACCTACTGAGATAAGTGACACACAGACTGTGGATGAGCTTTCGAGCACGAGGCCTGATTGTAATGTCCGTGCTGCTCTAGAGAAAAATGGAAAGGGTCAGTTCCTCACAGAACCTCCCTGCTCTGCTAAGCCCAGTCTGCAGAGCCCAGTCCAGGGCTGGGTCATATCCAGTTTAGGCTCAGATGATGCCTGTATCCAGCACCTTGTGTTCAGTTTTTACTCACTTGCTCAAATCCAGCCTAGCACCCTAACCTGAATTCTTTCCTCCTTTAATCCCTTCCTTCCCCTCAGCCCCTGCACTTACATCCCCAAATTACCCTCTGCTGCTTCCACAGTCTCACAGCAGTTACCCCCCTGCTGCCCCCGTGGCTTTTTAGCCCACTTTCCCCTCCTGCAGGCCCATTCCCAGCTTAGCTCCCCCCTGTGTGCTGTCAGGATTATCAGCACTGTCAGACCCCCAGGAATTCCCTCCCCTGCAGTACCTACAGGAACTTCCCAGGCTTTGCAGAGTCCCGGCAGGAGCCCGTGGTGCTGTTAATGTTATCAGATACTACTCACAGTAAACATGAGAAACTAAAATCAGGGGTTAATTCACAGCAGATGAACACCCCCATACACACACCACCCACCTTGGGGCTTTATCATGCCTCAGAGCATAAATTGCTTAGATATTAATTAAGGCAGGAGATTTCTCTCCTAATTACGTGGCATGCCAAGTTGAAAGCTGGCCTGTGGATTAAGGACAATGATATACACCAACCTCTGTGGTTCTTAGGGTAGAGTGCCTGCTATAAATAGATGTTAAAATTGTAAATTTAACATTGTTTAGTCTGAGGATAAGTGAGGAAAATGGGAAACTCATTTGCTCAGCAGTAGCAGGGTGTGGAGTGTTGTTTTCTGCCGAGGATTATTTTTATTATTTATTACTAAACTCTTGAGAGCCTAGAGATGTCACAAGGTCCTTTTGCTGTTTTGGGCTGTGAAACCAGGAGAGGAAAATATGAACTTATGCAGTTTTATATAACTTACAAATGTGTTTAGCATTTTCTGTGACAGTGAAAGCAGTCAGAAAATTTAACTGTTTCCTTTGTGAACTTTATTTTGTTTGTCTGGAAGTTTGATCTGTTTCAGAGTAGGGGCAGGACATTTTCCTACATAAGCAAAATAATGTCTAATTACAATAAAAAGGGAAGGAAGAAAGAAAAACTGAAGTTATGCTGTGAAATGGCATTATTACCTCTCTAACAGGAAGCATATGGAATAGTAGCATGCACATAGGTCTGAGAGCCAGGAATAAATCAGTGCTAGTCTAGACATGCTGATTCCAGCTGTGGTCCTGAAACAAGCTGTTAGGGCTAGAACCTGATTAATTCTAATGTCCATCTGGAGAGGATGATGAACAAAGGCAGAGCAACTGTCCCATCAGAGCTGTTGGGAGAACAAGGGTTACCCACTGTAATCTCTTCTGTCTAACAGTGACTGGATCCACAGGCAGTATCAGAAATCAGGGTGGTACATCCTATGGAAGAGTGCCTTATCACATAGCCCCATTCTCTGCATTATAGAAAAAGAAGCAGAGGAAATGTCTTCATTTAATCCTGTTTTCCATTTCTTAGTGTGGCCCTCATTTATTTTTCTGCTTGTGCTTTCCCCATTGTGGTTATAATTAATGTGGTTAACTAATATTTATAACACCCAGAAGATGGAAAGCCTATGTATTATCTATTTAGGGTAATTACCTCACTAAAGGACCTAAATAAATACTGATACAATTCCAGAGACCAAGGCACTACCCTCACAAAAATACCTCCTCTCTTGTCCTGCCTCCACTCAAAACAATGACTCCATCTCAATTGATCTCATATGAATAAATAACATTTACATTTGCCCCTCCTTTACTATTATCTTATTTTCTCACAGCAAAAGGATCCTAGTTTGTCTGGTTGCTGTAGCCTAAATTCTACCATCCTCAGACAAAACTCATTGCTCCACTACACAGACTTTATTCACCAAAGGAAAACCTCCCAAAGCCCTTACAGACCTTATGAAAGACGTTTTCACTCACTTGGGTTAAATGAGCACTGTGTGTTTTCTTTCTTCCTTTTTTTTTTTCCTGGGGGTGGGTAAAAAGTAATAAATGAATCATTTCAACTTTGGGCGAGAAGTTTAGGTGTTGTATTTGTACCATGCAACTACATAAACACAGAAGGAGCCAGTTAACCAATGACTGGCAGGAATGAGAAGCAATGAGATGATCTAAAACGTTTTAACACATTTTCCATATATTAGCACTCGGACTAGTTGTGTTTTGCTTTCTTACAACAGACACAAGTCAGTAAAAGTCCAAAAGGAAAGTCTGAGGTTTTATATTTCTGTTTGTGGTACAGGAAAAGGGTTACGATCTCAGTGGTTGATTCAGTGAAATAACATCTCTTTTATACACATCTGCCTAGCAAGTAGGGCGGTAGTTGGAAATACCCAATCTAAAGCATTAAAGATTTGCTGGCAAATAGCAAGGCATTTTCTGCAGAGGAAAAGTTGTTATATTGAGCAGTCACTTTGAATGCTTAGGAGTTACAGTCAAATATCCAAACACTGTGGAGCTACACTGCATTTATTATTTTCTCAAGTATTTAACACACTGGGAATGGACTCTGCCGCATACTTCATCTCCAAGAAGACATGATAATAGCAGATTTAAATAAGAAGATACTTGGCAATGTCAATGGTAAGTGATATTTTTATAGCAAATTATTTAGGCATCATGCAGTCAGCTCTTTTTACATGTCAGTGTGTATTATTTTCAGCTGTTTTAATTTCAAAATTTGAAAGAGAAGAATAAGCAGATAAGAGATATGTCACAAATTCCTTTTTTGTCTGTCTATTCACTGTTATCACTGTTTTGTCTTTAAATTGTCTGAGAAATTTGAAGCAAATTATTATTGTTCAATGATCAGCATTATGAATTTCACAAAGATTCTCTTCATGGAAGTACCTTAATTTAGGACACTTCTGGCTTGCTGTAAAATATTTCTCTTTTTTCTCTTGATGTATATAAAAGCCTGCAGAGTGGATGAGAGACCTTTGTGAGTTCACAGCTTTCTTCAGTTTTGAAGGCCTCTGTATACCTGCAATATTATAAGAGACAGAAAAGAAACAAAATCACAGATCAAATAATTCATTACTCAGAAACATTTTTAAAACTACAAACTATCTCATTGGCAATTAAATTTCATAAATAAGATTAATTAATTTCAAAACCAGATGGAAAGGAGAGCATATGGGGGTTTAATTTATTTATTTTTCTTAGCTTCTGCTAAGTCAATTTTTTTCCAGAATTTTCTCTAAACTTTCTACTCATTTCCACTGTGCTGTGTAACTGAAGGCTATATTCTTTGAATATTTTATTTTTCTTTAAAGAAGCAATACACAAAAATGTATTCCTCCATGAGAACTAGGTAGGGCCAGTATCTAATAATCTGAAAACAAATTTTCAAACTATTTTAAAATTAAACATTAATATGATTTTCTACTACAATTCCAGAGCACAGATCCAAGCAAGACATCCAAATGCAGTATTTACTCAATCTCTGTATGAACTAGCCTATACAGGAAATCAGTAAATTGCTCCTGAGTCTCAAAGGGGATACGTATTTGTTTAGTCATGTATTATAAATAACATCTGTAGACTTGAAACCTTGCCAGCATTATTAATGCAGTGTTCACTTAATAATATCCTTTATTTTGTGCCTCATTAGTAACAAATTCAAACAGTGTGAGCCTGCAGAAAGAGGTGCAGGCTGCTGCAGCACAGGGGTGCTGGTGCTGTGCTGTCCATACTGCCACTGCAGCCTGGCTTGGTGGAGCTGGGCTGCCCAGACCTGGGCACTCCCCTCCTGGCCAGCAGAGCCTTGGCACACGCAGCCCCTGCTGCTCCTCTGCAGGGGCACTGCTCCCAGGGTGGAGGTGGGACAAAACACTCCCCTCTGCCCCCGCTGTACCAGCCTGAAGAGATGACATAAAGCTGTGGGGCTGTCAAATTGCCTCAGGTCATGCTGAAGGACTGACCCGGCAGGCGGTGGCCTCTCACAGCTCCCTGCTCTTAGACAGCACCAGGGATGTGATCTGCAGCTTCATTTGCCTCCTGCTGTTATAATATTTCTGCTCTCTGTATTACAGCGTGGCACATACTGCACCCTGTGAGATAGCTTGCATGCCTTATCATATGGAATAAGCTTTGTGTGCAATAGATTCTGCTTAAAAGGAGATGGGTTGGAAGGATATCATTACTTGACAACAGCAAGTTCTTGTTGTTTTCTAAGAGTAGCTGTTCATTATTTTGTCCATCATCTAATTTAAAAACAAACAAACAAACAAACAAACAACAAACTTTTAATTATCTTCCAGTACTTTTCATCAGAGAAATTCTCACCCCACATGCCCAGGAAAGAAGGTGACCACAAGGCCACAACCCTGTTTCTTTGATGAGGACAAGGATTCAGAAGTGAGGGAAAGCAAACCTTGGGTCAAACCAGCAGGTCACCATCAGAGCTGGAAGGAGATCTCCAGACTCCATTAGAGTGTTCAGTCAAAAATGAGCTGGGGCAGATTTTAACTGCTTTATAGAGCATTAGATGTGGTTGGTAAGATTCCATTATGGGTAGTTTACTTCTTTGCCCAAGATTAATGCTGACCCTAAACTGATATTGTCAAAGTCTTAACATTTTTCTGATACCAATTTTATGTATTTAGGGTCCTTTCTTTAAGTCAGAAATAAGAAAAAAACCCCTCATTTTATGCAACCCTCAAAGGTCTGGGTATTCTTGAGTGTTTATTTGAGTCAAGTCTTTAAAGATTCAGTCGATGAATACAAAGACAAAATTTATAATCAGTTTAAAAGGTGTTGAAATAAAAAGGAAAGAATCAGAGAAAGAAAATCCTGGGTTAATATTGCTGGTCATATTCCTGTCTTGGAACATGCTTTTGGACAATTACTTGGGAATTAAATCCCAGAAGAGGCTGCTTCTTTTGGGAAATCCAACTGAGAAAAAGAATATAGCATCAGTTCTTATGAAAATCATTATTAGGTATTCTCTGGATCAAAAATGAGCACACATAAGAAAAGGACACCAGAAAATTTGACTTCCCTGAGCACATCTCTGCTGCAGGGTCGGGGTTGTTCAGTTGCCAGGAGCACCAGCCTGCTCTAGCAGATGGCACTGTGCTGAGCCTCAGCACGCTGTTTCACACCAGCTCTTTGTGTGTATCCAGCCTTTCCAGAGAGCCAGTTCACAAGTCTGCCCTGTGTCTGGAGGCACAAAGTCTGTCCCACAGTCCAGTTTATGGCTGCTCTTCCATGACACCTCTCACTCCATGGCCCTCCTACTGAAGTTAATAAAAAGGCTGGGGAAGTGATCATGGGTGTTTACTGTGCCATAACAGCAATAGTCAAGCTCTTTGGGCCAACACAGAATAAAGGCAAATGAGGACACAGTGATGTTTAAAAGAAATGGTAACTAAGCAGAGTAACAATCTGTCTGAGGGTATAGCAAGTTTTCAAGGCTGGTGTAATAATGTCTTTACATTCTGATTTGGTGGTTATTTTAAAAGATAAGCTTTAGCTGGAGTAGGAATTATTTTCATCAGTACAGGAATTACAGGTTAACATTTTCTCTTCAACTGGTTAATCATACTAGCTAATTAGAACAACAATGACTGGGCTTGAAAATGGATTCTGTAGAAAAATCAATCAATCTGTATGAATCTTCAGCTGAGATCTCTCAGCCACTAGCTCTAAACTACTTAACATTAGATACTGCTCTGGAGGTGTAGGCTGATTTCAAAATGTGGAAGAAAATTCATCTCCCACAGACACTAAATCCTGTACTGGTTGGGATGCTGCAGCTGACCCCAGCACCATTTATCACACCTATGACCACGATATCATCAGATCTCATGAAGCACCACAAGCATTATGTTTTGTGCCTTACCAGGGACCTATTTATGTGACAGATTATACTGTTCCCTCATGGGAAACCTGTAAAATAACCTTATTTTTCTGTCAGTGGTGATGCTGGTGAGTGACGTATGTGGCGCGCACTGCGACTAAAGTCAGTGTTAAAAGCTACAGTATTGCCAAAGAACAAGAGAGCTGCCGCTGGAACTTTATGCTGTTATCTTCAACACCACAAACAAAACCTGTCTGCTCAGCTTCATTCTGATTGTCACAGCCTTAGAGATAAGGTACAGCAGCAGAAATGTGAAGGGTCCTCAAGACTTTTCTAATGCAGACTTAAGAAGCAGCCTGTGTTAAGTAGCTTTGCCTCTGCCAAGCTCCAGGCATGACAAATACTCAGAAATAGCTACTGCTTAAACCTTGTGCTTGAAATGACAACTCTACAAATGTGGTAAAGTCATTTTATTCAGGCACTAATATCCAAGAGAAGAGGTTGCATAATTCATCACCAATCCCTGACAAAGCTTAGTGAAAAAAACGAAGAAACAAACAAACAAGCCCAAACCAAACCATCACAACACCCCAAAACACTCTGCAATACCTTCTCCTACTCAAAAAGCCCTCACAAACAACCCAACCCAACCAACCCAGCCACCCAGAGAGGACCATGCCTGTTACCTGTGAAATGCTATGGGATAACAAGCCCCTGACTCTGGTGAGCCTGAGATCAGGCTGCTGGAGCACGTGGTGCCTGGACCAGAGTGTGAAATATGGAGCAAATTCTGCCACTGCTTCTCAGGTGGACTAAGAATATTCACCTTTTCAGTACTTCCATTCATTCACATCTGGCTGTTCAAGGAGTAAAGAAGGCAGCAGCAAGAAATATGACAAAATCCAACATGGATTCACAATAACAGGTTAAAAAAAAGGGACAGGTCCAAATACATCTTTTAACTGAACTAATGAAAAATACAGAGAAAATTTTCATATCATTTTTGTAGGTAGAGTCAATTCAGTTTTCTTTTGCCATTTAAGTTTTTTTCCTTATAAATCATAATTTGGCTATTGATAATTCTCCTTTCATTCAGCCTAAAGGGCCCTTTATGTCTGCCTACAGTTTAGGGAACTATAAATTAAAGGAAATACTAAGTCAGATGAAAAAGGAGCATTATGTGGAAAGAAGGTAAAGTCATAACTTTTTAAAATATTTGTTTAAATTCAAATGACACCATACAGGAGAGCTCACATAATGCTTTTACTACTCTAGTGCTGCATTAAGTTAAAAATTCTGTATTGGTCAATGCTTTAAAAAAAAAGATGGACCTTTCCTTCAGTACCAGATATTTAGCAACTTTGTAGCTGACATAAATATTTAGTGTTTCTCAAAGCCCAGCATAATGTCACACGTAGTCTATGTACACACTATAAAAATATTAAAATAACAATACAGCCCACAACACTTAGCTGAAAGGGTATCACTCTTGCCTAATGCAACCCTCCATGGGGGTGCTAACACCCAACAGCCAACAAACTTTACACTCATAGTGCTGTACTTTTTCAATCACATACTCTTAACACTATCACTTATGTAAATCACATGGGCTACTTTGTCTGTAAACAAAGCATGGTATGCATAAAGTAACATATTCTTCATGGAGTTCAAGGATATGTTCTCAAGATGAGGTAAAAATTCTTTTTATGGGTGTACACTTAGTACTAAACCCTCTTGCATGGAACTATATAAGCAGTATTTTACTGCTCATCTCTGGGGCACTGCAACAAGAGAGGTTAGTAATCACAGAGTGGGAGTGCAAGTCATGAAACACAAATGTTTCTGGTAAGACAAGGTCTAGAAACTTTTATTAATTCACAGGAAAGCAATTCACTTGAAAATAGTCTAGGAGGTTGCAGAGCTGGATACCATCATAAAATAGTCAGGTAATAAATTCCACAAAAAGAAGTGAATTTTTTTAAAAAGGATCTGAAACAAAAGGAGGAGTTCCAAACATATGAAAGCAGTGTGAAGCTGGATGCAGGGGAAGAAGAAAAAAAGATAAAATATACAGAAGATAGAGGATGATATCAGTACATAGATCAATGAGGAAAGGATTCAATGGAGATGTGAAGATCAGAATATTTTTCCTAGTACAAGAACTGAAGACGTCTTAGAGGCAACAAATTTCAAACTATTACAAGGAAGTACATTTATATGTAACACATGAAACTCATTGCTTGTGGATACTCTTGAAATCAAAAGCTTAATGTGAGCCAGAAATGGATAAATTACAGTTCTATTACACAGGATTCATTTCATGTGTAGAAGCGAAAAATATTTTTGTGCTTCCTGGCAAAAGTTAGGTACTAAGTAACAAAAGGAATTAAAAAGAGATTGACCTAATTTGACATTTGCAATACTTATCCAAGATGGGACAGCTGTAACTTCTGCTAAAACAAGACTATCATACCATACCATATAATCATATCATATCATGAATGTACAAGCATTTTGGAATAATAGTGCCAGTCATAGTGCCAGTCTCAAAAACTCTTCCTGAAAGCAAGCTTTATCTTGATTCTTTTTTTTTAAGTTATTCCCTTTAAAACAATTGATATCACTTTTTGCTGGAGAAGGATACTGGATTAGCTGGGCTAATATGGTGACTCAACATGCCATGTAGCTATGTTTTCGTGGATGGAAGGGCAGTGTGAAAGTCATGAAACCCAAGACAGAGATGACTAATCCAGCCTGGTTTAGCAGCAATGTGGGGATGGATTGTCCTGTGCAATATAACTTTAGTCTGGAGTATGGCAAATGTGAAAATTATGGCTGTGTTTAAGGCAAAAGTAAATTATCAGTTTGCTGAACAAGGTAAGGATGGGACAAAAACTTGAACACTCCAAACTGTTGGCTTTCTTTCATATTAACACAAGCAGTATTTAGGGTTGGGTGGAGACCAGGACTGAGGCTGTTCCATCATTACTTAGATCTGCTTTGCCCAGTACTAATGTCCTGTTTAAATTTATACATTCCTTTTTGGAAAAGGTTATCACCAGTAGCAACAGGCAAAATATTTAGTACTGAATAGTCTGCATATTTGTCCTCTAGAATCCAAACCTGTGTATATGGAAAATAATTTGGAGAAAAGAGGGATCAGCTCCTGTATCTGCTATAGTTCCAGACACATCCTGATTTTAGTCATGCAAAAGAGAAGAATTGCCATAACTATTAAGTGCAGTGGCTCTTCTCCCTCCTTTACCCATTGCCAATAGACACTAACTCCAGACATCAGGAGAGTTACTCCATTTTATGGTAACTATCCCATGGCAGGAGTATCACTCTATCTCTAAACTGCATTGTTTCACTTTCATTCTGGAGCAGGAGATGCTGCCCCTTCTGCATGCTATTCCCTTTATATACAGATATATATTTTCATCAATTCACCTCTTGGGGTGAAATATCTGTCAGACTGAAATCAAAGACAAAACAGCCAGCTCCAAAGTGCTCATGATTTCTGCTGCCTTCTTCTTCCACACATTCATTATGCTTTCGATTTTAAGTATTTCCTTTTATTTGTTTGAACACTCTTTATTTTACCACATTCTTTTCCTGTCCCTCATATGAAAAGGAAGTAAAGAAACCACACAGATTTGCCTTATATTTCCCATTATCTCAAACTTTTATCAATGCAATTCCTTTCTGCAAAGGAGAGTCCACATAACTTCAATCTTTTAATTAAAAAATCCAGCCTCTGATCAGTGTTCATTGCCCTTTTCCTGCTACAATACCTTGGAGCTAAGTAATGAAGATTGACCACAGTATCCAATATCAAAGCATACCATTAATGAAACAAGGCAGGCACAGTAGAGGTTCCCTCTCTCTCTCTCCTTTTCCTCATGGCTTCTAAAAACCTGCTTTTCTGTTCACCACTGGGCACTGAACAATTACTGTACAGAGAAGATGGAAAAAACTGCAAAAGGTTAGAGTAAAGCACCATGAAAAAACAGCCCCTCCTTGTGATATTTATGTTTCTGCTGCTGGCCCTGGCAGAAGTCCAGACTTGGAATGAACAAAACTCCCAGTGGCTTAAGGACTACATTATTCAGCCCATAGTCAGGAAATGCAAAAGCATGTGACAATGGGAAGAAATAAAGCAAGCTTTCCAATGCTTTTGAGCTTCCAGCTCAATCAGCTTGGATCAGAACTTGGGGACTGTTGAGATTTTGTGTGAATGAGTTCTCTATTGCTAAACAAAAACATGTGTGTGTTGTAGTGAAAGACAGTAAAGTGGTAAACAGTCTGTGGCTTTGCATCCTTGTTGATATTTCTTTTTTACAGTACTAGCACTACATATAAAACCCCATTTTATGTACAAGGCCACTGTCCTCTCTCTTCAAATACAGTGTCAAACTCCCAAAATACAAAGTCAGCACCCTATTTCTCCTCCTTTCCAGGAAAGCTACCCCATAATTGTTGATCACTACTCAGTGCCAAGGCTTGGTTCTTCTGAAAGAGTTGGGTAATGTTCCACGTCATTTGTTAACCAGTGAGTCAGGTAAAAACTGTGTCCTTTAGAGAAGATTTCCTTTGGGAAATGAATATCCCAATAACTTAGATGTTAGGAAAATAATGTCAAATTCTCTTGATAATTGTTTAAAACACAGAATGCCTACAACTGTATTATCACAGAGTTTTCCAGGACTCCTGTGGACACTGTACAGAGCAGAGATTTCATCTTCCCTTTTTCTCCCAGTATGGGAATCATTCTCGTGGGACAGACATTTGCCTTTACAGTCCATGTTTTACCTAGAAGCCATGGGATCACAAAACATGAGCCCCTATCCGTGCAATATTTTAAACTTCTTCTATATTTCCTCTCCCTCCTTTGCAAGGCTAGTGACAGAGCAATAAAACCAGAACTTTCAAGACACAGAACACAGAGGGCAGCAGGTGTCTAAGCACCTCTTATGTTGACCATTTCCATGACCAGACAGGGCCAGGTTTATGCTTACATTTTCCTGAAAAGCATGAGATTTATGATTTCTGAGAACACTCTAAAGAGGCCTAATTCCAATAAACTAACATTCACTGTTTCAGATACAGTGTTTTCTTTCATGGATTTTTTCAAATTAACAGACACCCTATGAGTCTTATCACACAAATTCATTGAGAGCAAGCAAGGCTTTGCAGCAAAATTATTTGTCTGTCTGAGCACAACTGAGGATCAACAGGTGGGGACTGACATGATCTGTGTGATAAACAACAATTTTCTGAGTCCTTGGTGGGATCACAAAGTTGCAGTCTAACCCATAAAGGGGAAAGTATTTAAGAACTGGTAGGTTAAAGAGATGGTGTTCATGGTGAATAATACAGGGGTCTGGCATTCAAAAGTAGCACCTATTATGTTTTGCTCCTGGAGCAGAATTTGTCTATGAAACTCTTACTAGCTAATGTTAAAATATCAGCTGAAAAATGCAAGAAACATGCTTACCATCTCAGCTTCCAACAGAAAACCTTCACTGGATTAGCACAGACTGTTGCCCCAAGTTCCCTCAGGTGGGTTTAACATGCCTGAACCCCATCAGACCTTGGACCAGAGAGCGACGGATGAAAACAAATGACACAAACTCCTTAAATGGTCCTGCCATCTCCGGGTAGCTGGGAGCCTGCTGGAAACAGTTTCCCCAATACTGCATCCCATTGCTTTTGTTTATCTAGCCTTGCTGACATTTTCTTCAATTAGGAAACAATAGCTCCGTTCCAATGTACTGAGCACAATTACTGAAACTGAGTCACGTGGCACCAGGAGAGTGTGTTTTCAATTATTCACTCTGTCTTTTTTTGCCAGGCCTGTGAAGAGGAACAGCCTTCTGCAGGAGTCAGGTTTGTCTGCCTTGCTGTTGTAAGTTCCTCCTTTTGAATTTTTATTTTACCATTAGGATTTTTTAATTATAATTTTTTAATTCTACTCTCTGAGATTTTCTTACTCTTTATTAGAAAACTTCCAAATCTTTAGCTCTACCTGCTGTGGGGAGACCCTAGACATCTGCAATAGTTCAGTGCTAATAGTACTGCGCAGTAATGAATCTGAGTGAGATCACAAGATCTAGATTAAATTAGGATGCAAGATCTAGATTAAAAGAGGATGCTGCTAGCACTTGGTAATGTAAAACTCATCTTGTTCTTGCTAGTAAAGTCCTGTCTTTCTTACTGTCTGGTTAACAGCAGAGCATTCACATTCAATCTGGGAGCAACACCAAATTATTTGTATCTTGTAAATGCTTGGTTTAATATCCAACCAAAAAATTTGAACCAAATGGCCACAGCTCAGATCATGTATTTTGTTTGCAGAAGACAGACTGAGTTTGGGCTTTTAAGATTTAAAGCTGGAAAAATAAAGCTTGGGGAAAAAAAATAATGAAACAGAGAAGGAACATTTGGTTTGCATTACAAACCACAGACAGCTTCCATCAGGCAAGCTGGAGGTAAAGAATGGCAAAAGAAAACGACAAGCAGTGAGTGCGCTGGAGAAAAAGATGAATGGTTTGGAGAACTGACTTTGAAGTAATTGTCCATGCCATCAATATCTCAAATTAAATTTGGTGGAAGATGGCAATGAATCATAAAGCTTCTCTGGCACTTGTGATATTGTATGCTGTGTAAAATAACATTTCTGGATATTTTTATTAGAAAACCTATAGACTGTGTTTTTGGTACCTCCTATATTTCTGTCACTTATGCAACCCTGAATCAGCAGTTCTGGAAAGAACATTGCCTTAGTTAGGACTTGTGATCTAATACTTATAGCAAGAACAAGTTTCTAACTGGAAGTCTTCAGGTCTAGTGGGTTTATTTTCACATCAGCTCCTGTCTTGCTGTGAGATTAGGTAAGTCATTCAGGGTTAAACTTGGTCTTTGAGTGGATGGAGCTCTCGTGGGGGTGGGGGAGGAGGAAACAGCTGATGGAGCAGGGCAAAGAGTTCTCTGCATAAGATAAAATTCCTCAGGAGCATTACAGGGGGATGGGAAAGCAGAATGCATTTAGACCCGTGTTTCCTTCACTGTTTCAACAGGTGCTTCTGTGTGTCCCTGCATCCCAGATGTTTAGCAGAGCCAGAGAGGCACCTCTTGGACATTTAGTACTGATGGCAGCTCTCCCTTCTTAAGCCAAACAGCTCCGGGCAGAGCAAGAAAGGGCTTCATTCTAGCCTGCCAATCTCCAGAGAGCTGCATTCTGACCATTAAGCTATCAAGTCCTCTGCTTATCCAAGTGCTTAATAGCTCTTTTAAAATTCTTCCTCTTTGAGAAAAGTAAGAGTGTGTTTAATGTTTGTACAAAATCTAAATACTTGAATGAATTGAACTTCTTTTAGTTTCCCCACATAGGCAGGATTGTTTAGGTCTGAATGTGCAGCTTGGGTACATTTGTGATGGTGTTACCAATGTCTAATAGCAATTGCCAGTATCACAGAAGGAGCACTGATCCCTATGGCAGATTTTCCAGTGATGGACATTCCACTCACCTTCAGCTCTGTTGCTTCCTACCCAGGTGGTGAGAGTAGAGACTTGCAGAAATTCTCTTCACCCCAGCCATCCTTTCTTTTTCAACTTCACATTCTGGTCTAATGGGCCAGATTGCATTTTTACCTTCATTTAGACATACAGGAAACACAACATCATAGGCTTTAACAAGATTAATTTCCTAATAGAGTGGAGATGCTAACAGGGGTTTCTGAGTTCAAAAATTTAGTTCACGTATATGATGGTAGACTAAAGTTTTAGGTTTATCAAAACACTAAAACATGCATTTTTTAAAAGTCACAAACAAGATCTCCAAACCTTACATTCGTGTGCTGTGTCACAGGAAGAGAGCGTGGCTGTGCTGCTGGGCAGTTCTCAATCACACCAAACTCGTCATTCATAAAAGAGACTACTCTGAAAAAAAGAAAAAGGTAGAATGTTCTGTGAATTGAAGGGAATGGAGAATATGCAAGCCCAGTTTGACCCTGAAAGCTTCCCTCGTGCCAATGTCAGGGAGGCTGGGAGCCCAGTGACTCCCATTCCCCTGTTCCAATCCAGCAGGGTCAGACTCCCACAGGAGCAGAGAGGATCCCAAAGACACACAGAGAGGGGCAGAAAGCACACCAGCTTTGGCAACTTAACATATTCTGGCTACTTTCCAACTTTGCTCTGAAATAGTATCTTGTGAGGAAATCCCAGGAGTTCCAATAATCAGGGCATGACTTTCTGAAGCGTTAGGGATTTTGATATGGAAAAAGAGACATAAGGGAGCAGAGCAATAATAGGAGTGGTGTGATAGAAAATAAGTAATGATGGAAAGATGAAGAAGCATTATCTATCAAAAACACCATAAAAGACTGCACAAATAAACATCCTTCTCCCTAGGACATCCCTGCTGCACCTGAAGATTGTTTTTTTTTTTTTTACAAATTCAAGCAAATTCAGATTCATGCTGAACTGTGGATTTCTCCAACAATGCCATATAGTTCCTTTAGGCAGGTGCTCAGCGGCATAGTGTTTATCATCTGCTTCTGTTTTTCCTATTTAATTGTATAAGAAAAAAAACCCAAGAAAAATAATCCCGCAGCTTTATTACAATGCTGACTTGGATTTATTGTCTGAATCTGGCTTGGTCTGAGTTTGTAGGCCTGTGTTTATTGTTGTGGCTGTAAGGAGCCTTTAGAAAATCTGCCTTGTTCCTTTCTGTATCACCAGTGGAACTTCAGGTACAAAGTGCATATATATCTACCTAATTCTGCATAGAAACGGGGAAAAAAACCCCCAAACCAAACACAACAACCCAGTTTAGAGCAGAATGGACAATTTTTTCTCTCAATAGGATACCTGAGAAGTGCTTTTCAAATTACATTGATTTTCAGTTTTGTGTATAACACCTACAGCATCTTTGATTTATGCAAATACTTAAGTTTCAATTGGTATTTTCTCTAGAATGGCAACATTGGTATCAGGTTCTGTGAGGAGAATAGAAAAGTTTGTGTAGTAAATATGGTGATAAAACTTAGGTGAGAGAGTCAAAGTAACTAATTTAGACATTCTCTTGTTGAATTTTCAGCTTGGACACATACCTACCAAAGCATTTCTAGAAAGCTTTTTCTGAGAGAGTTTGAACTGCTCCCCTTTATCTTAAAATGCTCATTACGTTACTCATTTTACGAAAGCTCCAAATTTTGCTATATTGAAAAATATGTTTTGATTGCATATGTTTTTTCCAATTTATCTTAATTTTTTATGTTGAATCATGTGCTAAAACAAACCATTTCTGTAATAGGACACTTTTTGATTGATGTACTGGAGCTGTATTCCGCTATAGAATTCAATCTCTAATCAGAAATTCACATCTTAAGTGCTTCACTGGATCTCTCCGTTACCCTTAAATGCACAGTCTTAAGTGAGCTCTGGTTTGCAAAGGTGGAAGCTTTATGGCAGCCTGACATTCCTTACTCTCTCAAGGCTAAGATCGACTTTTGCTAAACCACTTATAACTCGGATGTGCCAGGCAGAGAATTTGGAGTTGACAATTTGATTAATCTTCTTTGAATTATAGTGGTTTCATGAATCAAACTTCAGAAGGAGCTTCTTCTTTCCAAATAATATTAGGAGGATAGAATAATGCTTTTAAAGTGTCTTCCTTTTCAATTTGGGATTTCAACATGCAAATTCAGCAGACGCCCAAAGCAAGCAGACAATGGCAGCATCACAAACATTCATTAAAAGCACTCCACTCTGCTTGGGTAACATGGCAAGAGAATGAAAAGGTGAAGGAGGATCTAGGAGAGCTCTGCACAGAAGCAGAATTAGCAAGTCATGAGATATCACGTGGCTGTTCTCAGACTGAAAGGCTCTGTTGATTCGATTTATTCATTAGGGCTTTCCAGTAGCGTAGGTTATTAAGTGAGAGAAAGTGGGGTGTATTACAACTTACTTTTCTATTTCCTTTCCTGGAGGATATTTAGCACCACAGAAGCAGAGAAAATTATCGAAAGTATCATGCCACATAAATGGGAGAATGATAGGAAAAAGAGCAGCAGCTCTCTGAAGATGGATCAAAAGAACAATGCTGGGAACAGAAAGTCAAGAAAGTTTCGCTCCATTTCAAGATCACTTATACTCTGCAATGCCAAAACCAGTGATGATGGGTCAAGTCCCGACGAGAAATGCCCTGATCCCTTTGAGATCTCTGCCAGCTGGGGTCAAGAGGATTTTGACTGCTGTCCCAGAACACAGCTGCCATGCACATCAGAGGCAGACGACAGCCCACCTGATCCTCCACGTGTGGTCACCAGCATTCTCCAGTCCAAAGCTGCAACAAACGAGAACTGCAACAACGCGAGAAGAAAGTTCCTCACCAAGGTAGGCAACTCGTGCTGTGTATTGTAATGTTTCCCACTGCAGTAGTTCCTAAATGGATTAATTAATATTTCTCGGGAACTTAGGGTTCTACCTGGCTTTTTCAGATTCTATGAACCTGCAGTGTTCCTGCTCTGCATAAAAGGCACGAAAATATACTGGCTTCTGTGCTGTGCTGTTGCACTCTACTGATGCACAATCTGCTGAAATCAGTGACTCTAGGCCACTATCAGTGTTCAGACAAGTACAGCTGGTGTGTTCTATATGCAAGAGACTCTTCAGCTCAGAATATAAACCTGTCACTGTAGCAAAGTGCACTTGTAGTGTGATACTATGATATCTCACAAGCCATGCAAGCATGAATTATATTAATACTGTGTCAGACACAGGAGATTCAGTAGGCAGATGTTCTTTCCCTCTGATTCAGGAAGAAGGTAGTGATGGCTCTAAAACAACCAGAGATGTCACATTTCCTAGGGATGTGAAAAGTCTAAGAGCCTCATATTACAATGTTATTCTTTAATCAGCTGTGTGAACCCTAACACTCTGAACAATTTTTCAGTCTGAGCAAAATATTTTAGACGGCTTTAAAAAGTTCTTTCAGTAGGATAGCCTAATTTTTCCACTTTCTATCTAACTGTTGCTGTGATGTGTAAAAGAGACCTCATTGCGAGTGTCATTCTGGCACCTCCTTTATTACATGCCTTTTATCTGTGCAGATATGTGCTTATGTGAAAGAACTGATTCTTTCACCTAAATAGCTTTTCTTGTATATTCTATTTTATATAAAATAAAATATATACTGGCTAAAATTAGACATCTATGTCTAAACACACAGTGGCACAAGTGCTACTGAAAATCAGAATCTCCCCTTACCCTTGATAATGACCACAGCATGCCCAGCATTGCAAAGACTGCAGCAGGATGGATCAAGATGTTTCCACCCTTGGCAAAGTCCCAGCAGGAAGACAAAACCAAACCAACTTGGTATTGCATTCTGACTGAAAACAAGACACAAGTCCCAAAACTCACTAAGTCCCCTGCAAAACCATGTCAACTCCTCCTTTTTGGAAACAGTCCATATGATGAACTGATGTCTCTGTGGGTGAAGTAGGAGCTGGCCTCTGTGCACTCCCCCATCTTCTCTTTTCAAAAGTTGAAGCACTTAGGTGTGTGTCAGCTGCCACAGTCTATTTCCTTGCACATCTCCTAAGTGTGCAGGGCTCCAATAACTGCTGTGATTCATACCCATATGCAACTTCTCAGGTTCTTATCGCAGACTGGAAGTTCAGATTGTTTGCTTTTTAGCTGGCCAGCAGCTCAAATAGGGATCTGGAGAACAGAGTAAGTCGCACGATGCCTTTGCACATATAAAATAGAACTGCTAAGGGTTCCACTCTTAGGCTGAAGCATCAGTGTCACTGAAGAACATATGTCAGATGCTGACATAAATTAGTCCCTCACAGCAGCATTTGGGTTGCTTAGTGCTGCTGTAGACTATGAGTACCATTAAATTCCCACTCCAGAGCTCTCACAGCAATCTAAACCTCTTCAAATGCTACTTGCTAGTCTTCCATACCTTTCAGAGTCATGGATCAGTGAGTGATTCTAAAGTCTTATATTGGTTTGCTAAGTGGGATGAACATTGGTAACAGCCACACCAACTCTGTTCTGTGCTGCTACTGCTGAGGCTTTCCCCCTAGAGTATGAAAGTAATGATCTCCACCTTCCATATGGCACAAGCCTGTCAGAACAATCTTCCTGTACCACATGTATTACAAAGCTTCAACCTTCTTTCTTTAAGAAGTCAAACAAGCATTTTTTCATGTCCCAGTGTAATTCTCTCTCCATCTAAATGTGACACTTCAGAAATTAATGTGTGACTCAGAGCTGAAGAATCCTTGTCTTTGTTCAAGAAAATTGATTCCATTCTTTCTGTGGTGTTCTTGAGGATATTCCACTATTCTTCTGCTTTCCAGCACCTCCAGCCCTAAGCGTGACTCTGAAGGTGTTAGTAACTCCCACAGAACTGAACAACTTAATATTGCTGTCACAAGGAAGGAGAGAAGAATGCTTAAAAGTGCTGTATGATTTAATGCTCCCTGTGCATTTCTTCTCCAGAGTAAGGGGGAACCTGTAACATCAGTATTCAAAATGCAAATTCCTTTTTTTTCTGTTGAAAACCTTAAGTGCCTCTCTGAACCACACTCTGCTGACTGCATGGGATTCACCATAACCAATATATGATTACCAAATCAGTGTTTCAGGACTAAATAACACAGGTTTTTTTCCCCTTCTCTAATACTCTGACAGCAATGAGAGCAGACGAACACTCTTTTAATTCATTTGGCTTCTATGACCAGCGCACTACTCACGTACACTGACTACTGCTTGCTGTGTCTGGAGGCCCAGGGTTACCCTGGCATCATTTGTTCAGACACTTTCTGAGATGAGGTGTGCTTGCTCTGGTATGGTGGACTGCCAGCTGGTCTAGGTATAAACAAGCAGCTCTCCTTTGCAGTTTGCTTCTCACAAAATCAGCAATTTTCACATGGCCTGAAAGAAAAGAAATCAAAGAAATGGTAAGCAGTATCTGATACCATGAGCACGGACACAGCAAACACTGTGGAAGATGTCTTTGCCTGCTCAGAATGAAATCACTCCAGTTGTTGGAGACCTGGGTAGGAATAGATGATATCAACTCCTTCAGAGAACAGCAGGCTCTGCTCAGTGTGAGAGCTGCTGCAAGAAGCACTTCTGCTACTCCAAGAAGCATTCCATTAAGTCTTGCCAGCACCTCCAAAACCCTGGGAAGCACTGAGAGCTACCAGTGCAGGGTTGAAATAGCATCTAGAATAAACTAGAATAAAAGTGGGCTGACTTCTGATGAAATAAATATGGGAGCTAAGCTGACGTGACTGCATGGCTCTATTTGGTTCTAGAAACTTCTGCACCCTTTCTTCCTTTGGTCCCTGACCCTCTGATTGAAGGAGGGAAAAAGCAAAAGGTAATTTTTCTCCTTTGGTCATCACCAGAATACAATTTTATTAACTTGCCTTGATGCAAACAGCAGTTAGCTGGGCCTTTGGTACCAGGACAAGTGCTATGGCAACAGACTGTAATGTCTCAAACACAAGCCCACGGGCAGGATGGAAAACCAAAACTAAGAGAGGAGACTGCACTTATTTATATATTTATGTGTTCTCCTCGGTTTTCATACTTCTTCTCTCTTTCTGTCTGCCCAGACTTCTTACTTTTGCCAGACATCACCAAGGCCATCCTCAGAGCAAGCTGGGAAAGGAGCAGTTCCATTAATGCTGCAGCTTGTGCTGTGAAATGCAGGCCAGCAAAGGCTCCCAGGAAAACACACCAAAGGGCAGATGATGGGTGGAAAGGGCCTTCTGTAACATCTGATGTGCTGAATTGTCAATCTAGGCAAAGCTTGGTCTCATGCCCTGCTCCTTGCATCATCCTTGCTTTCCAGCTTCTGCCATTTTACTGGTTTCAAAGGGAATATGCTGCTGGGAAAATGAATTACATCTACTATAAATATTTTTAAAAGACCAAGGCATTGGGCTAGGGTATGTCAGAGCCAGTGGAGTGAGTTTATGCCAGAGAGACTCTGGCCCTTTCTCTGTTAGGACTGATGCAGAAAAAAACTGCTCCTTGAAGAAAATCCCCAAAGACCATATTCTCTCGGAAATCCCAGCCATTTCACAGGCATAAGACCAGAAAAACGAAATATTTTAATACATTATTGTACTGCTGTTAGATATATTTCTTTTTCCTTTTATTTTTTCCTTTTTTAAAAACCAGCAGTCAATTAGCTCATTGTCATGCACTTGGTTAGCTGAGTCCAAGACCTTACTTGAACTAGCCTTGTATAACATTTCAATTCAGACAATCTAACTACTGTGTCTTACTTTAAGGGTGCACAAAAGTTTTTCAGTTTTCCACAGATGCCATGGTTACCCTTATTTCTAAACAACATCTGGAATTAGATGTTTTGAGATGGGACTCTGGGCTAGAAATGTCTAATGAAGCATGAAGGAAAAAAGGAATCTTTTAAATGGCAGATAAAAACCATCCTCAGAAGCTTTGCATTTTGGATGACAAAAAACAGGAACAGGAAGAGAGAGTTGGCCTGGACGTACAAATTACTTTTCCAGAACTAAACACAAGAAAAGTTAATCAATTCTCACCTGTGGAAAATTCAAGAAGGCTCTTAAAATCCTTTAATTTTTATCTTTCAGCCAAGCAGACTCAGTTTATATACCAATTTTGCTTTGAGAGGAACTTACAATGCAGATAAAAGTTTCCCCAGTCTTGAATGCTGGGAGACAAAGCAGAGAGTTTATTCACTGGCAGAAAATACATGTTTAAATATATGTTCTAATAATGAAGAGACAAGTTTGACCTAGGATCCACCTGCCCCCACAACAAACCTGACAACCTCCCTTCAGCAAATTTTCAGTACTCACTGTATTCAGACCTGTAAATCACCTTTTAAAACAAACAGGACACTTTAAAAAGGAGAAGGATGTAAAAATAAATACTGTCTTTACTCTTGGAACCATCAGCAGTATTTCTACGCATAAAATAATCAGAGAGACAGGAAAAAATATTCAAGAACTAAACTCAAAGCAAATTGGCTGCGGGCACAAGAATTAATCAAACATTTATTTTTCTGAAGAACAGCTTTTATTAATTTTCTGTCATGTTGCAATAACTTGGATATGAATATAATGATCTATATCCAGGACCCAAAAAATACAGATGTTGACAACATACAGATATTTGCCACATGTCCAGAGACCAATAAAAACTTTTTTTTTTTTAGTAATTCACCTAAATGAATTGCAGCAATGATTGAGACACAGAGCTAATTTGAAATGTTGCCCAACTGGGTAAAATGACTACATATCTAAACAAAAATTGTTCCCAAGATTTTTGTGCAGTGTACAAGGGATTTAACCTCTACTTCCCTAGTGACTAAGTGCATGCAACTTACTGTTCTTGGAAAAATCTTCATATCAGTTTTGATTTGGTGACGTTTCACATGGATGTCCCAATACAACCCAGAATTTCCAGCCTGGCACGTGTCCCATTGTACAAAATACAATCCCTTCCCCAAAGGACTGACATGGTGCTGCAATGAAAAACCTTAGAGCAAGACCCACTGCTCTCTGTGGGGTCCTGTGAAATGGGGCAGAGACACAACACTTTTGGACAATTAATTAGGAGGATATTTATAAACATGATAAACACAGTAGCTATATACTGTGAACAAGCTATAGGAAAGGCTTGACTCAGCTTTTAACAGAGATGAGTTGGGGACAGTCTGAAAAAGCCTATGAAAATCAATAAGAAAATGAAGTGTGGAGAACAGCTGTGCAAAGCTGTGTGTGTGTGTGTCTGACAGGTGTCTGTGAGAAGATATGTGTATCTTTCAAGGGAGCATTTCACAAGAGTAGGGACTCCTAAGAAGAGGAGTTGGCCAGTTCAAACTTGAATTCTGACTACAGGAAAAAGAAAGAAAATTACCTTTTTAAACACTGAGTTTTTAATACCATTATTCTTTCAAACAGCCCCAATCCACAAGCAGTTGACATCTCAGAAATACTCAGGCAAATGGCAGGATAATTTCCTACCTTTAATATCTATCTTACATTTCTCGTGCTTTACAACAAGCACACGACCTTATTGAACACCCTGTGAGTTTTAATGGATGCTCCATGTATGCAGAATCTCACCTGTAATGTCATAATTATACCTGAAATAAAGGACAGTGCAAGTAAACAGAAAAGGGAAATCACATTTTTTTGCTACTCAAGATCTCAATTTTAAGGCATCAGAATGTTAGTCTTTATTTTGTCACCATGGCAAAGATTTCAAAGAACTGCCATAAGATAAAAAAAAAAAAAAAAAGAGAACATAATGTAATCCTGATTTCAAGTAAGTATTTCCCAAGATATTTATCTTGGGTGAAAAGTAAATATAAGCTCCAAAACTAATATTAGAGTTCAAGCCAACTGGTTTAAGATAGAATTCTGTCCATGCTTATATCCTTACCAACATATTACTCACTAGAAGAATTCTTCATGAACAAAAAAGGCTTCGTAAAATTCAGACACTCCTCATTAAAGGCAGACAATCTGGAATGTAAGCAAACCCACAGAGTTAACGAGTCAGTCAATACAAGTATAGTCCTTATCCATGACCTACTGAATTCAGCCTGCAGTGAGCCCAGGGCCCCAAGTTAAATATTTCATTCATTCACAGTCTTAGATTTACTCTGGCAGGTTTCAGAATGGGAGCCAGACTTCAGCAGTCAGCCCAAAAGATAATGAGCTTTATTGACATTGCTGTAAATTTGCATTTTGTGTTTGCTGTCAGTCAGGTATGATGTGATATCTATTGATTTTTGGTAAAGGAGCACAGTGATTCTCATCGTCAGGGCTGGATAAACCCTGCCTAGGGCAGAAATGAAGCCCTACTGATGGTGCAAGTGGCTACACAGCTTTCCTTGTGCTCTCAGAGGACTACAGATTACTGGAAATAGCTTATGCCACTTTGACCAGGGGCCCTGGCAGCAACACAGACAGTTGACCACTGTTATGTTTTGTGGCCTGTCCTAACATATGAAATTTGCCTCCCCTTCAGAAATCTATACCTCAGTCACACAAATCTCTTGGGAACAAGCCTGGATCCAGGATACACTGAGAGCCCTCTTCACTTTGTGGAGTATGGAGAGGCTGGCGAGGGCAGAGGAGGTGGGTTCAGCTGGGAGCAGAATGAGTGAATTCTTCAATCAGGAGAAATAGCAAATGGAAAAGAAATTGTGTGCTAACTTTCCAGCTTTCCTTGTCTCTTAAAAATTTTTAGGTGTTCACATTTGTGCCATAGGACTGTACTTCCTAGTCAAATGTGTTGTGCTTCGTGTGCTTAGTTGCTTCATTCTTTGCTTTCCATATATGTCCCAAAGCATTACTTCTCCTTCTGAATGGCCCTGTGTTAATGATTCATAACTGCATTAAAGATATGCTTACAATTAGTCCTCCAGATGCAATGCAGACTACAGCAACTTCAACCAGTCTGGAGTGGACAAAAAATTTTCCACTGCTGCAGACCTCTCTGGTCCCCTGCCCCCACTTAACAAGTCAGCAGCAGGGGTGGAGCTTCTAGTGTTTTGTATACACTTATTTTACTTATTTTCCATTCAGACCTCTTCTGTTTTCCAGAGCATTTAATTTTCTGGCATGTGTTTATTTTCCTCCCTGTCTTTTCTTACAATAGTTAGCACAGGCAAAGTTTACCCAGTTACTATGAAAAGTCTGTTCTCTGTTCTCTTCCCCTCATGCAAAGGGACACTATATTGTAATTCTTCCCTCTTGTAGCCAGAAGCCACTGAAGTCCTAAGGAAAATAACCTCTGTAAAACACTGACTCTATAATTCCATTGTTTTTTCTCAAATGGACAGTGTTAAAGGCTCCTGTTCTCCTGGGAGGCAACCTGGTTCTAAGCCTTTCTTAAAAAGGCTCAGAATAAGTGTAAGTAACTTTTAACAGCTTTAGTACATTTTCTCTCATGCAACCTTTCATCTTCTGGATCAGGACAGCTGCATCTGCAGGCTGTGTTCAACATCAGGGAACAGCAGCTCAGGAATCAAGCTCTCTAGGAGTCCAAGGTGTGCATCTTTCTGGAAAGGGTTAACAGGCAGCCACGTGCCTGCTGAAGGCCCAGCAAACAGGTACAGTACATGTGGAGTTAGCAAGTTATTACAGAGACATTTGTTTGCACGGATTTTGCACAACCAGCTTTTTGTGGCAAGCTATGCCTTGAAGCTCAGCTCCAGAGAAAAGAAGTGATGGCTGGGAATCATTCCTTACATTGCTTCCAGTTGGAGACACAGGTCAAGACTGTAGAAAAATAAAACTGCGACCACTCAGGGACCTAATGCTGCTCAATTACACCAAGAAATAAAACCTGGAAGAAGGAGAGAGAGTACAATCAGGTTTTCAAACAGTGATGCCTTGTTAAAGGGCAGTGTAGGATGGCATCAGTCCCGCAAGGCCACTGGAAAGCAATGTGAGCCAAGGTTCCTGACAGGGAGTAAATGTAGTCTTTGATCAATTTTCGAGTGCAAGATGGTGAGAAGGGAGGAATATCTTGCCTGAATGTTAGCTGTGTGATCACCAGGCAGCCAATGATCACCAGGACTAAGCAGAAGAGTGCAGCAATGGGGAAAAAACCCTAGCAGGGGATGGGGTATATCACACATCCAGGCACCTCATGGCAGCACAGGTCAAGGCAAGGGGAGAATTGCAGCTGGCTCCTCAGACAGTGAGACAGCCAGCACATGGAACAGCACATGTGAAATACCTGAAATAATACACAAATGTTTCTTTTTTTCCTTTAAGGGATGGTTGCCTGAGCCCGAGGGATGAACTGTTAACACTAAATGTACAACCACAGAAAGGCCTGTCCAGAAAGGAGGCTGAGCCTCTGATTCCCCCAACGACACGGCTGATGAACATCATGATGGCTCACAAAGTAAGCATGAGCATCTGTGGGGTGACTGGACATTTACTTTAGAGAGGAGGGGAATTTGCTCATCAGACGTTTGAAGAACATGGTTTTGCCTTTCCTGACAAAACCCAAAACCTCTTGTGGTCAGACTCTGGTGACTTTCAGTGTAGCTTTTTCCCAGATAAACACAGGCTGTGGGGAGGCCAAGGCCCTGGGAAACTCTAGCAAGGGCTGTTCAAACCCTTCTTTTAGAAACACATAGTTTGCCAATGTTAATTTTCCATTTAGAAGTTGAAGAAAGGCAGAAATGGATTTAAGGGAAGATCCATGAATCCCAGAGAAGCCAGAGAGCAGAACCTGTAACTAAGTATCTGTGGATCTAGGATCTATGGTTAATAGCAAAGACTTTTCAAGCTAGCTAGCTTGGCAAGAGAAACACTGCAAAATCATTTTCAAAATTCATCTTTAAGGATCTCCTCTGTATTTCTTATTCTGAAGAGTTCCCTAAAGGAATGGGACTGGAAAGCCCTAGTAGGATTTTGCTACTTGGCAATACCCCCACCTGCTGTCCAAGAGGAAAATTAGCATTCCTTAGGTCTTGTATCTCCAAAGAGAACTCCTGAAATCAGGATTCTGAAACAAAGTGTTTGTCCTGGCTGGTTCCAGTTAAATTAGAACATACAGATTGTGCTCTGACGCTGCTCTTGTGGCTGTCTCAGCTCCTGCAGAATATCAGTGAGCAAAATTTTGGCATTTTGTTTTATTTATATCAGTTTCCATATGGTGTCTGTATTTATTCATGTTCTTCCTTTAACTGGGATTCCCTCAGGATCAAAATAATTGTGTCACAGAAACAGGATCCATCTAGAAATTATTCCTAACATCAACTGTTATTCAGATGTGATCATGGATTTATTTTCCAATGGTTCTAAAAATCTGCACTTGGAAAGCCAAATGTTTTATCTACAAGTTTTGAAATGCTAGAATTAGGGGGCATGTTTTCAAAAGCAACAGGAGATTCCAACTGGAAGGTACTGATTTTTTTGAAAGCTCTAAAACTTAATCCTCGGAAGTTTTTAAATGCTCAGATTGTATTTTGACTAAAAAACATCCCTCTGAATCAGAAGTTAGACACCTATCCACCATTGCATGGATGGGCTTAAGAATTTTCCTCTTGAATTTAACACCTCCCTAAGGTGCTGAAGTACCTGAAAAGTATGAGCTATCCCCAGAAATTACATAAGCATGGCTAATCTTACCCATTAGCTATTAGTCTATTAGCTATTAATCTATCTTACCCATAAGCTATTAATCTATCTGGACCAACTGGGGGTGTCCAATTAATTTTCTGTTCATTTTGTCTAAGGACCTGAATATATTTCTATCTTATTACTTTGTTATACTCATTTTTATAGCAAACTTTTGAGCTTCATTCCCCTTTATCCTCCTATTTATTTTAAATAATGAATTTTGCTCCTTTTTTTTTTTTTTTTTATTCAGGCTGAAATGTGTGCAAGCCAAATTAGAAGAAATTTGTTTTTTAAGAATAGATCACTTTGAATCTTTTAAGAATAGATCACTTTTAAGAATAGATCATTGCATAGCAATGGGTTTTGTTTGTTGGGTTTTTGTTTTGTTTTGTTTTGTTTTAGGAAACACCAACATGTAAGGAAAGGCCTTTGGAAATACAGAATGGTTTTCTGCACGGTAAGGCTGCATGCCAGCGGACTCGCAGTAACTCCACCAGTAAGTTGCAGAGCAATAATCTGTTTTCTTGTAGTACTCAGGGAGTGCAGATCACAGGCCCCCATTGTGTGATGGTACTGTGGTGCTAAAAGAAATGTTGTCCAAATTTATTCTGGGATCCTTACCTAAGAATTGCTGATGCGTAAAATCATCAGCTTCTGTATTCAAAACATCCTGCAGCCTGGTTTGGCGCATAAGGTTTGCATTTTATAGTTTGGGGCTTTTTTTATGGTGTATTCTAAATAGGCCAACACTTTTTTTGGTAGGGAATGCTTGCTTTTTACTATATTAAACATTAATGGCTATCCCGAAAGCGACACCTGAAAACATCAACCCCTTCACAAAGAGATTTACAAAGGGAAAAACATTTCGAAGTAACGTTTACCTAAAATGCCCGTGCAAAGGTGTCCGACCCTTGTGGAGTAACACCTCTCTGCCCGCCCCTGGCAGGTGTGAGCCCGCTCTGGGCCGGGGACGCGGAGGGCCCAGCGCCCCGCAGAGCTGCGCCCCTCAGGGAGCGCCAGCCCCACGCCCTCCAGGCCAGCCGAAAGTCGCTGTCCCAGCAGCTGGACTGCCCTGCAGGGCGAGCCCCGGTAAGTGCCGCGGAGTCACCCGAGAAACACACAGCGCTGGCCCCAGCAGGGCTCTGTGCCTGACCCCGGCAGCCCCTGTCCTGCCACGTCCCACCTGCCCCGCAGGCCCTGCCGGGGCCGATGCTCACTGTGCCTCCTCTGCTTTCTGCCCCCAACACCTCCTCTGGGAGGGGTGGGAGAGCAGGAAAGGCTCCGTGCCCGCAAACCCCCATTTCTCCAGGTTCTCTCTCCCATTGCCCAGCAGGTTCCACGGTGTGGCTAAATTCCCCAGAGGGGTTTACCCCACCCCACTCCGAGCCCCAGTGCCATCAGTCTCCCCAGTCACCTCTGCTGGCCCAGCCATGGCCGCAAGCGGCTACGGACTCACCACGGTCCCCACTGAACGAGACATTTAAACACCCTGTTAAAGGAGGCTGGAGGCTGGCTCCCGTGCTCTCCAGATGGGTGCCAAGTGACCCATCAGAGGCTGGGAGAGGGCTGGGGTATTTACGGCCAAAGGTCCCCAGGCTCAGACCTGGAGGAGGAGATGGAGACAAAGCTCCTCACACTCAGCTCCCACCCCCTCCCTGCTGCTCCCTGCCTTTTCCTGGCCCATCACTCACCGAGGGACCCGAGGCTTTAACAGGAATAAGGAGGCTGCAAACCAGAGCACACACCCCAACCAAACCACAGCCGAGCGCACAGACAGATGCTCAGGGATTCACTGGGTTTCCTGCTCATCAAAGCTCCTGTGTGGCACGTGCTGCCCATTTGAAGAGGCTCTTTGGCAGCATCCTGGCTTTGGGTACCCACCACAGACAGAAATAAAAAATATACCTCCTCACACAGAAGCAAAAGAAATTTGAAAATTTCCCATTTCGGATTCAGAAGACCCATACCAGAAAAAACAGTCGCCCTGGTCTGACAGAGGAATGCATTTTGGAGAGTGTGTTTTTGGTGTTGCACACCTGCTTACCTCTTAATCCCATTCCCAATCCTATGTCGAGTAGATAATCTAGTTTTCATGTCAAAATTGAGACTGTCACATAGGCAGAAGACAAAATTTTGGCTGATTTTCCACACTCTTCAACACCTGTTAGTTTCACTTTGCTGCATTAAAAAAAAAAAAAAAAAGTATTGAACTCTCTCAGATGGGGAATGAGGGCAATTAACTCTGACCCTGCTGAACTTCATGCATAGTTATCTTTGGGTAATGACTTCTGTCAGTACTTAAATGATCTTGTAATACCCAATTCCATGTTGAAAGGAGGTTTTCATTAAACATTTCACTAAATATTTCATTAAAAGTTCATTAAAACAGGGAAAATCTCACAGGCTGAATTTAGGAAATCCAGCACAAATTCATATTTTGGGGGAAATGCTGAAAACAGGTTTGGTATGTGCCAAGATAAAGTTTTTAGCCACAAGATGAAGGAAAGATTTTGAATGTCTTGATTCTAGTTTAGTTCTTGAAGGCAAAAATGATAATACTTGTTTATGTCCCCTAATGACCACAAATGGGTTTTTTTTATCTTTCTATGCCATTGCACCACTTCAAGGACCAACATCCTGATTTTTCTCCAGTTTAGTCCCTATAGGACAAATTCAGTGAGCAGCGGTTTTCTGAGTAACAAATGGCTTATGAAAATTAGAAAGATTTTTTTAAAAAAGAATTTTTAAGGAAGAAAATTTCAAATAAACAAGTTGCTGCAATGTATATTGAAGAATTTCTGCTTATGCATAAAAGAAAACTGTGTGTTTTGTTTGGTTTTCTAATGTTCACAGGCGATTTCGAGGCCATCTAGATCCCTAAGTACAGCACAACTGGTGCACACATCCTGTGGCTCACAGGCTTCAGTAATTTCAAACATTGTATTGATGAAAGGACAGGGGAAGGTAAGACTGGCTCTATTGATTTACAGTGAGCTTTACTTCATCTCAAATGTTGTCTGCAAAGTGCAGATAAGTGACTGCAAGTATTACCATTGCTACTTTTGGCCTGCCAATTCTTATCCAAGCAAAATTTAAAAAAATAATTTAGACACCTTCCTATGTGTATCCAATAGTGAATTAATTGATTGGAACAAACAAAAAGCAAAACATGAAAGGATTCTGCTGAAATTCCCATTTACTCTTACTACAGGAATGTGACTGACTATTTTTTCATTTATTATTCTACTTCACTGACAATACTGCCCATGTAGTAATCCAGAAGAAACTGCAAATGAACTATTATGAGTACTGAACATGGGTTCTAATAAACATCTTTTTCCATAAATTAGGGTTTGGGCTTCAGTATTGTTGGTGGTAAAGACAGCATTTATGGACCAATAGGCATCTATGTCAAAACTATCTTTCCTGGTGGAGCTGCTGCTGCTGATGGAAGGCTACAAGAAGGTGAGAAATACCTCTTCTCTCCCTTTTCTCACTTCCCAAAAAATGACACTGAAAGACAGCTGAAACGAGCCATAAGTGACTTTTACACCTGCATCCGTTTGCATTTGCAGGAGTCCTTTTGAATGCATGTTATCATGTAACTTATTGCACAATGATAATTGTAATAGTAATGTAATATTTTTCTCTTTCAAAACAGGTGATGAAATCCTGGAACTGAATGGAGAATCCATGCATGGATTAACACATTATGATGCTTTACAGAAATTTAAGGTTATGTACTCTCCTTCCAGAACAACCTCTGGTTCAGTGTGCATGTGAGCTCAACCCATTCACTCACTGTCTGTTCTTTCTAGCAGGCCAAAAAGGGTCTTCTGACACTTACAGTCAGGACAAGCTTCAGCACACCTCATTCTGCTTCCAGCTGTCAGTCACCCCTCTTGTGCCAGTCACTGAGCTCCAGTACCTGCATAACCAAGGAAAACAGCTCTTTCAGCTCAGAAAATGCATCCTTCTCTTTAAATCCTACAAAGCCCAATGACAGGGTCATAATGGAAGTTACCCTAAACAAAGGTGAGTGTTGACATTAACTGAGCACTGCCAACAAAGCACTGACTGAAAAACCACTGTTCATTTGCTCTCTGAAAGACTTTCCTCACTAACTTGATTTTTTTCCTGAGCTAAGTTTTTTTAATACACTAAATTAGATCTTGGTGCCTGTCAGTGCTAACAAGTATCTATCAACAGCAGGATTTTGAACACCATCTGTCCTCAAGAGCCAATCACTGAGTTTTTTTTCTCTCAAGCATTAGAGTCACATTCATATCCTTCACGTGAAAAAGTAAAGCTCTTGTCAACAAATGCCTCTTACTAAGCAGACTGTGCAACTCTTACCCATAATTATGCAAGCGGTTAATTTCACTCTTGAAAGGCTTAAAACCAAATAAAATAGGTATCTATATTTTGTAATTCTTTCACCTCCTCTCCAACTGTCATCATCTTCTATTTATAAACAACCACTGGCACAATGAAATAAACATTTAAATGGGAACATCAGAGCAACAAACAAAGCAAAGCCTTTCTGAGGTACCAGTGACTTACCAAACACACAGTATGGAATCTGACATCAGTGACTGTCCAGAGCAAAGAGGGTAAAGTCACAGAAGTCTTAAGCTGTATTATATAAAACAGAGGGAGGAGTGAAATTATATAGCTAACAATAGCCATAAATCCTTTATTTTAGTTTGTTTTTCCTCTTAATTTTAGCTCCTTAATTTTTTTTTTTTCTCTTAATTTTTGCCCCTTAATTTTTTTTTTTTTTTTTTTTTTTGTATTCTGTCTCCTTCTAAAGTCATTTGAATTCTTCTGTAATGACAGATATTTTGCAAAATAAGCCTGCATTCCATTGTGTCTGTTACACTTCTATCATGTGGGGGACAAAAGCCCCCATAACAATCCCACAATAAAACAATAGAAAGGTATAGAAAAATGCAGTGGAAGCAGCAACGAATACTGAATGTGCAACATTCATGAACATGAGACTTTGGTTCTGGTTTGTGCAGAAAAAATAATTAAATTTAATTAATTTTTAAAAAGGTTCTTCAATGGTTTGCTTTGACTGTTTCTTATGTCATTTTTTAATTATTATTTATTCTTTCAGAGCCAGGTGTTGGCCTTGGAATTGGGTTATGTAGCATCCCTTACTTCCAGTGTATTTCAGGGATCTTTATTCACACCCTCTCACCAGGCTCAGTGGCACATATGGATGGGAGACTCAGGTATGATGAGAAAGGCTGGCTGTCTTATGCCACAAGTTTCTCAATTGATCTGTTTTATGGGTTTGTTTTTGACCTATTTGGGCAGGAAGAAATATTGATTTCTGGGAATTTGGGGTTTAAAGCATGTGTGCTATTCTCAGGGTTGGAGCATGAGTCTTCAGGATATGTGGGATTTCCAGAAATACAGCAAACCAGTGAAATCACTGCCTCTTGCCCAAGCTGGGCTAACTTTGAAGGTCTTAGACAAGCTTGTAGCATTGCTACAGGAGGAGATTTCCAAATGAGAAAGTATTTGGAAAAACCTAAACATTTGGCATAACTTGGCTTGTTTGAGCACTAGATTTTTTCTGATACAGGCTCCTCAAATTCTATCACTTCTTGCCCAATGGAAAAACAGATTTGCTGAAATGAGCTTTAGTGAGAGTGTAGAAATTCACTTTCTGAGATTTTTGACCAACTAGTAGTGTTGAACATACTGTGAATTGAACAGAACACAGCAGTTTCAGTGAAGTCTTTTTGATTTAAGTGTAGGTGTTCTGTAATCCTCGTCTCTAATACTTCAGCTGAAAGAACTATAGTCTTAAATTATTTGAATATTTGCATGATACAAATCAGTGCCTTCAGTCAGGCTCTTGATGTGTTTGAGAACTAGAACAGAGCAAGGCAATCTCAGTTCCCATTAAAGCCAAATTTGGATTTCATCTAGAAAGATCCAGTTTGGCAGATTTTGATAGTTTGTCATTGGAATTTTTCTTTTATCAAGTAATTCACATATGTAGCAGAAATATAACATCCTTTCTGACCTTAAATAGCACTAACATAAGAAAAAGACATGAAAAGTGAAGTGTTGACTGGAAAGGGAGGAAGGAAGGTGTAGGTAGAAGCAGCAGCTGAGCTGCAAACAGCAGAAGGAACACCAAGTGTGCACAGCTGAACATGCAGAAAGCTCAGAGGTTGCATCTGCAATATGGCAGGTCAAAACCCCTTGACATCCAACTCATTCACATTCCATTTTCTGTAACAGGACAGAAAGACAGATTTAATCTGTAAGCACATTAGAGGTTGACCTTATGAATTTTCTTTTTGTATGTTTTCACATGGGTGAGACAAGGTCAGGAAAAAATCTCTTATTTACATCCTCTCTCTCTTTTTTTTTTTTTTTTTTAACATCTCTCTAGGTGTGGAGATGAAATTCTTGAAATTAATGAAACTTCAGTACAAAATACAACCCTTAATGAAGTTTATGCTGTGCTAAGCCATTGTGATCCTGGTGCAGTACAAATCATTATTAGCAGACACCCTGAACCACAGGTAGCACAGTCCGTGTTCTTTCTGACTTTCAATATAGCACCTATTGAGAACTAACAGGGAGCAAGTTCTGATCTAATACAAGTGGAAAAATGCTGACTACAAAGATGCTGATCTCTTTATGATCATCACTGCACACAAAAAAAATCTGAGCTATGAACTCTCTTAAGTAGAATCATTTAAGATTTGAAGATCACTGGTCACAGTCTTACATGAGGTTCTATGCAGTGAATAAGCAAACCACAGAAATAACATTTAAGGAATAACCCAAAACATAGTTCTTATGTAAGAAAAAATTGACAATAATAAGTAAATAATTTGAAAGAGGGAATATACCACCCCAAAAAGAAATAAATGTTTATACACTTGTCTTTCAGTAATTAAAATTTAGGTCTTGCCCTGCCAATATTTATAATTAAATTAATATTGAAGTACAATGTTTTATTCTTGAAAGGTTTTTCTACAAAATGCTTCCTAACACCAAATACAGTATAAATTATTATCAAGTTTAAATTGTTATATAAACTATGCTGTATTGAGTTACCTTATACTGGTAAATCCAGGACTCCACTTCTAGTGAAATCTGCAAAAGAATGTTTGACTTTGAAAGGTCCCATTTTACCTAAGCAGCCACTAAAAACAGCACATCCATAGATATACTTCATATATACTGGGATAGATACAAATATAATGGTGTGCAATTAACTCACCTCATGAGAGTAAAATGGCATGATATTTCCTAGGTGTCTGAGCAACAGCTAAAAGAAGCTGTTGCACAAGCTGTGGAAAGCAACAGATTTGGAAAGGAGAGACACCAATGGAGTACTGAAGGTAAGGGAATACATGCATTCAGTGACACATGGTAATTTTGACTTAAAAGATGTGAAGGCTGAGTACATGCTGTATTAGAATCCTTGAAAACAGTCAAGTAACCCAGAGCAGAAATAAAGAAAGAGGAGGAAATCTCACAGGACAACCCTTCTAACATGTCTCCAATGATACATAACCAGAGTGATGGGAACAGACCAGTCTTTCTGATTATCAACAAAAATTTTTTGTGCAGACTTCCTCTCACAGTTGCTCATCCTCTCCAATTCACAAGCTCTGCTTAGAGCTTTTCAAACAACTGTCTGTAGGTGACAGGACTATGACAACAAGGAACTGCACAATGCAGGTGATGTCCTAGGGGTAATCATTGTTAATCCCTGATTTGTGAGGAAGGCATATGCAGACATGGCTGGAGCTATTTGCCCAGCTCAGGTATGACATCCTCTCCCAGTAGTTTAGTGAATGATACTCCTTTGAGTGTCTTCTAAAGGACCAATAGGTAACAGTCACCATCAGTAAAACTCTAGTGCTGACATACCTATATATGGGGAAAATGTTATTTGGGTGTTCAGGAACCTGGCTGTTGACTCTTGACCCTAAAAGCCATCAACGCATAAATCATACCTTTGCATCCACTGAGGATGATATTTAGCTGCAGATTTCATCAGCTGAATCTCAGAGGCGAGCACTTTGCACGTACTGAACAGGCGTTCTGAACACGTTCCCGATACAGGTGTTAGGAGGCTGGAGGTGAGCTGGCACGGAAGGCACCCCTGTGAGGAGCACATGGACAGGGGCGCGGGCTGCTGCAGCCGCAGGGCTCAGCGGCTCATGACCCGCTCCAGCAGCGACAGCAGCTGCACCCCCCGGGCCGCGTGTGCCACCGCCGCCGCGCACCCGCTCACGGACCTGAAAGCAAGAGTACACAGCGTGGATGCACCAGTCACCCGGCAGCCTGGGCTGCTGTGCTCATTCTCTGCCAACAGTGCAGGGAGAAATTCCCCCCCGACCTGCAGCGAAGGAAGTCGAGCCTTGCAAAACACTAAGAAGCCATCAGAGATCCTCGTTAGAAAACCTAAATCATCAAAGCCCAAACCTCCGCCAAGGAAATACTTCAAGCAGGACTGCACGTGTGATGACCAGGGTAATGCAGACAGAAAAGAAAAGCTTTCATCTGAAGTGGCTGCATCACCTTCTGTAAGTGCTCAGGTAAAGTAAAATTTACAATATTTTTCTTGTGTCTGCATATTTGTGAGGCAAGGGAAGGAGGAAGGCAGGGTGGCTTTGCACGGCAGGAAGAAGGGTAGGAAAGAAAGAGAAAATGTATATACACATGAGAACTGGGGAAAGAAGATGAGGCTCTCCTGTTTTGAAAATCAGGTGTATATCTTAGTGAAGCAAGTTTAGTACAAAATGTTATGTTCAAAGTAAGGTCAGAAGGCAGAAAAGAATTGTCTGAAGAAAATCTTCCATACTAAGGTATCTAAGTTAAAATCCCAGTGAGAGCAGCTGCGAGAATGAATCTGAGTCCCTGCCCCTCCTTATGAGCACGTGCCACTGGTGGTATCGAGCATGCTCTGGTGCCAGGGCTAGGCCCTAGGCTGGGACTGGAGGGGTTTACACAGCCTCTGATGCCAGCTTGGGGTCAACCAGTGTGGCTGACCCCAACTACCTGTGCCACAGAGTCATATCATTTATAAAGTTGTCGTGAAACAATTTTTTTGTTTCAGTAGGGGATTTTTATTGGAAGAAAGCACTAACTATGCACAGCAGGGAATCTTGGGCTCAGATAGATTTCTTGAGACCAGGAGGTATTAAATAAACCCATTTAAATTGTGCTGCACATTCATATTTGTTGATGAGCTACAGTATTTGAAAACAGTGTACATTTGTACATTACTAAATTTCAGTTCCCTCTCTTATCTAAGACAACAGAGAGTGTTTCACTTTTGCATGAGCGTGAAGGATTGTGAGATCTGCATGTTGAAACAAAACTGTGGTTTGTTTAAAACTGAAACCTCTTTTCCCCAAGTTTAGTAATATGGCAGTAGAAATGAACTGTTCTCAATGCAATGCAAAGGAAAAAACAAACAAACAAACAACACAAATCCCTCCCCCCAACCAGTTCCCAAGATGCAAAGATCAATACAAAATTATATAGAGCAAACTGAAGTCCACATATAATGTTAATATCCAAGAAAATTTCAGTTAAGCATCTTAGGTAAGGTCACATTTACCATACCCTAAGTAGAAACTGCTGATGGAAAATCAACTTTCAGAAGTAAAATTAAGGGAAATAAGTACTTGTTGAACTTATCACTCCCTGCAACTTCTTAATCTTCATACTTAGTCACTCTAAATGACAGTGAGAAAAAACTAAATCCTAAGATCAATAAAATCCATGAAAAATCAAGGTCTGTTCAGGAAGACAACTTCCTCTATTAAGACAGTCTGTATACCTGTATATAAACAAGAGAGAAAGTTTCTTGTCAGAATGTAGTTCAGATCATTAAGAGAAGGTTTTTTAGTGCTTTTATTTTTTTTTTAACGTTTATTCCCCACAAATTTTGTATCAGTCAGTCTGAGGCCTGCATACCACAATTTTATATGTGGTTTCTGGTTTTTTCCAGATTCATGTATTTTTTTCGTATATAGTGTGGTTTGCATAACTGCATTCTGACACACTTCTCTTTCCTGTTTGTTCAGCAGGAAGTTGGAGAACCAATGCTAGAGGGACATCAAACTGATGTAACCCACACTGTCTTCACCACTCCTCCTACAGCATATGATAAGGAACACACAACTGCAGCTCCAGTGAGCAGAGATCAAGAAAGAAAAGAAAAATTAGGTATGTTTAATTCCATGAACTCTTTTTCCCCCAGCTAAATATATAGTATTTAGTTTAGATTCCAAAATGGGTATTGAGCTGACTTTACTTTCTCTTTAGATGTAGTCTTCAAACCATATCTGTAAATTTGGGGATGAACAGATAAAATTTCAAATTATTGATTAATCTATGTAAAGAAAGGGAAAGTAGATCAAAATCAGCATAAGAGATGATTTCTTTTATTTTTTTTAATTATTGATTAAACTTTGTAAAAAAGAGAAACTAGATCAAAAACAGCATAAGAGATGATTGACTGAAAAAATTGTAAATGGACAGGTACAATATTGCTGTATTGCTTCAGATGAAACTGCTTAGTTATACTGAATATCTGATATTAAAGCTTAGTTTTAGCATTTCTAAAGGATATTTTTATGCACAATTTCAAGGCTCTAGTGTTGCAACGGTACAAACCACTGATAAGTTACTTTTCTGCTGTGCTAGTTAGAATTAAGGAAACTTAGTCTTAAGGGAACAAGACAATCTCAAGAGGTCTCTTGCAACATACAGGATTATGTAATTCTTTAAGTTATGGCTCAAATCATTAAAAAAAGTAAAAATGTTGCCTTAAAAAAAGTTCACACTGAAGCAGAAAACAGTACCTGTGCAGCTGCACAAACAGAAGTTTGCTGCCATTCAGCTCCACCATGTCTAACATTAAAATTCTTAATTGCTCTCTGAAGTAAAAAAAAAATCCCATATTAGAATCAAGTTTTACTTATCAGAACAATCAACTGGAAATGCCTGAGGAAATGTGAGGAAGCATAAATATCGAAGATCTTCCTATGATAGTCTTTTTAGAGTAAATGTTTTTTAAAAGCATTTACTGTAACACCAACTTTTTCTCTAGGCTGCAAACAACATTGCAATTTTAACTTTCTATTTTAGCTGTCACAGCCTGTATCAGGATTTCAGCACCCCCAAATTTCAGTATGTGTAAACCCTGTAAAAAAGCAATCGCGTATTTAAGCATGCAAGAGCCTTGTTTTTCAGTTAATTTCAGGATGTCTGGATTCAGAACTTATAGATCAAGAGTTATGAATTTTTAAATAGTTTAAACTTTTTAGAAACTTCAAAAATATCTACCAGAGGCTTGAATGAAATTCAAGCTTAATGAATTAATGATGCAGCGAGAAGGGATGGAGAAGTAGACGGATGGTTGTTTATAATAGATTTCTCTTTATTACAGGGACTCCACTTTCATCGATACAAAGGCCTGTGCTTAAAAGACAAGCACGGGTAGATTATAGTCTTGATACAACAGAAGACCCCTGGGTTAAAATTTCTGACTGCATAAAAAGCTTATTTAATCCTACTATGAGTGAAAACAACGTCCACTTAGATTTGCAACCTGGCATAGACAAAAAAAAAGAGAATCAAAATCGAAGCAGCTCAGAGACGGTTCTGAAGAAATCAGAATCAGAATTAGTCAGTTCCAAAGTGCTAAAATCAGATGAAAATGACAGTGTGAAAAAGGGTCCTCCTGTTGCACCTAAGCCCACCTGGTTCCGCCAAAGCCTGAAAGGATTGAGGAAAGCAAATTCGGATCTAAAACCACAGGCAGATCAAAGTCCTCCCAACCATGACAGTATTTCCAGCAAAAAACTGCAATCCAGCTTATCACGTGTGTCTCCTGGAGGATCATCAATAAAACAAAGAATAAGCTCATTTGAATCCTTGAGTGCTCCACAATCTCCTGAAAAAACCCCCCGAAGGTGGAGCCTAAAACCAGCGGCGCAGAAAGAACATTCTCCCCCTGCAGCAGGGGCAGAGGCAGCTCCAGTCTGTCCAAACCAACCCCTCCTCCAACATCATGGAAACAGCCACCAACAGCCACCTGAGGCCATGGCTACAAAGAGCCTGGATAGATCTTCCTCTCGCAGGGAGAGGATTGCAACCAGCTCAGAGAAAAGCAGCAATGCCAGCACTGAAAATTCATCAAGTCTCTTAACTCCAGGAGCCATTGCAAACTCCCATCTTGTGTCAGTAGCAAAAGCACACAGCCTAAGGTCACGAAGCTTCCCTCTTACTGCTGCCCAGGCTTGTGAGATAATGAAGCCATATGATGAGAAGTGCAGCAAAATCTATTCCATCAGCAGCCAGGTGTCATCTGCTTTAATGAAATCATTGCTTTGCCTTCCTCAGTCCCCAGCCTCTTCTGGAAACAGTGCATGGGAAACTCTGGACACAGTGTCTCAGTCCTCCATGGAGGAGGACGGGGCTTCCACCTCTCCTGCAAGTGAGAATCATCACCTGGACACTGGGTTTTCCCTAAAGTAAGATACCATATTTAAAACTCAGATTTACAGATCAGCATTGGTGAGCAGCTGCACTGATTTGCTGACAGATTAAAGTTCTAAGGTAGCATCACACAGAAGTAAAGCACAGACTAAGTTAAGAACTTTTTAGAGCACAAAGGTTAAATGACTCGTGACTGTTAATTTTGGTTTTAATTTGTATTATATACGTACATGCACATTTCAAACATCCTATTTACAGAGTATTATTTCTAGTATCTCCATGATAAAGCAGATTTAAGTGCCTTTGCCTGAGGCCAGGCAGGAGATTATGAGATTATTCTTATTCTTTTATGCAATTGATTCTACTTCCTTTAAGTGAACACAATAATTTCCATTTCCCTGCATTTATAATAGTTGTAGGAGTTACCACCCGAATTACATGCTAATGAGATGGAAAGATGACTGCTCCAAAATTGCCCTTTGCTTTAATGGGTATGTTCTCTCATAGCTCAATGTTTCTTTTTTGTTCTACAATGGGACAGCCTCTCAGAGTTGAGAGAATACATGGTGAGCCTGGCAGACAAAGGGAAGGGAGAAGACAAACAGGAACAGGGCTCACCTCAAGCATCCGGTGTGCTGGGCCAGTCAGTCATCTCTCTGCTTTCCCCTGAGGAGCTGGCAAAGCTTATAGAGGAAGTCAAAGCCCTAGACGAAGAAACCTTGAAGGTAAACCTGCTATTTTTTTTCCTTTTTTTGTGCATGATTTTCAGAAAGCTGTAGAGTGAATGTATTGGGTTAATCCTTGAAGCTTAATATTATGTTTATGCCACTAAGTCTCATTATAAAATGCACAACAGACTTTCGAATCATTGTGACATATCTTCTGGGAAGTTCATGACTTTATTCCTTTCTCTGCCTAGGAATTTGATGATATTCATGTTACAGTTTTGCATAAAGAAGAAGATACTGGGCTTGGATTCAGCCTGGCAGGGGGTATTGATCTAGAAAACAAAGTGGTAACAGTAAGTAGCATCTTAAAAAATACTCCTTAATACTATCTTAAAATACTCCTAAATACTATCTTAAAATATCTAAAAAAACATACCTGGTGTTCTACTACAGTTCTTGGCTTTTAGATAATCAAAGCAGGCAGCTGTATTGATAGGGTTGGAAAGACCATAGTGGGTGAAAATAGGTTCCTTCTGCACAGAACTGCCTCTCCAGGTGTCTGGTAGCAGTGTCCTGCAGTGTCCACCTCTGAAAACTGAGGCAGAACAGCCCTCAGCAGGAAATAACCAACATCTCACTCACGTGCTTGTAGAAGACCATGCAGAATGGTCTAGAGGAACGGGGTGGGTGAAAATAAGTCAGGGATCTGGAAGTTAGAGGTAGGTCTCACACCTCCTTCCTCTCACGAGCAGCAAGAGGGTCAGGAAGTAAAATATGCAAGGTACATAGCACGAGCAGCAGAGCTTTAGCTATCTGGTACCAGGACCAAACTGCTCCCCTGGCTGCTTGAGGAGGGATGTGCACAGGAAAACTTCTCTGTGCAAATTTATTCAGTCCTCCATCCTGAAATGTGATAGAAGCAACTTGTTCCTGGCAAAGAATGAAAAATGTACATGGTGTAAAGTGTTAACTAAGGGATTGAGTGGCTTGTCCTTTTTTCCTCTTCCCTTGTGTGTGTGTGGTGACCGGGCTCTTCAACAGGTTCACAAAGTATTTCCCAATGGACTGGCCTGTCAGGAAGGAACTATTCAGAAAGGAGATGAAGTACTCTCCATTAATTGGAAGTCTCTGAAAGGTGCAACTCACAGTGATGCCTCAGCAATCATGCGACAGGCCCGGCAACCCAGACAAGCTGTTGTTGTCACCAGAAAATCCAAAGATGTAGAAAAAAATCTCAATGTTTCAATCAGCTCTAGTACATCATCAGTAGCAAGCGATGCCTCACAAGAGTCTGGTAAGTTTAGTGGCATTATCTTGCAGCCCCCATCTGATAAGTGTTTACTCATCACCTGAAATCCAGGTGTTCATAAAACCAGCAGTGGCTGCATGAATCTGTGAACTCTGATTAAAGACAGCACAGTTAATAAAACATTCCTGAAATAGACATAGAAATATTGGAAATAACTTTATTGAAAAGGGGAAGAATTAATGGATTTCTAAAATAACTCCTTAAAAAAACCCAAGCAAGTGTGATTCTCTATGTGAATTTCTGTAGATGTACAAAGATGGTCATTGTAGTGCATCATCTAATTGAAGGTATAGTGACAACTCAGTGAACAGTGATTCTTTATTCTAATATTGTTATAAGACTTGTTCTCCATGAAAGAGAAGTTCAGTCTGAACAAACAATGTGCTATTGTTTGATATAGCAGGTGGCTACATCTGAAACACAGCAAGGTCAGAGTTTTGCAGAATATTTCACTTTCAGAATAGTTTTGTGTTTCGGTTTGGTTTTGGTTTTTTTCCTAAAGCACGATCTGGAGATCTGTAGCTTTATTTCCATACTGCAAATTAGCAGCCTTGTAGTCAATAACAACTTCATAACTAATATGAAGTCAAATATTTCCCTTAGATTTTGTTCATTTAAAGGATTTTTTATAATTCCAGTAAATGTCTTACATTTCCATTCTCCCATTAATTCAAACATAACTTTCTTTCCCCAGCTTCCCAGAGGGCCTTAAAATGACAAAATGAGAAATTAAAAGCTTTAGTTTTCTCTTTCATTTGGCAGTTTATAGGACCTTTGCAAACAATCCAAGAGTTAATTTTTTCTAACAGATGTTTGAGCTTTTTAGACTATGTGCCGTCCATGTGGTAACTTTCCATTTATTTTCAGCCACTAGAGATACAATCTGCACTGTAACTCTAGAAAAAACATCTGCTGGTTTAGGATTCAGTCTGGAAGGAGGGAAAGGCTCTATTCAGGGAGATAAACCCATCATCATCAACAGGATATTTAAAGGTAAACACACTTAACACGTTCCCAACTCAGGCAGACTTGTGGGGTTCATAACTGACTGCTGATTTGTAACTATGGAAATGTTATTTTTTCAAGTGCAGCATTATATTGTTCAGTGCCAGTAATTTGTTGCCTGCTGGGACCAGGTGGTTTATAGCAAACATGCTGGTGATCCATTCACTAGTAAGTGAAAGATCCATTAAAGTTTCCTCCACAGAAAGAATGAAAGGAAATTCCTTTTCTGTCCCCAGGGAGTGCACTGGAACAGAGCAGCCCTGTTCAGCCTGGCGATGAGCTCCTACAAGTGCACACAACTGCCATGCAAGGACTCACTCGTTTTGAGGCGTGGAATGTCATCAAGGCATTACCTGATGGGCCCATCACAGCCATCATCAAGAGGAAGAATTGCAGCTCTGTTACCAGCAAGTCATCCAAAACTTTGTAAGAGGAGAGACTAGACTACTGCCAATATTCAAACAAAGGATTTTATTACTTGCAGGCACTTGGCTGGCACAGCAAGATACTCAGAAAGCACCCATGAGAAGTACACTGGATCTTACTGCCAGTTACAGAGAAAGCTGTCTGGGATTAACTAAAATGTACAGGAAACAGGCATGATTCTTATTTCAACCTTCAGAAACAGATGTTATAAAGCGTATAATTATAAAATAATGACTTTGTTAATAATATACTGGTTGTAATAAAATACGTGACAGCTGGAGTACTCTTCTATTTTAAGCTATTAACTTACTAAGTATCAGAAGCAGATCCTGTGCTAAATTTTCAGTGCTACTCTCCAAGTCCTGGTCCTTACCTTCCCAGCAACAAGAAATGTGTCTACGAGCCTATAACTAAACACTGCCTTAGAGAATGGGTGGGGCAGAGAAAGGGGTTGAAGTTTTGTGTGTAAAAACAACATTCCCTAGAAAATTCCAGCTTTCCTATTTAAACCACAGATCATTCAGGACAGCCAAAACCTGTAAAAGTGACTTTCTACTAGCATCTGACAGAGCCATCTCAACTGCAGCAGGCAAACACAGGGTGGAAAGGAGTTCCCATGGTATTCCAAGGGGGAGGCAGGAAGCTGAGGGTAATGTAGTGGAAGTTTTCCTAACCTTCCTCGGCCAGAGGTCTCAAAAGGATTACAGCAGGAGAATAACAAGGCCGTTCAGAACAAAATCTCTACCTTCTAACAACACTTTTTTCTTTTAAATGTCTGTGTTAATTTTGCAAGGGAAAGTACCAGTAGGAGTAATTGTGCATCCAAGTACTTCTGAACTGAAATGCTTATTCTGGAAAGGCTAAATAACTGGGAGACAAATCTACGTTTCAAGCACTGTTCCTATATGCACTGTATGGAATTCTACCAGCAGCACAGGTACCTTATGGCCAGATGGTCTCCTGCACCCACTTGGTCTTCTCTGACCTGCTTCATTAAAGGGACACAGAGATGCAAGGGCAGGATGGAAGTAGTGACTCCCCTGCTGAGAGCCAGATGGCTGATCTGGTTATTGTCCTTGGCTGTTCACCTTCCCAGAGGTGGGTATTTTCTGTACCCTTCTTCAGTTACCTAATTTCACCAGGAAGAAGTTAAGGAGCTCAGGAGCTGTTTTCCATACACTTAACACAATTCCTCAAAAACAGCAATTAAGAGAAAGGGAAGGAGGGATAGGCAGGAGAAGGTATGAATTAAATCCAGGCACTGAACTTCCTGTGGCCTTTTCTCACAAGACAACTGTAAATTAATCCTTGAAAGAACATTCTTGACCCCGCACTTCCAAACACTTACTCAGAGCTGAGCCCTCTTTCCCAAAAAATAACCTCTATCTCAAAACAAAAATTTTATTAGCTGGGTAGCAGCCAAAATAAGAGAAAAATGTGAGAGCAAATCTTCTTAGGCTTCTTTGAACTGGTACCTACATAAAAGTCTTGGCCAAAACATTTCCAACTCCAATTTGGCAGGGCAGAAGGCTGAATATGAAGGTCTCTTAATTTCTGGATAGAAGGTGTTGAGCACTCAGAAAAGGGGTTCTTAAGTTATTTCATGAAGTGTCTCACCACCTTTATTGCTCAAAGCAATAAAAAATTATAAATAGTTAATAAGAAGCCACATTATCTGCAAAAATAATTTGCATTACTTGGAGAAATAATGAGTGGTGACTTCAGCTGCACTTCTTGAACTTTCTGCTAATTAAATTCATGATAATCCTGGCAAGACTTGCCAAGATATTATAATTCATGCCTAAAAATTTCAGTACACTTACAAAAATATTTATAAGCCTCTGTAGTATCAAGGCCCACATCTCTTCTCAGTGAACTTATTCTTCCTAAGTATAGAAAGCAGCAATTGGAAAAAAAGACCAACCAAGGGCAAAGAACCTTGAGGGTGAGCTCACCAGAACATCTCTTCCCTAGGTAGTGGACATCATCAGGGAAGGCTTTTTCCCTTTCTTTGCCTTAAATTCAGAGAGATGCTGGAGGTCCAAGCAGCTGTTCAGCTTCCCTGATGGCAGAACAGGTGTATGAGGAACCATTTCAAAGGATGATTCAGGAAAAACAGTAAGATGTAGCACAAAAAATATTTATTTCACCACACTCAAACAAGTTTTTACATCTTTGTATACAAAGGAGACTGGACTGAAAACTGTTTCCTTGAAAAACTAATCTATAGGGTGAGGTTTACAGTGGGAAACTTATTGTGCAAGTCCATGCCCTATGCCAAAGATACAAAAATACAGGGGCAGAAAGCAGAGCATATTAACCTTATTAAGAAATCGAGTCACCACAGTAAAATCACAACCTGCATTTGACTTCCTCAATCAGCAATTATTTTTACTTTTGTAATTATATGTAATCCATAGTAATGTCTGACATCCCTGCAGCAACCAGCACCATAGGTATCTCTTGAAATGGACATACCTTGGCACACAAAATCAGGTGCTGATTTCCCAATGTAATGTTGGGAGGCAAACCAGTCTTAGAAAAAAGCAACATCCCTACGGCCTGTCAAGGCAAAGCTAATGAAAGGATTATTTACCCGTTAAAACCTCTCACCACAGGAAACCAAAGAAACATTCAAATACAGTTCAAAATGGTCATTTCATATGCCTTTTAAAAAATGGCAAGTAAAGTGCTTAATCCTCTTATTTTATTGCCTCTATGTTGGTTCAGTTTGTGTCATGACACTGTGAAACCACTGGTTTTGGTACTGGAGAGGGAGAGTGTCTATTTGCCAGCCCACTCACCTGTGCATTGATTAGCACTGCTGGACCTTGACTGAAAAAAAAAGCACTTAAGGCATATTTACCATCAATATTTACCATCAATATTGATGTCTGCTGGAACAAACAAGTGAACTCCTTTACATAATCCCATTTGTTCTGGCTTTCACAATTTGCTGGCTGGACCCACTGAGGCATCTTAGCAGCTCTAGGAGTGCTGGCAGCAGGAGGGATACATCCTCTTTTGGGAGAGAAACATCTTTCCCCAGAAAGGAGGAGAGCTCCAGAGACCAAACAGAGGTGACCTGCACCTGGCTGTGGTGCTAAGTGGATTTTAGCAATGCTTCACCTCACAGACACTGAGAAGGAGTGGGCAAGAACAGATCCAGTATGTCCATCTTCTCCCTGCAGACAGGCACCACTGCTGCCTCCAAGATTCTTCCAGCCTCGGGTGTGGTATTCTTCTAATCATTAAAGTGAAGAATTTCATATTACACAAGAATGCATTGCTCTGCATGGAGTCAGATAGAAAATGCTGTTTTAAAAATGTATTGTACTCACTGTAGCTCATTGCTTCATGTCATCTTTTTTTCTATCTTAGTGGATAGAAAAGCCCTGAGACCAACTTTGTATTTTTACCCACAAGCTGACAGGTTGTTTCCTACCCTCAGCTGGTGATGTCAGCAACTTGTCATGCTTTTAATGCCTTAACAGCTTTAGTCAGGTTGCTGTAAAATCCAGATATGCTAGATGGAAAAAAGGAATCCACCACTGTCTGGGGAAGATAGCCACCAAGATCCGTCTGAAAAAAAGTGAGGAGCTCAGTCCTGTCTGGCTCCCTGCAAAGACAATGAAAGTGATTTTATAGACAATGGTTTAAGAGCATTAAGAACTTTTCAGTGACTCTTACTTGTATTAGAATACATACTTCCAAGAGCTTTTCTTTTTTTAAACAAGCAGACAAATTTCAGTGAATGCAGCTACAAAATTAAAATTTATCTAGGCCCTAATTAGCTACATGACTCTGTCTATAAATTATGGCAAATCAACCAGATACTCATTTACCAAAAATTAAGACCATACTTGTATGTTTTGCTGAATTTCTGAATTTCAAGAGGTCAGGGAGAATTGCACCATGATAACAGTTTCTGTAACATTAAAGACTTCCCTCTAAGAAATGAAGATAAACTTATTCTTTGCACAAAAATGAGAACAAGAAGGGCACTCAGTGATAATGACTTCTGGGAAGGCAGAAATATACCATTACCAAGAGGTTACAGGTCACATGTGGCCATATACCCATAAACACACCACACAGTGGGTAAGGAGGGCTTTAGAATTTATAACATTCAAGCATGTTGTTTCTTACCCTGGAACAGGTATGCAGAAACAGCCACAGGGATAATTAAAACCTCTCACAAAATTTGGTTGAGGAGGACACAGAGGGTGTTCCACATTGGTGGCTGAAAGAAAAAGCATTGAAGAACAGTCTCATTCTTCCAGAAGACATGAAAGAGCCCTTGATACACAAAGCTCCAGATGGGAAGCAAACTCACTATTCAAAATGTATTTAAAAAGAACTGCAGTACAACCTTTTCAGTGTGGGGCTGACAAGTGGTCAGAAAAGACCATTAAAAGGAACCACCCTGGCCTTAGAATGGGGAAATCAAAGAGGTGTTGAATTTAGAAGCAATTGTTACTGAGCTCTGAAGGAGGAAGCATGGACACTTTGACAGTTTCATCGAGCCCATGTAGTGGGAGGGCACTGCTTGTCTTGAGAGGTCATTTGGGCTCCTTCCAAAAAATCCATGTCATACAGATACAGCACTTGGCTGCTGAAAATCTGCACTCTAGCAAGGATAAAATTCCTGAGAAGGCTTTTCTGGGCAGGATAGGAAAATGGAACACCTGAACAGTGGGGCAATAAAGGTTAGACTTGTAACAGTTAAACAACAGAATGAAAGTGAAAAACCAAATACACATCCTTCTATACAGTGGCAGCCCCTTAAAAATCAGCACTATTTTTTTTCATAAAACCAATTATTTTCACATACAAGAGTGGTGCATTTATTCAATGGCTTTACTGAAACCTGTGCAGAAAATGTTAAATGTTAGGATTTAGCTTAAATGGGACTCCTTTTAGAAAGTTCTATAAACTCTTAAAACAACAAAAAAACCACACTCAAAGTACCCCAGAATTTAACAGTAAATCACTTATTCAATCTCAAAAGCATAGCAAGGGAACAAACCATAGGCCAGTCTTATCATTATCTCAGTGTTAAGATGATTTGTATACTCTGGGAACAACAATGTAGAGAGATTACTATTTTCTATTCTGATCAAGATGAGGTCAACAGCTACTGAACAGCTTGTTACTCTGTTTTAATTTTATGTTCATTTCTGGTAGCTTTCATTTTATAGCTGTTTCCAGTAGCTGTTGGTTATCTCCAAATGTAACATGAACCTGTTCAGAACACAAGTGCCTTACCAGCAGACAGCATCGTCCCATCTTCGTATTGCTTCATTACTACTACATCCACAAATTCCCTTGGTGAAATAATCCTCATGCAAGCTGAAGGGGTTGTGGTTCTGCATATAGAGACAGTCTGGAAATCACAGAACAGAGTTATGTCAGTTGATGTTTTCAAAAATATAGCAGAAAAATCCCTGTACTTTCTGGCACTCTTTTAGTTATACTTTCTAAACTCTATCAAGGAGTTGTTCTACATCCTTTGTTGAACAAAATGTAAATCAGCACAGTCAAAAAGCACTACCATGATCAATCAAGGACAGGAAAAAAAACAGAGTGACAAGGCGTTGCTTCCATGTTCAGAAGGGACAGATACCACAAGGGATGTTGAAATGCAAATCTGGCACATCTGTGCTCCCAGGACAGTTAAAACCCTTGTCCTCCCCAGGATGACTTCTTTGGGTAGTATACACAGGACACAACTTGATAACCCATTTTGTTACACTGCACAAACAGTAATGCCAACATCTGCTTCCCTGATTGGCTCCCAAAACAGAAGTATCTACCACACTGGTAGGTGCTGGCAAGTCTGTAAATTTCACATGGCAGGCTGCGGCATTCCTGAAGTTGTCTATAATGAATACTAAATACCTATAGGATTCCCCCAAGAAAAATAAACTTCCTGGAACTTCCACAAACATTTCTGGGACTGGTTGTGTTTGTACCTGGCTGCCTCTGAGCACATACAACCCCTTCAGATTGGGGATCTAAATCCAACGCCCCTTTAATTTTCCGACATGTTTTGAGAAAAGGGAATTAGACTGTTCAAGTGTGTCAGCAGAAGCTGCTGCTCATCTGTCTGCTCAGAGTGCAGCATCTCCATTTTAATGACAGATGCAAAGCACTGGGTGCTGAGGCCAGCTAAAGGCAGGGTGTGATGTGCAGGGCAGAGCGTCACTGCTGCCATGGTGAAGGATGGGGCTTGAATTGATAGCTGATGACCTGAATGCTTCACTGCTTAGCTAAGGCTACATACTCTCTAAACCTCCTCTTCCCTCACACTGAGCTTGCTAAAAACAATCATGCTTAGCTTGATTTGCAGCATTAACAACAATGCAGTGCAGGAATCTTTAATGTGATATATTTAACATTATACATACATACATATATATATGTGTCTGTGTTATACACTTACATATTTTAAGTACATTCTTTCTAGCCAAGAATTATTTTCCTTTCAGAAAGATAAGCTATTGTCTATATACATATATATGTTTATAAAATGTATAAAATTTATGAAAAAAGACAAAGAAAAAAAAACAAAACCAAAGGAAAAAGGTTTCTTATCCCAGCATCGTTCAGCTGATCCAGCCAGAAACACAGTACAACTTAGGACTCGCTACCTCCCTGCACATAACATCGGCTGGCTCATAAGGCCCAAAGATGCATAAATCTCGCCGGATCAGTTTTTAAGGAACTTACATCACTGATGGCTTCGATGACCTCGAAGTCCTTCACGTTTTGGTCCCACTTGGTCCTGAGCCCGCCGGCCACCGGCTTTATGCACTCCCAGACATTCTGCGGGCTGGCGGGCAGGATGCCCTCTCCCTTGTACCTGCGGGGGACGAAACGAAACCGAACCGCGCTGCTCTACCCTGCCTGGCCCCGGCAGCCGCGGCAGCACCGCGGGGCCCGGGGAACGAGCCGTACTCACAGATTGCCAGCGAACTCCGCCGAGGGTCTCCAGGACACCGCGACCTCACCCTGCGGGACGGGAAGCGTTTAGTCCCTCGGGCCAGCGTTCGACAACCCCCTGACCCAGCGTGCTGCGGCAGCCCCGCCAGCCCCTGACCCACCGTGCTGCGGCAGCCCCCTGACCCACCGTGCTGCGGCACCCCGCCAGCCCCTGAC
>VZSE01013791.1:63908-413908 GCA_013398275.1 Promerops cafer
CCGCCCCTCACCTGAGCGTGACGCCGGCCCGGCCCGGCCCGGCCGCGCCTCACGGGACAGCGAACGCGGGGCTGGGGACGGGCCGAGCCCGGCCAGCGGGGATGGCACCGCGGGGATGCGGTAACGTGTGTGGGACCGGAGGCGGAGCAGCGCTTCCTCAGAGATGGGGCCCGCCCGCGCTCGTCACTGGTGTAGTCCCAGTGACACGGAGAGAAACAAGCGAAAAACCAACCAAGCAATCTTCAGTATCTAAAGGAAGTGCGAAATTGCAGTGGTGTGCGAAAAACGGGTCACAATTTAGAAACTACGAGTAAAGAAGTGAGTCTTTTAAAGGCCACGGATCGAAGGTTTACCACTGAAAAGCTTACCAGGGTGGTCTGAGGCTCACCAGAAAATTAATAGAGGATTTAGGATTTAATGTAGAAGTCTGACTCACGTTGTCAAATAACTCCCCTGTCCATGTGATACACTCTAAAGAAACTCACAATTCTCTCTAGTTAACCTTTTTTTCCTGATTTGTTTGAGCCACAGCATGTTCAAACGAGGCACATCAAAATCTACTCTTAAGTAGCAACTCCATTTGGAGGAAGCTGATTCCCTGCTGAATTTATTCAGGAAGCATCTTCAGCTCTGGCTGTGTCAGATAAAAAGAGCCTCATCTGATGTATTTGTACTGGTTTAATTGAAGTGCCCCAAGTACATGGCTTTTGATTTTCCAGTAGGCAGAGATTTTGGGTTTTGACAGCATAACAGTAAGGAATAAATTGGAATAACCTTCTTTTCTAAAATTCGCGACGTATCAGTTGTGATATTAAAGCAAGGTACAATAAGGAGTAAAACACACGGCTTTTCCCACCTCAAATGGCTGCATACACGATTCTTACCAAAACTATTTTGCAGTTACTCTGACAGACCTCAAACAGCAAATAAAGTACAACTGCACATACACTGGCTCAAAACACAACGAGGCTGGGGCACTTTCTCAGACATTTGAGCACACCAGTTCACTAGGCTCAGACATACTTAGATCAACAGTGTTTTTAGGTTTCTTTTTGGTGAGTTTTGCCCCAGCTTTTGCGTACTTGTCCTTGGTATGAATGACCTGGATGTACTGGTCATTGCTGCTGTTCTGCGGATCACTGCTGGATGCAATGGAAAGGGAATCAGACTCTGTTAGAGATTGCTCCAGCTTTTGCTTTGATTTTGGTTTCACACGTGGTTCAGGATAGTTCAGGTGTACTTTCTTGTAAGCATATGGAGGCCTGTCCAGGTCCAGCTCAAAACCATCCTCCCAGGATTTGTAATGCACTCTGGCTAGATCTTTGCTCATTAGAATGTGGCCATCAGCACCATCCCCAACGTAAAACCGTGGTGCTGGGCGAAGGTCAGACAGTGAGCGAGGGCGATGGGATCTGTTCATGAATTCTCTCTCAAGTTCTTCTTCATCCTCCTCATCTTCACTGGGATGAGGGGAATACATCTGGTGTGGTGTTCGAACCACATACCTTCTGACGTGGCGTGGATACAACTCAATAATGTCTCCTGATTCCTCCTTTCTGAAATGCCTTCGGAGTCGGGAGGTAGAACGGAGTGATTTTTTGCGGGACTCGTTTTCATTAACCAGAAAATACCTGGTAGCATATGGTCTACATCCCAAAAATACAGGAGCCCCTGCCCCAAGGGCATCCGAATTTACCTGCGGAATTGCTTTTCTGAAGAGAGGGTCAGAATGAACATCTTCAGTGTGCTTTTTGAAAGTCACTGGTGTGTAGGGCTTTGTTTTACACAGCTCACTTGCACTCCTATGAACAACACTTGGGTATCTTTAGGAAGGAAGAAAAAGAGAGGAAATATTGATATACACACTTATCAATTAATGGAATTGAAACATATAAAAGAATTCACTGCTCTGGAAGTCAAAGACTAGGATGAAAAAGTGGAGATTATCATATCTCCACTGTTCAAAATTTTTAGAACCATTTTGAGAAACACGCTAGAAATTATGAGATATATTTGTTTTTCTCCAGGAAAAGGTAACACAATTATCCTCTCAAGTTATATTCCCTTTCTGTTTTCTTATTGTTCTTTATCCACTTGGAAAAAAACCCAGCAGATAGTTTAAAGCATCCATCTACTGATATGCCAGACTGGTTGTTTTACAACTAAAGCTGCACAGACATTCTGCAGAGAGTTCGCTCACTCTGTATTTGTTTTGTTCATGGAGATGGTATCCTGTACAAACTATTTGAGTTATGTGCCTGAGGGCAAGTCTAGTATTTACCTTTACTTGAGCTGTGTGTGAACTCCATCAGCTACATAATTTCAAAAAGTTTATAATCCCATCTCTGTTAAGGGAGAGTTAAGGATGTGGTGTCACCAACGATATCAATAGTACCCATGAATGAATCTGCTTTTAAAAATTCCTCTGCTTTCTTACAGTTCCAGACAGTCTGAATGCACAGCTGTTTTGTAAATAAACAGGTATGGCATGGAGCTGCTGGAATAAATACATTTCAAAACCAAAGCAGTCTTACCTGTTTGTGATATGATCATTTCTTGGTTTCTGTACACTTGACACAGAGGGAGCTGGTGTTAAAGATGTCGAAGTTGTGGGAGTTGCGTTGGCAGGTCTCACAGCATCAGTTGATGGCACAGCTTGGGGCACAGACTGGGAAATGGTTTGTATTCTGGTGCCTTTGCTCACGGGAGATTCAAAGTTCAAGACACTGCCATTCCTTCGGGGTGTTGAGGACCGAACAGAAGACTCCTGGCTGATAATATCAGTTTCTTGCTCTGGTCTTTTGTCATTAGCATCCAAATTTTGGATTCTGGCTAGAAAACAGAAATTATTATAGGAACTTTCCAGGTCTCTAAATTTAGAAACTGCTGTGTAAATTCAGTGACTCAAATTCTCCCTTCAGTCAGGGTTCCAAGGCCAGCAGAACCCCCTGTGTTCAGAAAAGAGAAACTGGTGTCATACCGGGAGACTTGGAGATAAAGGGGTAGATCTTCATGCTACAGTAAATAGCAGATGGAGTATTGGGGACACAGAAAAAACACTGAATATTGCACTGTAGGATTCCAAAAGGGACAACAAGCCACTTTTTCTCCTGCCTACCAGCCTCTGATTGCATGCAAAGTCTGAGATGATTTCAATCATCAGAGATGCATCCCAGGTTCTTCCCTGTTGGTGATGAAAACAGGAAAATACCCAGTCCAAAGATTCCAGGTGAATTCAGATTTAAACTACGCACAGTGTCTTACAGTGTTGCCAGATTAGGTCAAACAGAGCTCAGAAACCATCTAAAAAGAGGATTCTACAGGAAATACAGCTGTAAAAATGTAGCTGTACTTCCCTATGTGTACGAGAAATCAAAATAGGTTTACATCCAAATGCTTTATTAATAGTGGAATTTCTAAGGGTCGCCAACTTACCTGCTGCCATCTGAACCACCTTCTTCTTATCTTCAGTTCTTTCCTAAAATACATTCAGAAGAATGAGAATCTGTAAATTATTATGGATTAGAGAATAAATCCCCTGCTGTGTAAGGATGAATAAAACAGGATTTGTTTTATGTTGTAAAACACTAGAAGTGACTTTAGAGATTTAATTAGGCTCATACTTTACTGAAGACCCCTCAAATTACATGTAAAAGTCATTTTTACCATACTTACTGTTTGTATCTTCATTCTCAGTTGATTGTTGGTGAATTTTAATGATCTTGCAATACTCTGTAGGTAGTAGATTAGCATGCTAGAAGTGAAAGGGGTGGTATGAGTCACTTCAGACATTCTTGGCAGTTTCTTTTTGGGGGTTTCTAGGGCAAAATGATGTACAAGTTCAGCTGCTGCTCTGTAGCATTTCCTTATACTCTAATAATGGATTATAGCCTTCTTTCAAGCAAACATAGATGAAAGAAAGAAATTACACTGGAAACAGATTTAACAGCAGTTCTAGTCTCACCTTTGTTTTCACTGTGTGTGTAACCTGGGATGCATTTCTAGTTGGTTTTATTTGTTTTGTTTGTTTTGGTTTTTTTAATTCTAGACAAACCCTTTTGGCAGATATTGTTTTGTCTTTTTTTCCCAGTCCAAGGTTACAGAACAGAGACACCATAGTTACAGCTGAGTTTGCACAACCATACCAATGCAATTTTGTTGGCTGGCTGAAATAACACCTTGTTTACCCTGGCACAGATGAGATCAGATCCTGGCAGATTATGGCCTGACATAATGGATTGCACTGGCTTTCACACAGAGTCTTATAGCTAGATTTCATATTACAAACAATTACATATGTGCTTAGCTGTCAGTTTGAAGCAGTCAATAGGAATACTTAAATTTGTAAATATTAAATGGCTGGGACCTTAGAGGGAAAAGTTACAAATAAGAAGTGTTGCTTTGGTCTTTCTGATTTGAAAAGCCACCAGTGGGACAAACTCTGCCTTTGTCTGCAGTTTACACAGGAAAAAAATGGTACAAAGATACAAGCAAAACAAAACAGAACTTTTCAGAGAAGCAAAGTGAATTTCAAACAGCTCAAAATTGATATTATTTCCCAACTGTGAACAATTATTTATAACTCAAATAAGAAAAGACTTCCACTGGAGAGTCTGCAGCAAGTTATATTACATTAACACTTAAGAGCAGACTGTCAAAATTGGTTTATCTTGTCATAAATCAGGATGACTGAGTAGCTTCTTTAAACAACAGACTGAGCCCTGTTCACTGTCATAAACTGAACTAATGACCATGAAGAAATGGAAAATTTATTTCTGATGAACTCTTAAGAGGGAAGAAGGTTCTTTAAACTTACTGGAACCATCAGTACTGCAAGCCTGGACACAATACAGTGGACTTGCTCTAACAAAGTATCCCAGAACAAGAAATTCCTTTTGACAGTCTTTTAAACATACTTTCATTCCTGTCTGGTCCATATACCACACATTCAGTGAGGGGTTGGAATTGTTTTTTTCAGTTATGCTTAATGAAACTGCAACAGTGCAATGTTTGTTCCTCAGTATCTACATTTGACTCTCCAGAGATAAGGCCAGTATTAATACAATCAATTTAACCTGCCTACAAAAACCAAAGTACTTACAATAACAGTAGTAGTGCAGGGAGGACAACCACAGGACTGCTGATGTAAGTAATCACTGTGTTGAACCATGTGGGAAAATCATTTTGAATCGTTTCAGAAACAATATCATATATTTTTTCTTGACCACTGTAGGAGGTGTGGGAGGAAAAAAAGATAAAATTAAGTTGTAAGGAATCCTGAGTATATTTGTATTGCACTGAATAATAAACAAGCTTGGAGGGTGCTTGAATGAAGACACAAGACAGTGATGTTTGGGAGATTGCTCAGTGGCACATTACATTATGTAAATATAAACTAACTAAATTATGTATATAAAGCAAATCAACTCAGAACTTTGACCTATGCATCTTATTAAACCATAAACTGTAAAATATTGGTAGCAGAAAAGCATTGTCCTCTCAACTTGTTTTGAATTTACATCTGTAATTTGTGTATTATGAAACATGATAAGGTCATCGATGAGTTTTATTGTCAGAGGGGGAAATAAAATCTTTGCAATTTTCATTGGTCCGTTATACCTTACCTGAAGGGGCCGCAGCTTAGGGATGGCTTATATCGGGCAATAGCAAAAATTGTTGGTAACATGCACAAGAACAACATAAACAGCAACATGGCCAAGTAGAAATTGTTGGATCTGCAAGAAGGTGTAACATGTTTCAGATTATACTTATCAGAGAGAAAACCAGAGGCAACATAAAAGGTGCAAGTCTGAATCCACCTATCCAGTTCAAGATCAACATGTCTGAAAGATTAAAATCATTCTGCTATAATTAGAAAGTCTGAACAGAGATGGCTTAAACAGACTCTTAATGATCAAAATTCTATTTGCACTGCTTTCCAGATACCACTGTTGCAGCCAGAGAACTGGTTACTGCACCCTTTGACAAAAGCTGCCCTTACTGCCCAGTTGTGCTGGGGGAGAAAAAGAACAGCATCAGAAGTCAATTCATCTTTAAAAATGTTAGAAATGACTGATTATTAAGAATTAAAGATGCCCAAAATTATTTCAATTTTAAAAAACCAAGATATTCATCATGACAGAAGGAAAATGAGGAAATCTGTTGTGCAATGCAATGGACAAAAGCAGATATTGCATAGCTTTTAAAGAGAGAAACATCAAGAAATAGGGTTGAAACAGTTAATACATATAGGTTATTGTGCCCTGTCAGATTTGTATGGAAATAAAGCATTTATGTTAGGCCATAATAGCTATCTAGGAATATTCCCTGACATATTTTTTAGTTCGTGTACATCTTCAACTACCCTGCTTCACAAACCCTCCAGTTTCTCAGTAGCTATGTCTTTTTTCCTCAGGCCTTTGCTATCAGTGTTAGTGTCAACTAACTATTTGATTGTCAACTTCTAGAGCTAAAATCTCCTATAATTTTCTTCATATTGATGAAGGATATTTCCACTGCCTGCATTTGATTTTTCCCTTATCTTTCGTTCTCATTTTGACTCACCGAGATGCTCTGAAAACCTGCTGATGTGGTACATTGCACGTCAGCACAGCCCAGCTCCTCAGGTACATCAGTCCAATCAACTTGAGTACATTGAATGCTGGTAAGCAAGGTGAAAAGAAAGCTCCCATCCTGGAAAAATCATATCATGTCAGTGCTCGGTGTTGCCAGAAGCCATTTTGATAGCAATAGAATAGACTAAAAAAAGCCCCAAACCCCACACCAGGTAAACAGATTAATAGCTCACTATTAACAGATGATCTCTTAATATAAAAGACTACACTGTCAATACCCTACTTAAATAGATTTCATTTAGATCATCAGATTGACCTAGCAATCAGCCAACAAAGGACAAGAAAACACTCATGAGGACTACATACCAGATCATTCCTTGGTTGTAGACCAAATGCAATACATTCTCTGCAATTTTGAATTCTCCATATTCTGGCTACAAGAAACACAGTGGAAGATGAATACCTTTATCTTAATCTTGTTCTCAGGCGTTTGAAATCTTGTTTTAGATTTGACTGAATCAGTTTGCAGACAGTACACAGCCTGAAACATCCAGATCAAATACCAACTGCTGGCAGGCAGTGGAAACACAGCAAAACCTACTCTGCAGCCAGGGATTAAATGAACTTATTGCTCTCTAGTTTCCTTCACATCTTTAAGGACAAAGGGCAGTCCGCAGCCTTTCATGCCAACAGCTTCTTGCTAACCAAGTATTACCCAGTGTAATTTTCTTAAAGGGCTGTGTGCTGTTGGTTACTGTGTTGATTACTGTTTCTTGGACCACTATCTGCAGTAGGTAAAGGTGTCACAGCTGCAGAAAAGAGGGTGTGGGGAACAACTACCTGCCCTCTGTGTCACCCTAGACTGTGGGAACTGCTGTGTGATGTTATTTTGTGAATACCAAAAATTTTTGCATCAGAGCCATGTGAGTAGGCTTGAGAAAAACATTAATCTCAACATTTATCCTGTACCCTCCAATTTAAACTCAGTGTGAGCTGTGCCTTCATAGATGCGTGCTACCAGGAAATTATTCATCTGAAGGAAACACTTGAAGGACGTTTAGTACTGAGGGAAAGAGCCTACCCATCTTCAGCCTCTTAGCTTGATAAAATAAGGATTGTACTTACAAACTTGCTTTCTAGATCCCAGCACCAGCAATCACTCAAATATCGGACACACAGTCCACGGAAGAAATCAATTAGCAGGATGCTTGCAACTGTGAAAATCATGTCGATAATTGAGAGCTTGAGCATCTCCTGAAATACACATTGTTCACACGTCCTGAGTCATTCTGAAAGCAAATGGACTGCATATGCCTCTTTTGCATTTGTACTTGTATTTTTGGCTCAAGCTTAGTATTCTGATAAAATACGAATTGAATATATAAATAATTTCCTTTTAAAATTTTCCTGTTTGACTTTTCCAATACTTGCTCTGTTCTGTTAAAGAGAATAAATATAATCAAGCTTCCAGGGTGCCTTTTATTGCTTGCAGCAGTAAAATTCTGGTCATGATGGCATCAAACTTTCTTTTTAATGACTTTCTTTTTAATATTCTAAAAATGTATCTAGCTGAACTGAAATGTGTTGGGTTTTTTTCTATTGCACCCATTATTTTATTAAGCTGACTCTTGTAATACATATTTGCAAAGTGTTTCACAATGAGAAAAATCTTATTATTCAGACAAACTCACAACCCAATGGCATAGGATTATCAAGCCATAAAAAACAGTTGTTTAGTGCTTACAAAAGAATGTGGTTATACTATATTTAATTGAGCTTTAAAAATATACAATTAAAATAGGAAAAAATCAGTTCTATACATCTCTAGGCCATTCTGGGGGAAAAAAGCAAACATTCAAGCCCTCTATTTTTTATGAGATTGTGCAGAAGGGATATACAAGAATAGAAATCAGGCTAATAAACCTCAGAGCGGTCTTTTCCTCCTGATGTTCAAACAAGTCCTTTAATACTCCTTATTCTGGAACAAGAAGCCCAGAAAATCAGAAGCATACTAACATGGTTCTTAATCCAGTGGCCTAGACATGAGTGTGACACTGTCAGAGACCACAGTCTCAAATGGATCAGTGACATCTTCTGCATTTTTGTGGTTAAAATTTCTCTCTGGATGTATTAATGCCCCTGGAAGTCACTAGTAATGTACCCTTCACATGTAGGGAAGCAAGAGGTGTCATATTAAAGCTGCAGATTTTCTGCACCCCAAGTGTGGGAACATGGCACTGCCATCCAACTGTCCCCATTCCTGCAAACTGATGGGATTTTGAAACCATTTGTTGTTCTCTCTCCCTCTGCAAAAGTGAAGAGCACTTGATTGTCTAGAGATTTATTGAGGCAGAATGAATAGAGACTTCTGACATTGTACAAATGACCAGGAACACAATCTCATGCTTGTTTCAGGTCTGCATCTCCATCTCGTGAAGCAGCAATCTGAATCTGCACAGAGTGCATGTTGCTGCTTATATGTCTTTACAGTCTTTAGCCTCTGTAGGGGTTAGGAGGATGTACCCTGTTAAAATAGGATCCATGTCACAGGTCTGTACAGATCTGCCTGTGCAGAGCTGAAGACAGAGACCAAAGCCTGGGAAAAGAACATTTGAAAAGCACTAAACATGCTGTAGATACTGAACAAAACCCAAAGCTTCTATCTGTGGCCATAGCACTTTGCACAGTCTTTACTCTTCCTACATCATCCTTAGCTAAATTCTGGAACTTATACAAAGAAAAGTTCTAAAATTAAACACAGCACAACATGATTTTAATTTGTTGTCAAATATGAATTAAGTGGAATAAGCTGATGACAATAAAAAAAATTACATACTTGACCAACATATGTCTCCCAGCACTGATCCTGTGGGTTCTGGGTGTTAAAGGAAATTGTTTGGTTAACCAGTGAGTCTGTCAGGCCTTGGGTGCGATGCTCTTCCAATGTGACAAAGCCATTCCTCTTAATTTGTACACTAGGAATGGTTAAATTGTCATCCTTCAAAAGAGTGTTGGTTGCTAAGGAGGTGGTAGAATTACTTGCACTGTTGTTCACATCAGAGTCCTGAAATAATAAATGTTCCAAAAGCTACTTTTTAACTGTACATAGGTACAGATGTCTGCACCTTCTACAGCATACACACACACACAAATTTGGAATACCAAAGGGCAGGACTTAAAGCTAATTTAGGTAGGCAGAAATATTTGACCTACAAGTGATGAGATTTTCTGGGTTTTTTTAATACTTCAGCAATGCACACAAATCTATTTATCTCATTACATCAGCCATCAAATGGATCCAGTTATCCTTAAATTTTAAAGGCCCTATAAGTCGTTGTAAATAAACATTACTATCTAAACTTAACTCTAAAATCCTATCAAACCATAATATTTTAATCAATTTAAAAAAAATTTTCATCTGGCTTCATATACTTCACAATAAACAGAATTCTGCCTATGAAGTCTGCTATCTTTACCCATTGGAAAACATCAAGTTAAACTTACAGTGACACTCATACTGTCCACTTTATCCAGGAGAGCAATGATTAAACTGTAGAGGTTTCCCAGGTATAGGACAAGAACCCTGAAAAGAGAATAAAATACGGGTTACCAGCATTGGTATCCATTGACTTCTCTGGTTTGGCTGTACTGAAACATGAACCAGAACACACCTCTCCTTTCCTCCTTTTCTCTCCACATATTTTTTTGCACTGAATAATGCCCATACCTGGCAAGCTGGAAGCGAAGAGTGGTCCTCGGATGATACATCTCCAGAGCTGCCACAAGTTCAAAAGCAGAGGGTGCAATCATTGTGATCAGTGACACAACTACGCTGACCTATGGAACAGAAATGTGGCATTTTTGTAGCGTTTGATGAAGGTCCTCTGTGGAATCTTGAGGGCTGATTGAAACACTGCTGAGGCACATGCGTTGGTGGTTGCTTTTCTTGGAGGAGATGCTTTAAAAAGTTATTATTGACATTAGTAATAACAGTAGTTATGATCAAAAATTACAGATCTGGAATACCACTCAGGAGTCTTTACTCCAGATACTGTAGCTTCAAATTGAAGCTATTAATTGAAATTAAAAGTTAACATGTAGGAAATATGACACGAGCATCTTCCTCTGAAATGGGTGAGTGGCTTCTTCATGCCTATTCACTTCCTACTCTCGCTCATTCCTCTGAATGGAAATGGTCACAGCACATTCAGTATCCCCTGATACCAAATCAGTTGCTGTTATCAGAGGCAATTCCTTTCCAGTGAACCAGCCCAGCGTTTGCTCAGCTCAATCCTGGGCGTAAAAGTAGATTTATAAGTGACAGAAGAGATTAATCTTCATGCTCACAAAATAGGGACCTGCTAGAGCTGTGGTGTCTGTGAAATGAGCCCCTGCACCCCCGTCTGCCCAGTTCAGCTGCACTAACACCTGGCTGCAGAGCTGAGGGAGCAAGGCAGATCCAGCTCTGCCCACTAATTCCTCATTTCTCCTGGCTCATCTCTCGCTATTTGCACCTCTGTGCACAATATTGCTACAGAGCCCCCCGACAGCAACCCTGCTTCTGTCACGGAGGTGGCATAAAGACAGTGTACCTCATTTTTTTCCCAAAGAGTCAATTCCTTCTTGGTGCGCTCTAACCTCTGGGATCGATCCACGACAAAGTAGATGATGTAAATACTTCCCGCAAGGGACAGAAGCACAAGGATGTTTGCAATAATTCTTAAGCTTATGGTCACTGCCCTAGGAAAAAAAGGAAGATACAGCCAATACAGCAGGTTGTCTTATGACACCAGGGGACATTTCTAACAGGGTTTGGAAGTACAAGACAAGCAGATTAGCACTGATGTCTGCATTGAAACAGTGCTTTGAAAAGTATCTCTTATCTTATATACATACAAGTTTTTGCTTTTCTTCTTTTCCTGCTCTTCCAATATAGCTTCCTTGAAAGAAACACAGCATTACCATTGTAATAATGTTCAGCAAAAATAATGCACATAACTTTCACAGAAATTAAAGTATACTAATAAAAAAACATCACATCCTGGAGGTACAAGCAGATAAGTACCATTGTCCTCATTGATTTGTAGCACTGATATGTGATAATAAAAAGTGATGGGGATTTCTGAGAAACAAATACACAGTAATCAGATGCTCAGGCACTTTCAGCCGTGCATGTTCAAGGAGATACAACAAGAGCATTACACTTCCAGATTTTTTGGCAGGATGTGCCTTTAAAATCTGGGTGTCACTAATGTAATACAGTACTGCCAGTAATCCTCAGTCATTGAAATAACTAAGTATCATAGCTTATTAATTTACCCTTGACACAATTTGAAGTAATTTTTGTTCAAAGATAATGAGAATACACCAAATTCAGGAAATAAATTACTTTTGATAAAACCACATACACTCTTAATATTGAGAGACCTGTAAGATGTCACTCCATTTGTTACGGAGAGATGAAATAAACCATAGAATCATAGAATATCTCAAGTTGGAAAGGACCCATAAAGACCATTGAGTCCAACTTCCTGATACTCAGAGGAATACTTAAAACTAAACCATTTGACTAAATGCATCATCCAGATGCACCTTGGACTCCAACAGGCTTTATGCCATGACCATTTCCCTGGAGAGCCTGATTAATAGCTGATAAAATAAAGAAGAAAGAGCAATAAATCATTTGCAGGAAGTTATAAACCACAGAGAGAGATATAAAACTTATTATCATGTAAAAAAGCATCTTGTAAAATACGAGCTGCTGTACGTGGATTCTCTGAGGCGTAAAACAGTTCTTTGCATAAAAACAATTTTACATTCTATAAATTTGTTTATTTTCCTGCCAAATCAATTGTTAACATGAATTTGATTCGAACACTCAATGCAATTTCATCACCAGCAGATTTGTTTCTAGTTATCTAACTTGTCACACATACAGGCACATAAATAAAACCCTCCCAAGGAAGGACACAGCGGCCTTGCCGGGACCTCAGCAGATATGATGTGCCTGTAGTTCCACACAGATGTGATACTAGCCCTCCCCTAGGCAAATAGGTCTGTAAATAAATACAAAAAGACAATAGGAAGTGCAAGGGGATGAGAGGAAAAACTTACATGGCTTACAGATTAACAAGTACATCAACTTGAAATAATTCAAAGGTCAGTTGCTCACCCTGATGCTGTTGACTATGGCAGCAGCTTTGCTCTCTGCAGCCTCAGGGTTTCCTATCAAATAGTCCCAAGCACAGAACAGTCTCCAGCAGAAAGTGTAATTTTCATCAGAGGCACTTGCTAAACTCATTCTTGAGTTCTTTGCCATTCTGTAAAAAAATAACAGGTATTTAACTGCTTCTGGTGTGTAAAGATGGTGATGAAGGAAGTCACTGCTTTAGTTCATGGTTTTCAGATGTTTATACATTTAGAGCTACCAAAGGTTTGTAGAAATTAGTATCACTGTTGGCAGCTTTCTGAAGAACATAAAACAGGGTGAGGTGCAGCTCATGAACTTGACTTTACATCTAGAGAGAAATTACTCACTGTGGAAGGGCATTTCAATATTTACAGTCTTTATCACTGACAAATAAAACAAATAAATCTTAGTAATGTGGGCTTACACCTATTTCAGTTTTACAATCTCTAGGTAGGATCCAGCTGGACTATACCATCACTAATATCGCTGTTACAGGAATTAAGTCTAGTTTGGCATAACTAGTGATTGTGCACAAGATCTATTTGTTTGCTGTAGTGTTTTAACCCTCAAAATATATGTTATTGTCAAATAGAAACCCAGTGACATTTTACAGACCTTGGGAAAAATAAAGAAAACCCCTCCTACTCATGTCAGGTGAGCAAGGTGGCAGAATACTGCAAAACATAGGAAATGAAATGAAGATTAATAGCTTATGAAAGAAAGGGCATCTGAAAGGACAATGTTAAAGGGGAGCTGTACACAGCTAAGCAAAGAATCACTGAGCTGAGTCAGAAGAAGAGCTGATCATATCCAGAAATTGCAGATGTGTAGATCAGTGTCAAACATACCAGTGACCCTTGGCACAAACCAGCAGGTAGATTAAAAATAAATGAAAAGGGAAGGTTTGACCTCAGAACTGAGAGCTATTACAGACAGCACTGAAAATGTCCCTGGACTGCACTGTGCCAGATAAATAGGTATCCAGAAGGGAAGAGAAACAAATCAGGAGAGGATAGAGTGACCTTGCCGCTTCTCCAAGCATTGCACATCTCTGGATTTATGGTCAGCACAGGCAGTCTTGCTCCCTCTGGTAACTCCTGCTCCTGGCCCTTCCACAGCAAAGAAATTAAGCTAACATTCCAATGAGATGCCACATACCCTCTAAAGCAATGCAAATGATATTACACCTAGGATGGAAGTTTTATATCTGTATTTCAATAGAGGGGAATATTTCTAATGTTGAAAGCATTACACTTCAAATATAAATTTCTGTCATAGCAATATTTATAACAGAAAAGAGGGGAAAGGATTTCCATGGGTGTCAGGCCTTAAACTGCACAAAGAAAAAGCAGGCAGATGATCTGTGCTGCCCTCCCTTTACGGGCTCAGAAATGGAACAGAGAGTGAAAATTATAGCAAGATAAAGGGCAACCTAGAGTTGAAGTCAGTCTGCCTCCACGATGCTAGCAGAGGTGAGCATATTGATAGAACTACACAGAATAAACACAAAGTGGAGTAAACACCATTGCTGGTTGCCTGAACACACAAGTTTATGAACGGCAGTAAATGGGCAGCCTTACTTTTTTAGAAGAATGATGAAGCTGTAAGCAAACACAGCCATTCCAACAAGGAAGTAGGCAAGAGGCAGCCGGTATCCAGCTTTCCCAATCTTCCTGTCACGTCCATAATAGCCATAAAACAGAACAGAGTACTGGAGGTAGCCCTGCAAAGACCAGAGCCCGTCAGTAAGAGCAGTGACCAACAATCACAACAGAACAGCGACAGCAAAATAACAAGGAGTGGTTTTAGTCTTGCCCCTAGGGACCAGATGGTGTCCAGGTCTTGAGCAGACGCAATGTGCTCCTTGGGAATGGTCTTGCTGACCGTGCTGCCGAACGGGGCTCCGGCCAGGAGCTGCGGGAGAGAGAGGAGGTCTCAGGAGATGGGCAAAAGAGGGGAGGTCTCAGAAAATGGCAAAGAGAGAGAAAAGTCTCAGGAGCTGCACGAGCCCATCTGAGCCAGGGCTGCACAGTGGAACCCATCAAGAGCTGCCCACATGGGTGGAACTCTGAGGGTAGCAAGTACTGTGTCAGCACTGTGCCAGCTCTAAAAGCCATGCTTTCAATGTGAGCTTTTTTAAATTAAATGGGGCAGTGTTTGATCTCAAAATGATGGTTCAGGATTAAATTTACTTTTCTTTAAAAATTAACAAATGAACGTTAATACCTTTTCTTTTCCAGTTTACTTTTTATGTGTTCCAGGAGTATTTACTTTTTCTTTAATTTTGTGCAGTGAGAATAAAATCAGGTCTTCCCATGTTTTCCGATAGCATTATTAAAGCACAGGGTAGGCAAAATAATGTTTATGAATAATTTGACAAAGTTAACCAATTGCCTTACTCGTATGCAAGAACTAAACAAAGTTGTGGCTGTTGAGGACTTGTAGGAAATGCTTTCTAATGGACAATAATCCAGAGTCTGGAGAGGGATGCTCTGTTTTTCCAAGTGTCATTTACACTTCTCATTAGTGTAAGTGACACTAATAGGACTTGAATGCACTCAACACAGAATGGGTTCTTTATTTTAGCAATCAGATAAAAACATATTCTCTAAAAATATTAGTACCATGTTGACAAAATACCATCTCTAACACTAACAGAACATGTCTGTTATCCTTTGGCAGAGAAAAACCTCTTAATAGAGGAATTTATTTTAAGTAATTCATTTTACATTTCAAACTGATGCATGACTTTAAGTGTGGTGTTTGTTCCATTGAGAAAGGAAAGTTCAACAGTGTTTCTCTGAAAATATTAACAGTATGTTCTTACCTCTGGTAGGACTACAAATGCTCCTGTCATTATGGTAAGGACAATATTGATTCCAAACAGCCATCTCAGGAAGATGAAGTAAGAGGCAACTCCAGACCCAAAATGACCTTAAACCACAAAAAACCTTTACGTGATCTGCACAGTCTATAAAAGCTTGTATCATTTATCCATGAAGTATTTGAATAACAGGCCAAAAAGAAAAACCTCTCTTATGATGGAGTTTGCATTCAGCAAGCTAGAGAATTCGTTCATTTTCAGAACCCCAAAGGGACAAAATTGACTTTTTCAAAAGTTATCCCTAACTAAGACCATCAATGAGAACTGTGCAGTTTCTGAGGCACCAGGAAAAGATAAAAAAGCAAAGTTTTAAATAAAGAATTCACTGCTGAAAATATGCATTTAACTCCCATCCAAATATGATCTCGTTCACTACATTAAAAAAATACACCATAAGACTCAGCATTTTAGCAAGTGTTAATACCATTAAATCTTTATACTTACTCTCAATTTTCTTTATTCTCATTTCCCAAGGAATAAAGATTACCACAAAATTATATGCAAGTCGAATAAACTTCTTCCAAAGCTGAGAAAAAAAGCAGAAAAATATGACACTTCTCCACATGAAAAAAAAAAATTAAAAATGAAGTGCTGAGTATTTTGCTCATGTCTTATCTTTTATCACAAGCATTGATGGCTAAGTTCTTATTAGGAGCATAATGCCTCAAAGGAAATTGTCTTAGAGAAAAATAAGCGTTTTTATTCAACAGCAGCAAATTTAACTGCATTATTCTCAGCTCTATGTATTGCAGCCAACACCTGCAGAAATCCTGTGGTTATATTTTGTAGTCTTTATTCAACCCCCATTTTTTGCATGGTCAGAGGATTTTCCTGCACACACTGTACATATGTGGGAGAAAAAGTAAAATCCACCTGTGCAAAAGTGAGAGCAGTTTTTGAGTTTTTGAGTTAGAGCTATAACTTTGCAGTATCAACAGGAAAAAAACTCCCTCTATTCCAGGCATTACAAAGTATTTTTAGTACAGCTAGCTATTAAAATCCCACCTATATTTTAGGCATTTTTGATAGCAGTGTCAGTATTCTGTCATGTAATTTAATCTCCTAAAATTAAAGAGGAGTAAATAACATTTTAATTACTGAAAATATAATCAGTCTCTTTGGCCAAAGTTAATGAATATGATGATATAGGCATTTAATTTCATGAATGGGAAGCATTTTAATTAAAGAAATTGTAGATGCTGGGAACTGCATGAAAATTGCTGGGATTGCAACTTTCAGTACAGGGTTCACAGGGCTGAGAAGGGACTCAAGCACCTTGTGCCAGCTGCACTACAGATTTATAAAGAATAACAATGTGTCCACCTTGAAGTAAAGTCTGCTAAAATTATCATTTGATAGCTATCATCTCTTTTCCTCCCTACTACGAACTTGAATGGACAATTTACACTCCTAGAACCCACAGTATGGACATCTGTCTTTAATTGGGAAAAAAAAAACAAACAAAAAACAACTACACAGAAAGTGTAAAATAATTGAATTGAAAAAAGAAAATTGCTTTCAGTGTGAAGATAGTAAAAATGTATTTGAACTTCATTTTTCATAAATAATACCATGAGTGGATTGTCCAATCATGAACACTATATATTTTGCAAATATAAAAACAACTTACTTAAATACATATACATCTAGTAGTTGCATTTTGTTCTTAGCACATGTTCAACCACTGAGTTCTTAATTTTGATGATGTAGTGCTTGTTTTGCTATGCTAAAATTTTTGTCTCCTTGGTCACCATGCTATTTTCTAAGAAAATATGTGGGAAAAAAATCTCTTCCAGTTAAAAAACAAAACAAAACAAAACCCACAGTAAAAAAAGGCAGCTCATTCTGTTGCTGTTGCTGAATTTAGCTCTAATGTAAAGGCTATACCCCCTAATTTGTTCTGGGATAAAAGAATACAGATCCCCTGCATAAATGAGTGGTACTAATTAACTGCTGAATTACATCCCTGTGCTGAATGTCTTCAAGCAAATACAATAGACACAATTAGATTAGACATAAAATTTTATTCACTGTGAACTCTAAGATAAAAGCTTTTGGGTTTGTATAGGAAGAATTATATGAACAAGCACTGAGCCCAGTCTCTGATTTACTTACATTATGATTTAGCACTTCTCTTTCTAGCTAAAGTCCTAGTTCCTCATATCAAAGGCAAAAATAGTGTTTATTTTAACAGCGTTTTTACTTCCACTGCATTTGCCACACATGCAAAGGCAGAACAAGGAAAAGTTACTCTTTCTACCTTGGAAAGTGCTTCTGGGGGCAGCATCTCTGAGCACCAGATACATGTGCAGCTCTTCACTTGTTCACATGAATTAAATGCATGGTGTTCTATTGGCCTAACCCTGCTTTTTTGAATTAAGATAAATTAGTAATTAAAAGTCTACTTGTTATGATGACAGAAATATTCTTGAATGCTTAGATGACTAAAGAGTTCCTCTCTTGGTTACTTATTAAATACAATTTTCTGCATATTATAAATTTCCAGAAACTCAGGCCAGTGTCTATTTTCAGTGGTGTAAATAGATTTGCTAAGATTTGATTCATTTTCTCTGAGCATTTTGCAAGCAAAACCCCTTCTTTAATAATGTATTTAACATAAGCTATTGTAGGATTGTCTTCCAAACTAAAAGCTAGACACATTTTTCATACTAAGCTATTGAACTGTGGCCCCAGTTTGTTGAAATAGCTCTTCAGAGGATACTGCATCATGTTTGTTGCTATCCCATTTGCATCACCCCCTCTAACAGACATCAATATTTGTAGGCTGTCTGAAAAGAAAGCTTATACTGCATTAGCAGAAGGATATTCATCCCTCAACACATGAAATTAGTCTGAAAAAATGTAATTACAAAAATTACAATGGAACAAAAAAAAAAAGAAAAAATAATAAAGAAGCTTTTAACTGCTTTTTTTTTTCTCTCTACAGTCCTGAGCTGAAGTATCAGGAGTGCGTAGCAAGCACAGGCTTCTCTGAATCAGAACTGCAAATGGCTGGTGGTGGGAACTAGAAACTGAAGAGATTTGAGACAAAGCAGCTGTACCTCTGCCCCAGCAGCCTGGTAACCCCTCGTTCTCGTGAGCCTCCCTTCGTACTTCAGCACGATCTCCTTCGCCTGCCTGCGCGAGAGAGGGGAGGTTCAGTCTCTGCACTGATCCCGTTGCTCACATCTCTTATTCTGCACAAGCAGCAACTACCAAAGGGGTCAAATGCTCTGAAATACAGCCATGGGCTGTCCCAACATCAGCCCCTAATCCGGGCAATGCTGCTTCTCTCTGACTACTGAGCTTTTTACTGATACTTTAAAACCTCTCTCAGAGCTTGGCATTCAAGAGTTTGACTGCAGTGAGAGTTTTCTGTTCCTCTAATTTATTTCTCTGTCTTTTTGTTTCAAAGTCTTTCTTTTAAAGTGGTAGAACCCAAATGAGTGAAATAGCAAGATCCCCTTTACAGTCTGGCAATCTCCTGTGGATACTGGCACCTCTTCTGTAGGTGTGGAGTAGCTGTCTTGTGAGATGCAAAGAGGTGCACGTTCCTCTGGTCATACTCAGTCTTTGACCTCAGCAGAAGGTGGATTGGGACACCAATCAAAAGGAATGGGAAAGCAGGAGGTCACAGACTGCCTAAGAGAGAAAAACCTCTCTTTGCTTCCCAGATGACACAAGGGCTCTTGGTAGGGTAGGGATTCCTCATGGCTACGTTGCCATCTGAACACCATACAGGGTTTTGAGAGAAAATACCAGATGAAAAGGGCAAAAAACCCCCAAGTGTCACTCAGATCATGAGGTGAATGACCTGACACAGTTTAGACAGGTGGCCCAAAGAGTTAGTCACCATGCTCTTTCATTGGAAATCAGGAATTATAGTAATTGAAATCCTAAACTGTGAAACATGTTTTTACTACACTGACCATACTTTTTAAACTTACAAGTGTCTAGTGTTTACTGTATTTACAATATGTTGCTTGAAGATATGGCCATCTTCTGTTCTCATACCATGCAACTATCTTAAAAAGGCAGGCTAGTTCTCCTTTTTGGGACACAGTGAAACAATTTAGCTTAAAAACATATTATGGAGCTTTACCAACAGCCTTCCTTGAGACCAATGAATAGCTGACAGTCTTTTTTAGTAGTTAATAGCCAAAGCATGATTTCTTACTCTCTTTTGTGCTGTGACTCTCTAAAGGGAGCCACAGGCATGCACCAGAGACAATTTCACACACAGACTGTCCACCCAGAGGCTGCTGCCTTCAGCCAGCCCTCAGATCTTCCCAGAGCATCCTCATGGAACACTTTCCTAGCAGCTCTAAATCATTGCTGTACTCAAACCCTTCCATCTTACACTGAAAAACTCCTGGGGCTGGGAGCACTGTCACAGTCAGTGAGCCTGAAAACCTCTGCACAGGCACCTTTACCTGAGCGCCCTCAGCTTCTGCCTCATCGGCCACGGCCGGCAGCGGATGTTGGACATTATCTCCTTCTGGTACTGGATGTTCTGGAAGATCTGCTCTGGGTCATGGCTCTCAGCCTTCTCTTCACCAGCATCATCATCTGAGTTGCTGGCAGCCCAGCACACCCCCCACGAGAGGAGAAAGGAGACAAGTTATTCCCGTTCGGGTTCCCAGCAAGGCCTTGATTTGCACAGAGTCCAACCTATTAGAGCATTGCAAGAACAGGGAGCTGGGGAGCTCACATGACCTTATTGTTTTAAGGTTGATTAATAATTTGGATGGTTTCTCCATCTCCAGGACATACCTCCCCACCACTTGCTGGTCAGTAATAAATTATCCCCACTCCTGACCACGAATCCCAGTCTTTCTTCCCCAGGAACTTCCAGCCATTCAGCTTGTACATCATGCTAGCAAGACTCTCTGCATATTCTTCTGGAACAAAGTGTTGTCTAAACATTTCCAGAAAGGGCAGATAACATTCATGTATTAATGATACCCATTATTTTTATTTCAATAATGATAAAATATTTTACTGTTAGAATGAGGGGAGCAGGTGATTCAGTCATGGTCACCGTTTAACCCTATTCCCTGCTGAGGGGCACAGGGGTGTGGGACCCCACATACCAAGAATTACTTGTCCCTGGAAAAAGATTCCTGTGCTTTGATACAGATTTTTTGTGGATGATTATTAAATCATCTTTTCTGATGCTGTCACCACATTTGCTAAGCTACAGCTCTTGCAATTGCCCCCATTGGTCTATGAAACAGCAGCAATATTCATTCTTACAGAGGCTTAGGTCTGGAAACCTCTGTGGTGACTGTTTCTCCCTGAATGACACGAAGGGATCTGAAGTACTGCAGCAACCACCAGCTAGGAAGTTTCCCAATTGTATTGCTATGTACTTGTTGGGAAAGTTCCCTGCAATTTTGCTGAAAAGGCAGCCTTTTAATCACTTAGAAATAAATCATAACCTAAACCATGCCATGGAATAATATTTGGGTGACAGACTTCATCAGACCACCAATCCATTTCTCTGCAGTCCTGTCCCTTCAGTCACAGGGGACATTCAAGGGAAAATTATAATTACACAGGAGAAGAATAAGAGACTTCTTACCATGCTCTACCCTGAGCTCTTTGGAGTTACTTTGCTTTATGTACAGTGTTTATGTTTCAGTATGAAATGTGACTTTCACAAAATTTAAAAAAAAAAAAAAACCAAACAAAAAAACACCAACCAAAGAGGTTTGAAATACATCTTAAAATAAAGAGAAGGATTTTTCTCATGCTCATTTCCATGCTACCACACTGTTAGTCAAAACAGACTACCTTCTCCAGGCTGACACGCAGTGAAAAAGTGAAAAGACAAGATCCCAGCGCTGTGCTGGATAAAGCAGACTCGTCCGTCAGGAGAGGGAAGATCCCTTACCTGTGGGGCGGCTCCTGGTAGGTGTAGATGCCGGTTTGCCGCTTCACCGTGCGCTGCTTCTTGCAGGACTTGGCAGCTCTGAGCGCGGGGGAGCCCGGCGCTGCTGCCATGGGGCGGGTGGGACCCTGCAGAGCCGGCAGGACCCTGCAGAGCCGGCAGGACCCTGCAGAGCCGGCAGGCAGCCCCGAGCTCCCCGGTCAGGCGTCTCAGCAGCAGCCAAATGTTAGAAAGCAGCGAGCAGCGAGCCCGGAGGAGCCGAGGATCACTGCCCGGTGCTCCAGCCTGGAGAAGCTGCTGCTGCCCGGCAGTGCCTTAAAGCCGCAGCGCACGGCGGCCCCACCGCCGCCCCTCAAAGCCCAGATCGAGGTGGGAAGCGGAGTTCAAAGGTTAATTCACGGCCAAATTTCCCTTGTTGTGGATGAGGGACGTCCCTCTGAGTGCCATCCCAGTACGCCGCACTGGCCCGCTCTGGGTGGTGCTTCCAACGCTCCTGTAGGTGCTGTTGATGTTTCTGCTTCCTGTGCTTGACACAAGGCTCTTGCTTAGGAAAAGCAGGATGGGCTGTGTTTTGGCCTTTAGTAACAGAGAAACTTGCAATGCCATTCTCCCACAGGGTTTCCAATTTTAGTGGTGGAGAGTCCCCTGACACCTTTCTGTGGTCAGCCCCAACACCACCTCTCTGTCAGCATCTCTGTGACACTGGGCTTGGTTGCCAGGATAGAATAAACTGCTCCAGGTTCTGCTGGGGCCAGGGAAGTGAATTTTTAGTGCTTTTCTCCATCATAAAAGTTACAGATATTCTGGTGCCATTATTAAAACACAACAAAACAGACCAAAAATACTAATTATTAATGGTTCCTGCAGCCATAATTTGATGCTCAGAAAGTGGGAGTGAAAGGAAGAGTTTGCAGAGAGTTCTTACTTGTTCCTAAATTGGTATTTTCTCTCCTTAATAGCTCTGCACACAGCACAGCAACAATTTTGATTGCATAAATCAAGGGTCTGTTGTAGTTAACTTTTGTTTTAACTTTTGCAGCGTCTGACAAAAAGAACATTTAGTTCTGACTTCTAAATTTCCTGTAGAGAATAGCACAGGCTGCTTTTTCTCTCCATCCTGAATTAATCTAAAATATTGCCACTTGGTGAGAAGTTTTATTTTTTTACTGTCTATTGTTCTAGACTTATTTAGTTAAATAACTGAAGGGCTAAGTGGTCACAAGCCTTATCTTTTGTTACAGTACTGAAAGAGTAAGTCCATTTGGTATAATTCACTGAATTTCCGAGATGACCAGCAAGGACCAGATAAATATGATTCTGCATTTCCAAAATGTATCTCACAATAAAGCTTAGAGTTTGCTTACTGGGTGAAGCTTCCCTAGAAGTCTGGGAGTTCCATTAGGATAAATCAGATTGGTAAAGAAATGCCCCTATGCAGAGTTGAGCTGTATTCTGCACCACGAAATGTGTCATATGCATGACTATTAAAGCCTGCTAAAACCCACTTACTAGTGGGGCTTTTTCTGTGAACTGAACTCTCTAGTCCTGACTTCCCTCTGAGCATCTCTGGCACCCACCTCCTTTAGACACAACAGAGACTGAAGCCTCTGGATTCCAGTTTTCAGCTTACCATGGATGGATCACAGAAAAATTTACTTTTTTCTGTACTGTGTTTTACTATGTTTTGTTTGAAGTCTGTAAAACAAAGGCTGTTAGAGCTTTGACATCTCAGTCTTTCTGTTCCATTCCTAAATCCACAAACCTCTCAATGACTTTCCTATTTGGCTTTCAGTTCACATGACAAAGGAAACATCCCACTACCCTCTCTCAGGGATGTCAGACCATTCATCAAGTGAAAGCAAACAGCCAAAGGGAATAGATATCAGCCCAGAAGCACATCTCCATTAAAAGTCTTATCACCTCTTCCCAGCTGGAAAAACAAAAGAACTATTCTGGATGCCAGGAATGCCCTTTACAGCTTTGATGCTCAGAGAACTGCAAACACACCCACATCACCACTTTTTTTGACATGCCACAAGATAAATTTTCAATTATATAATTTAAAAGCAGGAATATGTTAGTTCAAATGTCCTTCCTTGGCTGTAGTTATTTTCCTCTGCATCTCAGCCAGTGGCACAGCACTGGGGCCAGGTTCTGCTGCCCTAGCTCAGGAGGATGAGTGCTCCTCTAGTCAGGCCACTCTCCCACAGTCCTTAAGCTCCTTGCTTATGCCAGCTATGTGCACAAACATTCATCTCTTGTTGCAGATAAACATTCACTAAGGAAATACCCCAAAAGGCAGGTTTTGACATAGTAATGGCCTGAATTCCCCAGAAGACATAAGATAGATCTCCAAAATCTGCAGGAGAGAAACACAGGTATCTCTCCTTCTGTACTACCATTCCTGCCTCACAGTTTTCCTTGAGATTTTAGATGTCCTACTTTTCATCTAAAGGAACCACAGTGGAGAGATTAAAATCTGACATCACCTATAGTTCCTAGAGATGACTTTTCCACAAATAAAGCAGTCTCCTTTAATGTCATGGCGTTACAGCACTACCAAACCCATTAAAACACTAACATTTCTGACTTACATGGATTTAATTGGCTAGCGTATCTTAACGTGTCAACGAGGCACACAAATTTTGTTCCCTTTTGTTAGAAGAAAGCTGAGTCTAAAACAAACAAAGGGACAATTTAAGGCTGACATTTATACAGCTCTAACAGTGCCAGTGCATGAGGCACATACATCATGTGAAGTTACTACCAAACACTAAAAGCACAATGAGCAGCAAGAGACTTATGAATTCTGAGCCCATCTGACAGAAGGATGCAGGGAAAGCAGAAAGCAGGCTTCAGGAGCTTAGCTCTGGAGCTGGCAATATCCTCTGTTGTCCATGAGCCCTGCCATAGCCTCTCTAAAGAATTCAAGCGTTAACTCAGATCACAAAGAGGGTTTTGGTTGTGCTTTTCAACTCAGCCAGCAGTTCAGCAACCAGAACACCCAGCTGCCCATTTCAATATGCTCTATTGAATCCAGAAACCTACTTGGGTTTGTTTTAGTCTGAGTGAATACTACAGGGGTTATAGATTTGATTTCAATTGCTATTAACGGGATGTAAAACAGGACATTAGCCTTTTACTGCAAAACTTTCAGCTCTCTGTGTGTAATAGGAAGACTCACATTTGATCCAAAGGATCATTTTGCATTTTCAAACACTTAGCCAGGAAAGAGCTGGGCTGGTGAACTCTGCTTACTGAAAATTCAAGGAAACAGTAGGCTTTATTCTTTCCCATGTACTCTGTTCCCATAGAGGTAGAGTTTAAATTTTATCCATCACTCCAGCACTGCAGTTCAGCTCGGGACCTTTTCAAAATCTCCCTGCTTGGGAGGTTCAGAACATCGTTGATCTCAATTTCAAGGTAAAAAATTAAGAAAGGGACAAGTTTTCCAGTCATCTTTGTAAGAAAAAGAGAATATTACCCCTCCACATCCTTAAGTACATAAAACAAAGGGGAGAAAAGTAGTTTGGAACACTGACCAAGACAGCTGGTGTATCTTTAAGTGAACTAATTATCAGTAGTGCTGAAAACATTGACAGACCCTGGTGATAGGTAGTGATGCTGTAGAGAACCCAAGTTTGTGTGAAAACATTGAAGCTCCTCATAGCCAGAGGACCTTTACTTGTAGAGCTGAGAGAACTAAGATCAAAAGACATCTCAGTTAGACTTCAAAGACAGACATTTCATTCTCAAATTGCAACCTCAGTTCACCTGTTTAGTCCCCAGAGGTAACACAGATATGCAGCTGGACTTAAGAGCAATTATGGGATTTCCAGGGTAACAGTGCCAAAGCCATAGTTTTCACTTACTGAGAATAAAATTGATCTACTGAACTCTGGTAAATCATTCTCTCCTCCTAAGATTGTTTGGACAGTCTAATTTCATACAGTAGGTTCTGCTCTTCAATTTCAGCATGTTCATAACTCTTGCTGACATTTATCACACTTGGATCAAGGGGAATGCTCCCATTGTAGTTCAATTTTCTTTGTGAATTCACATCCCACATAAAAAAATTCCATTTAAAAAGCTCCTCCTGTGCAGTTAACTGATCTTACAGTCATCATGAGATGACTATTTTTATTCTTGGATGAGTTTCATGACTATTAAAATATACATTTCTGTGACAGTACAACTCAAAAGAGAATATATTGAAATCTGGAAATTTTCAGGAGTGTTTTAGAGACCAATGCTAACACAGAGGCTAAGGAAGAACACCAAGGGAAGCAAAGAGGCTGAAGACAAACAGACACAGCCCCATGCCAAGCCAAGCCCCCATGGAGGGGCAGAAGAGGCACTAACAGCTTTTACAGCCAGCTCAGCTGATGCCCTGGATTGCAGCCCTGCTCTGGCCTGCCTGGCTCACGGTCCCTGGGACTTGCAGCTTACTTTCAGGTGGCAAAAAAGTAATTAGACACCACCAGAAAACTGATTTTTCAAGAATAATACATAAGCTGCAGCTTTTTGCTATGAGGAAATCAGTATTTTTTGCAGCTTTGCCTGCCCAGCAGTATGATGTGCATCCCACAGACGTGTGCATTTCACCAGAGACCTTTTTGAAAGCACAGTAACCAAATTATTTTCCAGACTTATGTGAGTCGTTACAAGCCAGACCTAGGAGCCAGTGAAAATGAAGAAGATAATTTTAGACTATTTAATAAATAAATTTAAAAAAAAAAAAAAAAAGAAGAAATTTCTCATTTTAGAAGAAGAGAGGAAGAGTTCCAGGAACTGACAATGGCAGGAAGTAACTGAATATCCAGGACTTTCCAGAGGGAGGATATTTGGGACAGCCTTGCTAGGCAAAAGCCTGGAAGAGGTGGGATATATCTGGAGCAGACATCCATAAAAATCTACTTCCAGTTTCCTTGGGTTTTGTAACATCCATTCAATTTCCCAGGCTTCAATCACAACCTAATTTTAGAGGGTTTGGCATTAGAATAGTAAGATTAGTTCACCTACATTTATTTACTAACATCTTCACAAAGGAGATGTTCATAAAAAATGGGCAAGGAAATTCAGATGAGCTTAATTCACTGCATAAGGAATGTTAGTAATTCTATTACAACCTAGGAGGTTGTTTAGGTACACAATACTTAACTCATTAGCAAACAGTAATCATCATTTGTCCAAGAAAAAACCACAAATGCAGCTCCTCAAATTTCTGTCTGCAAAGAGCTGAGCTTATTCCTCTTGCTCTCCAGGATATTGCATCAACAGTGTACTTGGGAAAGCTGTGGGTACCAGGCTGTGGGTACATGATCACCTGAATTCAGCAGCTAACACATTAGTTAAAAAAGTAGATCTAGAAATAGATCAAGAAACTATGAAGGAGAAACTCTGAAAGTGTAACACAATAAAAAAATAAAAGCTTTGGAGACTTCAAAATATTACACCCTTGCAGAAAACTATTTTTAATATTCTTCACACAAAAACTGTGCTAGTGGCTAAATGCTGCAATAAATTGGTCATTTCTTCTTACCCTACCCCAAAGATGCACATCTACAGCTAAAAATAATGATGTTCAGACTGATGTTTATTAAAAGTAGGCAACATGTTATTAATTTTATACAGTCTCAGAAGCACTGTGCTGCCTGAGCTTATTAAATATCAGATGACCTTGAAAGTGGCTGAGTCACGGGCAGTTCAAGCTGCAACCTAAACAACCATCCTAAATCTTACACATTGTCACGTACTCATTATCTGGACTTTGTACTTTCCTACCACTGAGGGATTTTCACATAAATTATACAGGAAATGAAGCAAAATGCAATTACCTTCTCCAACAGCTCCAAGGCAGATAGATAGCAAAGGCATGCAGCACAGTTCAAGAGTCAGCTTTCAACAAATGTCACCTATTAGGAAGAATCTAAATGAAACATATATCACTAAGCCTCCCACTTCTAAATTATATCATTATCTCATCACTAGGATAAGCAGTTATAAGGTTACAGGGATTTCAAATAATCAGCTTTCAAACAGATTTCTCAAAGGGACTTTTCATCTTTGCTTTTACACATCACCATTTGGACTTTCACATATATTAGAAAATTCTATTATACTATATTAAATTGAGTTATCCCAATGAAAACATCTCTAGGAAGGTTAACCCAGACACTTAATAATCCATTAGCACCCTTGCTTTTTCAACATAACAAGTTTCCTCATAATAGCTTTTCAGTCTCAAAAGGAAAAGACACAGCAATAGAACTTCTGAGTGTTCTGAATTGATGGATTCAGCTGAACAGTGGGAACACTGCAATGATGAATAGAATCATATTTTTTCCCCTGCCTTCAGTGGATGGTAAGTCAGCCCCACAACCTTTGCATTAACTGCTCATAGCCCAGGTCCTAGGAGACCACATGGAACACTCACATCTTCAAGGGAGGATCCTTCCTTAACCCATCTTTTAAAGTGAGGTTCTCAGACTTTTCTGTTGCTTGCATTTGGGGGGGGGTTTGTGTGCTACCCTCAGTGCAAAAGGATTAAAAAAACAATACAAAATGCAGTTTGGTAAACACTAACAAAACCTTGATACATATATTTCAAATAGTCCTTCCTTCCCAGGATCTCACCATGCAAATACCTTTATCTGCTCCTGAATTAATTATCACTGAGGTTATGGACATCAAGTGTTTGAGGCCAAAAGTAACAAGAAAAGCCTCAAATCATAAAGCAGTGAAGAGATTTTCTTAGTTACTGTGGTAATGATCTCCTTCCTGCCAGCACACATTAAACACACGCTGCTTTTTGTAAGTTCATCTATTGTGCTCACTGGTCTCATGGTACGTTTTATTTCCTCTGTAGGTGGAATGTTTTGAGAAAGCTCTGTAACAGCCAGCATGGGCTTTGCTAAATTAACCCATCTAGGATGTGAGATGTGCTATGAAGATGCATATGGGCAGTCTCTATGGCTCAGCTCAAGCAAAACAGTTTAAATCTTAATAAGAAAATTATGACTCACAACCTATCATTAATATTTACCTGTTCATTATTACTACACAATAAACTAAGTCTGATTTCTTTTTTTTTCACTCCCCTTTCTAGTATTTCCTGCTTACGGTATAATCATTAAGTCCTCATTACAGTATTTAATTCTCACACTTTTAAACAGCACCATGTATTCTTCTCGAGGTTTTAAGATGTGCAGTTCTTTTCACAATTTAAAAATATTTCTAAGGTGACACCTAAATGCAGAAAATATACCAATAGAATTAAATACCTTTTTTTTAGGTTTAATTAAATGAGTGCAATCTCTTTGCAACTTGTAAATCATCTTACTTGTAACTAATACTGATTTGTTTAATTGGGTAACTGGTTTAAATGCTTAAAGAATTAAACTAAACCAACTCCAAGTTAGGAAGCCATTTAATTCAGTCTGTGCACACATTTAGATTTGTATTGTATTTCAAAGCACATAAAGGTGAACAAGAAAACAGAACTACTGAAAATATTGGTTTATGGTTTAATTAGTCCTTTCACGATGTGTACTTGTTTTTAGATAGATAACGTATCTATCAATAGGAAATAAAAGGTTATGAAAATGGTGACATCTGGGAAAAAAACCACAAAAAGAACATGAGTGAAAGTTCATATAAAAAGTCTAACTTTTTATGAGTAAAAGGATTTTCCTTTGAGGCTCCATTCCTATTATCACACAATGAATCTTCTGCCATCACAAACACAGATGTTCCCTTAAGTCTGCACAAATGCCAAAAGCTCTTTGTCTTAATATCCACCCTGGAAGGGCTTCTGTTAATGAGGATGTATTAGCAATTTATTAAGTGATGTTCCTGCATCTGGTGCTGGTCCTTAGCCTTTCCCTTCCGTGTGATGCGGGTCAAGCACTGCACCAGCTGAGCCTGGAGGAAGGCAGAGCACACAAAGGGCTTTGTAGGGAGCAGCCCCGTGGGGGAGCAGGGTGAGGACAGCACCCTGCTCCTACCTCTAACAAACGCATTTGTGGGGAGAACTTGTGCATCCGGGGGTGATCAGTAGGGTGAGAGCCCCTTCACCTGCGTGTGACAGGAGGCTGAGAGTGCAGTCCTAATGCTGAAGGTCAGCTGGCTCTGCTGGCCGGAATTAAACGCCCTGGTAATTAATTTCACCATTAGATGCCGTTTCCAGAGCTGGGCGGGGGCAAAAGCCATTCCTACCTCTTATTGCACGTGTAAGCATAAATCACCGTAAAGCTGGGTGCTCCCAGGACAACTTACAGGGCCTGCAGCATCCCTCTCCGCCGGAGGGTCCTGGCAGGCGGGCAGCTTTTGGGTCGCTCCTGCAGAGAGCCGAACGCTCCACCGTGTGGCCAAGCTGCTCCCTCCCACGGGCCGCTCCGAGTCCCTCTGGGAAAGGCGTTTCACTTTCAAGAAATTTAGATTAACTCTTGGGAAAGAAGCAAAACATCGACAAGAAGGTGTTTTCAGCTAAAAAATATCCCCTCAAATAAATGCTCCAGACACAGCTACATGTATCTGGTTTAACTGCAGAGCATAGGACGGCCATGGGAAACTAACCCGAGAGCACTAAAGTCACGGGAAAATGATGTAAAAGTCTAGAAACAGTTAAATCCCCACTCGAAATCCATATCAGAGTTTAAAAATCAAAGACCATTCTTTTCATTTCTTAATAAGGCACGAGCAATTAATTAGGAAAAAAAAAAGCCCACCTGTATATTATGCAAAATGCTTTTATTATCCCCCTTCCTCTCTGAGATATATAAACTGCACCACTTTTTCACTTAGGGTTGGGGTTTTTTTTCTTCACTTTTTAATATCAGAAGCATTAAGAATGGAATGTTTTTTTACTTTAACCTTTTTGCTTAATTCTTCAGTGAATTTTTTAAGCACTACTTCTTCAGTATAGCATAAATATTCAGTGTCACATTAAGTGCTTAATATCCGCAGGTGACTAGAAAAGTAAATATTGTTATTAACATTTATCAACAAAAAAAATCAAAAAGAAGGAATATTTAGGCTCCCATTTAGAGAAATAACATCTGCTGAAAGGTGAAGTTCTCATAAGTAATTAGATTACTAAAGAGAGGCATCTGATTCAAATGAGTAATGTTTCCCAGAAATGTGACTCCATTGTCTAATTTTCATAAAATTAATTTCTTTCTTCTCATAATGATGAATCATAAAATCAATATATTGGAAGTGTCAGAACATAAAACAAGCTTGGAGTGTAGGACATGTGATTTGTTACATTCATAGTCCTTTTGGAAGAAGGTAGATGAAACAGTTGAAACAGCACTGATATTTCAACCACCAGAGCATACTTCTGAATATTCCTTTCTCAGACTATTTGTATAATCCACTGTTTACTTATTGTGAAAATTCTCCTTGAAATAAAATTAAGGGGTGGTACATTCAATACTGAGTGCTCTGCTCCTCCTACACACCCAAAGCAGACAAATTCTGTAAAACATAAGTTTTTAAGTACCAAGTCCAGACATTTAAGTGTTCTGTTTAAGCACAAGAAACTAATCTGATTTTCTTGTAACCTGATTTGAAATTTGTAACATGACCTAAAATGAAGAAACCAGATCAATGAGATTAGGAACCTATACTTCTCTGAGGAAAAAAAAGCCAACAGAATAAATCCACAGATATGCACAGAGAAAACAACTGGAATCTGAGGATGAATGTAACTAAATAAGATTCTATCATTTGAGATGACATACACTGATTTCCTGGAACATTTAACTCCATGTGACTTGCTGTAGATCAATTAGAAACCAAGAATACCTGAAAGGGAAAGGTTCAAGTCACTGGACCACAAATCTCCATTTTAGAAAGCAAAAATTCTCAAGCACCCATTCCTGATGTCATATCCTCCCTGTGGCCAGTGCAGCAGGAAATTCTATAGTGAAAGAAAAGTCAAGGCATGAAAGGAATGCCTAAAACGTTTGTCCCGTGATTTGGGGCAGTGCCTGCAAAGTAGAACTGGATGGAAGTGGGAAATGCAGCAGTGCAGCAACCAGACAGCAACAGGAAGGGCTGGAGGGGAACAGGTTTCATCAGACCCAGTGCTGGAACCCAGGATGCTCTGACTCACACCATAGCCAGACCAGTCTGAAAGGGATTCTTCTGAGACACAGCTGTGACAAACACATGTTGTCTTAATGTCCAGATCTCAGAATATGTAAAAGATCATTTAGCAGTGAGTTTCACTGGTTGTTCGTGGACCATGTGTGTTTCAGAAAATAATGTGACACATAAAGAGAAATTATCAGGTTAGGAAAATTCTTGAGAGAGTCCTAGGAACAGAAGTTATAGGGGAAACATTGAGATGTCTGAAGATTTTCTTTTAGTAACAAACATTTTGAAAACCTGGGTAGCCACATCAGTAATTACCACACCTCTAGAAATCACACTTTGATTTAGCTCTCATATCTCATCCCACATCTCAGATCTGGTTGACAACTGCTTAATCAATTTATGTTGCTTTTTACACAAACATAGGTGGTTTGGCTGATTAATCCTTTTTATTGCATCTGTTTGGGATAATAGCCTCTGAGCATTTAAATGAATGCTACAATAAACTGCAATTCTCTGATCAAACTGCAAGAAGAGTTGTTTTGGTTTTTTGAAAATACTTTTCTGTGCTTCAACTGAAGCACAGCTGAGAGAAAAACTTCTGTGGGGGACCAAAGGCAGAGAACTTTAGAAGGCAACAAAGGTTACAGTTTCTGCAGCTACCCAGCTCTTCACAAAGCCTTTTGCCATGACCTCCCATACATTTAAAACACAGGCACTTGTCCTCACCAAGAAATCATTTCCACTCTGCCCACCAGGGCAAGGAAACAAGGTCATTAAGAACCAAACCTGAGGACTGGAATCCTCCCATTGTCAAGTGGATGGTTAAACACGGTCAGCTCACCTGGGAATGGTGGTGGTGGGCCAGCTTGCCAGGGATCTGCAGGAACTTCCCCTAAGGAATTCAAAGAAATTGTATTCAGTGCAGTGAACATATTTCTAACCTGGCTGGGTGAACAGCCTCTGATACCTTTGTGTCCCAAACTGCTGGTGAATCGCTGGAAGCAGAAAGGGAAGCTTCACCTGGAATACTTAGCAGCACCTGCTGGGGCAAAAGGCTGGCTGCTGGCAGTGGGATAAGCATAGTCAAAAGGCATTAATCGTCCTTGGAGAAGAATCCAAGAATTCATGAAGTGAATGGCCTGTACCTGCATCACTTGATTCTGTCAGGACAAATCAGCTAGCTTGGTCTCTGCCTTTCTGTAAGCTGAATAAACAAAACCCTCAGGAAAACAACTGCTGTTTCCAGTGAAATGAGCAGCCTTTCTTTCACTGATTTGCCGAGCAAAAATCTGCCAAGAAGACATAGAGGGGAAGACAGTCAAACAGTAATGAAACAGGAAATACCGTCCCCAAGTTGAATTTGGCTGGTTGAGCTGGCAGGATGGGATCAGAAAGGGTATAATCAGAGAGAACAGAATAACAGAAGGCATCTGAGTCGAGGGGAGGAGGAAACAGGAATAGATCGTTCAGCCTTGCAGCCTATTGGTGCTGCTGTCAAACACAGCCAACCCTTCCAAGGCTCCTTTGGGAAGTCCTGTGCTCTGCCAGGACACAATAGATGCAGCTTCTGCACGAAAGGGACCTTCAGCTGCTTTGCAGCCAGCGCCCCAGGCTCTGCATGCTTATGCTATAGTAAGTCTGCGGCGATTAGGGAGGGGGAAAACGCCCAGGATGTGAATGTAAGTGAGAAATCGCCTACCAGTATTTGCAGCCACTACTCGCTGGCATGAGCTGTAGGACTCTGCCTACTGTGCCCCAGAAAAAATGCACTGAGACAAAGAAGCAAAGCCTAGAGATGAGCCTCTCCCAGCCAGGCTGCGCTGCTGACCGGCTCAGTGTCCCAGCCGGGCTCTCCTCGGTGACCAGGCTCAGTGTCCCCACGAGATGGCTGCAGAGGCTGTGGCATGGCAGTGAGCACGCCGAGCCCGCAGCTACAGGGCTCAAAGGACCTCAAATGCACGTGGCCACTGCAAGAAGTTCCTTCTTTCAACAGTGCAAATCCTTGTGACATTTGTCAAAACATCATCAAAAATGATTTTTTTTTATAAAACGGAATTTAATAATTTGCCGGGTTTTTAGACTTTTTCCCTTCCTGTTTGGCATTTTGTTCTGCTCATTTTTTGGTTATATGTTCCACACAATTCAAATCATCAGCATTCGATTATTTTTTTTTTCTGCTTCTTTGAAATCAGTCTTTTTTGGGGAAGTCCTTTTGAAGCTTTTGCATCTCTGTTTTCTGCAATCAGGCTTTTTGTGTTAATTACACTGATTGTCAAACCTTGCATCTTTCCCACGCTTGGCTGCCACTCACTGCTCGCGGCGCCTGTTCGCTACACCACCCATTCCTTTTCATTTTAGATTTTTTGGTAACTGGCCATGCCATTTCCTAGCCTGACACCAGCTGTGGGTCTTAAGCTCCAGTTCAGCCAAGGAACATAGGCATAATTCTAAACACAAGCTTGAGCAGGAAAAGCTTGGCTGGTCACCTAGCCCTGGCAACGTTGCCCTGACAAGGAAGATCAACAGCACCTAAACAGCAATCTCAGCCAGGGCTCCCACTCCCTCGGGGTGAACAGCTGAAATCCCAGCTCTGCCTCAAACAGTTTCAGCATGGGTAACACAAACACTTCAGTCCAGGGAGTTCTACATGCCCTTATGAGAGTTGTAATTTTTGGAGGTCGGAAGGATGCAGTGCTGATTTTAGCCTGGAAACCTCTTCTGTAACAGATATTAAATGTCAAACAGCCCAGAATCCCTTTTTTAGCCTATATCTAATAACAGCCTTAGTTTGGAAAGTCCCACAGAGAAAACCTACATATGATTTCTCCAAAATCCATCTCTATCCCACTCTTGGTTGAACCCTGGCTCATTGTCAGGTTTCTCTGCAGCTCAGAATTGCTACACTTGTTCAAATCCATTAATTATGCCAATATTGGAGCAAACTTTGGCTAAACAGTAAACCAAAGCCTACCTATTTCTACCCAGACCAGCTTCAGGCATGATTACTTACAGATTTACATCCCCATTTTTACCATGAACCCATTTTTCAGACTGACTCTTCTAAAGTTTAAACAAGCAATTGATGCCAGCCTCAGCCACAACCTCAGCATAGAAGCCAACAACTTTTGCTGTTGTCAATTTTAATTTCCATCTAGGTCTAACAAAAAATCCTATTTTATCCTTTAAATGTGCCCAACCATTAACCAATTAAAAAAATAAAAAATCTACCATCACACATATATTTAGTACATTTGGGTTTCTTACATCCCTTTTTTTTTTTTTTTCTGCTCCAAGAGGGAACAAAATTATTCAGTGTCAGACTTCCATGGACCTTGTTCATCAGGAAAAAAAAAAAAGCTCTGGTCTAAATTTTGACCATGAATAAACCCTCATGGCCTCATCTAAACCCAGTCCCTTAATTTTCATTATTACAGTGTATGTAAAGTATGTGAGTCACACAGATATCCCCTTTGGATAAGGCCACAAAGACTTTGTTCTAAGCCCTGAATGTGCACATTTAACCTTCTGAAATCAATTCACATAGCCATTACTAGCTGTTGTTTCATGCTTGTGGATTTGAGGCTTGGCTCTTATTGGAGAGTTGATTGATTAATTTCAACATTGCAAAAGCCTCATTTAGCCAGGGGGACATTTCTGGAGTTCAATTTTCTAACTGAAAACCAACCATAAGAGTACATCAAAATTATCTAATTTTGAACCTCTGAATCTTTTCATGAGACCTTGCATAATCACATCTTTCACATTTATTTTTTTAAAATACTTCCAGTCATTGTGTCACTGAAATTAGACATGTATATGATTTTTCCCCCTATTTCTTACTATAGAATCTAAAAGGGATTATCTTGTAGCTTGCTAGCAATTTACAACCTCTAAAAATATGACAATTAAGGCAGAGAGTTGAGACCCTAAAACAAGGTCCAGAACATACCACGTTTAGGTTGAGGTTCTAGAACTGGGCATAAATACATGAGACAAATGCTAAACCAGGCAAAACTGTTTATTTTAGAAAGATCTCATTACTGAAGCAGAAAGGACAGTTAATCACTTTGCTTCTGTTTCCCTGGGAAACTGTTCCATTAATGGCATTTCCCACCAAGAAAAGTTATCACTTTATTAATATTTTATTTGAAATCAAATCAAATTATGACCATTTGAAGAAAGTAATATAATTGCAATTTAATCTCTTTTCCATTTTCCCTTCTAATTTAATTCAATATGTGATAAAGAGTGTGAAAATCAGAGGGGATGGATTTTTATATCTATACTTCTTAGTTGTGAGAAAAAGAGTAGGTAGCTGTAAATATTTGTGGAAACTTTAAATCTTAAAAAACTAGCATGAAAACATGGAACACTTTCATGTGCAATTCAAAAATCAGCCTTTGAGGTGAAACAAAGTGCACTGCAACATTCTAAGATTTTTAAAAGTAGTTATAATTTTTATCTAGGCTTGGGAACAAAGGAAGCTGCAAAAGAAAGATTTCTCAATAAACACACAGATATGAAGAAATTGTAACAGCAAATGATGTATGAGAAAAGAGTTTCTTCCCCTGCTCAAAAAATTACTATTTTCTCCCTTTCATTGAAGTTCTGTAATGGTTGGCTGTACAGTTTAAAAAAACCTGTTAAGAAACAATTTTATTATATATACATATATACATACACATACATATATATGTATATATGTATATGTGTGTATATATATATAAATATATGAATAAATAAATATATATATATATAAATACATAACAAGCATTTTCAAATCAGCAATGAACCCTAACATTTTAGGAATATTTTACATTCTGAAGTAGGATTTCTTTTCCAAATGATGACACATGGATTTTAAATATTAGTAGTAAATTATTATTAAAATATATTATGAATATAAACATTACCTTTATATCCATTTGTTTTAAACCATAAACTATCCTGCATGTATTTCATTTTTCTAAGTGTGACATTAATATTAAATATATCTGTATATCATATAAAATATGGAAATAACTGGAATATGAAGATTACTATGAAATTGTGTGTGTTCATACCAGTTATATCTGCTGTCTGAAGGGGCTGTATCAGATATTCTGAGCACACTAATCGAGTGCTGTAGGCTTTTCTAGTTCTCTCTTTTCCCAGATATTACTGTAGTCATTTCAAGTGACACAACAAACTAAACACTGAACAAAAGACAACTCTTGGACTGAAAATAAATCTTATCCGTTTGGAAAAAATCATGCATTGAGAGTAATTCCTTCTCAGGACAGAAATGTAAACTGACTTCCAGACAGCAGCAGTCTCAGGAATCTCAGTCTTGGGGGAATCCTGGGAGGGCAGCAGTGTTATGGGTGAGGAGTATGGGATGTCCTCTACATTTATCTCCTCTTAATGTTGTCTAAGAAAGGAACATCTGTCTCTTGCTCTGACGTGGACAGCAGTGCCCTAGAGGTGGTTAACTCACAGGATCCAAGAAATATCTGTACATGAAAAAGAAATGCACTCCATCCCTTATTTGGCTAATTAAGGAGAAAACCAGTCTTAGCAGTTTTGAGAAAATCCAAGACAAATTTAAGCATCTGGTATTTTCCACTCATCTCTTCATTTGGGCTTTCTTGGCATATGAGCTGTATTTCTGGCTGATTTCCACTACAAGCAGAGAAGAGAAGAAGTCAAGAAGTGTCCTCACTTTCCCACCATTGATCCTCACTCTTTTCCAAAAAAACAGTGATAAGGCCAGAGTAATCTCCATGGGCATCCCAGTCATAGTGGAACATCTGAATTTCTTCTAAAAAACTTATACTACATGCAGTTGCAATAATTTTGACATATTTTCTCCACACATCAAATTACTTGGAGAGTCTTGACAGCTCTTTTGGCAACTCCTTTTCTTGCTGCCTCCTCAGCTACAAAAGGCTGTTTTTCTTGTCAACCCTAGTTACATTAAAAAAAAAAAAAAGCCAGGAAGAGATTGCCAACAAATCAGCAAAAGAATAAAAAATCTTCCCCCTTCCTCTACAAATATTTTCATGTATCTACATTCTGTACAAATATCTGTATGTTCCCACGTTTAACCAGGAGTTGCACTCATTGCTGAAAAAGAAAAACTTCGTGCTATTCATCTTCAAAATGATGCTGTGTGAGAAACATTCAGCCTCTTAACGGAGCTTATTTGAGTTCACTTTATCAGGAACATAAGTTTACAACAGCTGATGACCAAAATAACTAAAACCTGTTTCTTGCACATGAGGAATACAGGTCTTGCACACATTCCCCCTAAACAGTTCAGCTTCAGTCAAGCAAGACTACAGTGAAATGCAGTTTGGGGTTTCATGTTTAACACCAGAAGAAGAAATCACAGCAATATAAATTACAGTTTGATCTCCAACACAGACAGTTTAATAGGCCATGATTTAGCAAAGCATTTAAGCAAATGTTTAAATCCCATTGATTTAAGTGGGATTTAAGTACATATTAAGTACTTTGTTGAATTGAGGCCATGCTGTGAAGGGACTCTTAGAACAAGGAAAGCACAGTAGGCTTTAGGGATCTTTATTTACAGCTCAGATGTTTAACTTTTCAAATTTGGCTTAGGAACCTGTATAATGCAAAAAGGAGCCAAGGACAGACTGCAAGAACATTTGGCTGCCCAGGGTCACTTCAGGATAATGCAATGTACCAATATGGGATTTAGCTTCCAAAATGCTTTTATCCTGAAATTTACCACATATAATTTATAATTAAGCTGACTTGCCTTAATGTGTCATTCAGCGACTGTACATACAGATTTCTGATGCTGCCAAATTTCTTGTGCTCTCATTTATTTTTTTCCCATTTTTGCCTCTCACTTTTAACCCCAACCTTCTGGTTGCAGGGTGAGGAGGAGGCATATGGCATTTGCTGTTTGTCAATCAACTCTCACTGCAGAAATAGAAATATAAAAAGCTAAAAGCAACAAGTATTTCATCCTGGAACATGAAAATGTGTTTCCCCAAGAGGGGATGAAAACAGATATTTCACTTAAAGGAACTCTGTTAAAATTATATAATTTCTCTCATAGATGTATCAAAAGTGTGTTGTGTCTATATGGACTTCGCTAAATATTGTAGCTGTAACAAAATATTATATTGACTATAGGGTGACTTTCAGTTATATATGTTTTCTTCTTGACCCCAGATCTTATCTGACTCTTATCTAAACTTATCTAACTCTACTGACACTATTGCAGAAGACCTAACTACTTCTATTTATCTTGCAGAGTAGGAGTTTGCTTTTGGGGATATTAATAACTCTTGTTGTCAGTTTTTTCTTTTTGGGAATCAGCCTATTTCCGGAGAGCTCTGGAAACAGGAAACAGAACATTTTATTATGTCAAAACACTGCATTTTGCAGGGAAATAAAGACTCAAGGTTTTATGGAATCACCTAATCATATATTAAAAAAGATTATTTTTGAGAGAAGCTCTTATGTAGCAGTATACCCTGAGACTTATTAGAAACCTTCTCAGTACTGTTTTTATGGCAGGTCCAAATAACAACATGATCAAATTTAAGACATCTAAAGAAAAATCTCTTTCATTTCACTGCTTGGGCTTGGCTTACTTATAATAAACATCTAGTTATATAGATTACACTGTAGAAATCAATAATATTCATAGTTCCATAAATAAATAATAAAGGGTATTTTCTGTTAGTTAAGAGGGATAAGCAATGTTTTCAAGGCATTTAATTTGCTGTGGGGAAAGTATCCTAGCAAAACTAATCCCTGATTTATAAATTCAATTTTCAGATTTGTGCTGAACAGGTTTGTGATAATGCTACAAGTAAATCTCACCCTTTCCTGACTCCTACCAGGTGGTAAATTTTCAGAAAAACATTTTTTTTTTCCAGAGAAGACACAGAGATCCTTTTACAGCACAGCCACTACAATCAAAGTACTTACAAGTACTCACCCAGCTCAAAAGCATGCAAGTGCAAGGCCAGTTTAACTACATGATAAACTGACTTTTCTGTCACTGTATGCGCTTTTCCTGGTAATTAAACCTTGCTAAGGAAGTTGTATAGAACAGGGAAAATCCTGACCTTTGTGGGTGCCTGTGGAGATGAGCACACAGAGCCCTTGGCACACAAACCCTCAGCCCCACTTGCTCTCACCTGAGTGTGTGCAAAATACTCTAATTCCATTACACAGATTGCTCTGGATTTCTTAGAACTGTGCTAATCCCAGCTTGAAACCCAGGACACAGCAGTCTCTGAGCTGAGGCCAAATGCATTTCTAATGATTAGCAGATAAATTAGGGAAATACTGAGCCTATTAAAATGAACATACTCAGGAATGTAATTGGATAGTGAATTAAATCATTCCTTTCACACTGATTAAACCAATAAAACAGGATGATGGTCCATGCTCTGAATGTGTATTACCTGACATTTCATCATACAATCTGTCAGAAAACAAAGGAGAAAGAGTAACTAAGCTTCAGCAACAACATTCAGAACATTATGGGCTATTTGAAAAACAGTTGGTGTTTCCACTGTAAATACCTCAAAGTAAATTTTTACACTACCCGACGTGTAAATATTTACAATGGAAAGAAATTTAATTTTTCTTCATTCTCAATCATGACAAAACACATTGGTCTCATTTACCTCCTCTGCTGAATCAAATCTTTTTGATAGTAGTATAATGTGGCTACAAAAATCTACTTTGGGAAAAGATTTAAGTAAACAACTAAAGAGCATTACTTTTTCAGGAAATACACTAGAGGTTTCCAATACTTTTTGTTTTCATTTGCAGTCTCTCCAAACAGTCTAAACTCCCACACAGTAGGAAGCAAATAGCTTGTGTAGCACATAAAACAGTGGTTCTGTGCTGGAAGGGAGGACAATTAACAATTTTTCAGTAAACTTTCTGTTCAGTATATTACTACATTGAGCCAGTGTCAGTTTTATTCCAGGTTTGTGTTGAAAGTTGTGTATCTTAACAAAACAAATGCCAGAGGGGCTGTTCGCATTCAGAAAATACAAATTAATATACGATTTCAATTAACTGTGAAGTAGGAATCTCAGGAATTACAGTAGGTGTGAGAATCTCATGCCTGCGGAGTTAAAATGCTCCTGGCAGCAACACCTCAGATGTCTTTGGGTTTTGTTTGTCTGTTTAAATTACCATGTAAGAGCTTAATGCTTTAGGACAACTGCCAGTGTCTGTGTAGAGGGTGAAATGTGGGACTGATGAGCTCTAACAGGGCAGCTGCACTTGGTTTGAAGTGAAGAGGCTCAGTATAAAAAATCTCAACCAGGGATGTCTGCCACGGCATCCTGCGCTCGGCTCTCTGCAGAGCTGCCAGCACTGAGTGGAGAACTGAAGCAGCATTTATAGGATGTGTCTTGCTGCAGACCACAGGAGCCCTGAAGTACTGGAGCTGATGCTCCACAGGCCTGCCCGAGCCCTGGGAGCCGTCCAGCAGTCCCAATGGAGAGATCAGGGGAGATTAATTTCATCTGCTGCTTGAGTCAAGTATTCTGCTGCAGGGTAAAACAGCACTTTTTGACCTCACCCTGGTGAGATTCGACTGCTCCTGGTAACAGAGTTATTTTAACACACAGAAAGGCTTCTTTGCAGGTTTCAGAGCAGGCCGACTGCTCTTTGGCTTTCTTTGGGTTTGTGACTATCAGTTTATAGTTGTGACTATCATTTGTCAGCAGCAGGGCACAAGGGACAGAGAGCTCTCGGGGCAGCGTCACCACCTGTGCCACACTGAGACATGGACTGGGACTCACCCAGTGATGAGACTTAAGGGAATGTGCTGGAAACCCAACCTGGCCTGGGAAATTGATCGAGGAATCATCCTGGATGAGAAGGGAATTTACTGAAGGAATTATCCAAATGAGACTGGAAGGCTCTAAGCAATGCAATATGTTGTTTATTTCCAGCATCTAGGGGATATATTATCCCTCAGATAAAAACTAAACCCATAAGAGGGGAAAGTTCTTTGGTAAAATCACCCCAATAAACCAGAAAGAGTCACTGTATCTTCAAAAGCAAAGCTATTTTCAGGCCAACAAGGAGAAGGATTTTGAATTCTCAGCTATAAATATTCAAAATATTCCATGAAGCGCTTTAAGAATCAAAGGTTAAAAGCCCAGGCCTTACAGCTATTCTTGACATTGGCATCAGGTGTTTTTCTACAATTTTCCATAGAAACCTTTGCCTTGTCCCCCACAGCTTATGACCTGTGTAAGGTTACTGAGAAACAATGCCACAGACAACAGTTTTCCCTGTAGCTTTCCTCCATTTTTATAGGTTATGCTTTTATGGTTTGAATGTACTGAAGTAGACTTAAAAGGCAATTATTTCTTTCAATGTCCTAGGAGTTTTATAGCAGAGCCATGGTTCTATTACAGACATTTCTGCTCATCTCAGTGCCAGTTGTCGCTTACTTGCAGATGACAGAGTGTGTCCATCTGAATTCCTGCTGATAGTTACTTAAGAATGTAAAGCAATTAAATTAAACAAGTATCCTTATAATCAAACCCACAATAATATCTATAATTAGCTCTTTTTATCTTTTTTGTTTTTTCATAATAGAACAGCAAAAGAGCAGGACTTCTCAGACAGTAAGAAGAATCAAGAACAGAAAATAAGATCAAATATCTTTGTTTTACCAACAATTTTTAAGCTCAGAGACCAGCAAGTCTGTGGAAAAGTCAATACACAGACTTGTGGGCACCATTATATAATTTCCTGTTGCTTTTCCAAGAATCCCATGATCATTTAATGTGGCACTTGCAGGAAATTTATAAAAAGGAGTATTGAAGACAGAACTGCAGCAGTGTGATGACATCAATACAAATGCAAATATACACCATCCAGAGATTATTCCAAGAATGTTATAAAAAATAATCAGCTCTGTGACTTCTGGGAGCCCAGGATGGGTGTGCCAAAGTACCTCTTTGGAAGGCCATTGCCAGCAGAGTACAGAAGGTACAATCCAATAAATGAGGCCATTCTTTTGAAGAAATGCTAAGGTTGATACATTACCAATACCTGAAGAACCACCCAGATCCTAGGAGTGCAAAGCAAGTACTGAAATGAGGACAAAACCACATGACCTGAGGTTTCCAGAGGCCTGGGGAGACACGCATTTGTTCAGATGCAGCCAGCACAAAATAGTCACAAAACATATATTTTTCCTTCGTGCCAGTTATTCCATGGAGTAACAGCCTAGAATCCTGACACCTTCACAGTTTTATTTGCATTTGGGCATTGAGGAATGGCACCTCTAGCCCACCCCAGCCCAAGGCAGGGGGGGTCTAGGAGCCCTTTGTACCTGCCTGGCACTGTGGAAACACCCAGGCCAACAAACCAAGAGGGAGGACCAAAATTTGCTGCAGTACTGCAGCAGCAGAAAGCAGGGTGGAAAGTCCAGCTCAGGCTGTTTTCATCAGGGTTTAATCTAACCCTGTGCTAGCACAGTTCAAACTGTGTCAGTGTCAGCTGCTACTCTGAGATTTATTAAAAATGAGTTTTAATGGCACCTTAAAACTGTATCCTTTGTTTGGAAGAGGAAAGTACTTGGGATTGCTAATATTATGCCCAAATACACTTAAGACTCTAAACCAGGCTATGGACAGTAGATTTTATTAGAATCAAGTTCTAGCAACTTATTTTCAGTCTATGTCAAGCACTCAGTGGAGGGGAAGAGATCCCCCACCAAGTATTCAATTAGTAACAATGACCTCACGAACTATTCCTGCTGCTTGGGACACTCATAAAATACTGAGCTCTGAACACTGGCTGAAAACACTGCTACCAAGTGTGAAATAAGGCAGTGGGAGAGAATAGGGAATAATATTAATAAAAAGAATTACTTCTGAAAGATATAAACCAATAAAAAGGAGTCTGAACATTACAAGGTCGAAAGCAGGAGGTGTTAGAGAAATGCTCACATAGGAAAGGCCTCAGGCTTTTTGTGCTACCTATCCCAAAGAACTTGGAAATCCATAGGTTTTCTTTAGCATGTAGTAACTACATACTAAAATATCATAGGATGGATCAGGTACTGCTGTTCCCACCTTAGTGATTTCCAGAGGAAGGTGAGAAATTTGTGAAGGACAATTATAGGACAAAGAGAACGGTATCAAAATCTCTGCATAGGAGGAAGAACAGTCCTTTCAGAATTTTGCAATCCACCTGCAAATATTCTCTAAACTCTTACTAGCTACTCTGACAGCCAGAGGTGTCTGCAGGATGCACGTGTCCAAGAATTCCCCACGGGCCCTAAGCTCAGCTGCTTTCCAAGAACCTCATTCTGCAATCCCTTGGAACAAATTTGCACTAACATCACTCTGCCCTGGCATTTCCCAGCAGCTCTCCCTGTAGCATGTCACAGTGTGTATCATCTCAATTAGAGTAAATAATGTTGTTTCTCTTATGCTTGATGACTTTCACCTGATAACTGGAGAGGGCTCTGGTCATCAGGACTGGAAATGTATTTTCCCTTTGTCTCTGTCGGTGTTACGCCCCAATTTGTTTTTTCTGCTGAAGGCAGTCAGGGACTCAAGATGGCAATAGAGAGCTGGAAAACACATATTCCAGCAAAGTGCTATAAATATCCCTTTTGTTGCTTAATGTGTTGTTAAACCACTTGCTAGAGAGGCCTTTAGTGTTAATCTGCCCATCAGTCTCTCAAAAATTCCCATCTAAAATGATCAACAAGTAGTTTGGTCAGTAGAGAATGTTTATTTGCAGTTGCACAACTCTCAGTTTGCAGAATATTATCTGCTTAAAACATAAGCAAACAGCCACAGTCTAGGAAAGCCAGGACTGTGAAAATTAATTCATAACCTTATTTTGCAGTATATTTAGTGTTAGAATATTTAGCAACATTTAGCATACTTTGAATGCATATCATGTGCCTTATGGGCAAATACTGTATTTTTTTTTTCAACGGCTATCAGTAAAAAATATGATTTTAGAAAGCAAAGGTGTGTTTTTGTAAAGAAGAGGTTTCTAGTTCCCCATGTGGGGAACCACCCTACAATACAAACTGGATGCAGGGTTTCTGGCTTGGCTTTGAGGCTGCTGTGCAGAACTGCTGTGTGCTCCTTGCCAGCTGCTGCCTTCCCTCCCAGAGGTGGCAGCGTGGAAATGATGAATGAACTAATTCATACTGTCTGCAGCTGAGTGTCAGAGATATACCTAATATACATTACATATGTCTGGATATAAGGACACAAACTAAATTTGGGTTACTAGCACTGAAAAGCCAAGGAATTGCACTGTTATCACTTACCAGTATTTCCCGTGTTAAATACATCCAAAAAAAGGTAACATTTTCTACAAGATTATCCTTAATTAGTCTTTGTTCCTTGAAGATCTTGTAATAGTTTACCTCTTTCAGCCTAAGTGACTCTGTGCTGTGTGAAGGGCTGGGCCAGAGCTGATAAGGGTTTATCCCTTCACTTCTGTGGACTTCACATCAAGCCTACAGCTCCTGCCAGGAGACAAAAAAAAAAATTTTAAATAGAAAAGGCTAATTTATGCCTAAGCTCCTGTTTCTGATCAGAGTAAATGTTGAAAGCTTTAAAGCTGATTACAAATTAAAATATCTGTGTCCCCAAATGCTTGCCTAACTTCAAACAATTGGCTGCTGAGCAGGAGCTGCAGGGACAGGTGTGCTGAGAACTGACACCTATTTCAAGATCAGAAGAGGGCACTAGGGCTTAAGTTATACTCAGCATAAACCCAGACAAAGAGAGAGGGGGAAAAAACCAGTGAGAAGTGTCAGAAATTTTCTTTTGTTATTCTACTGCTACTCTCTCATAAAGTCAGAAAACAGGCAGGGCTGGAGGCCCTTGGGACCAGGATCTGTGGCAGCTCCAGCACAGCTCAAGGGGCAAGTTCTGTCACAAACATTTACAGCAGAGCCACCAAACTGTGGGACCCCATTCCCCCACCCCACCCTGCTCGGGTGAATTTTGCATGTTGCTCCTGTCTGGGCCCTGTGCTGGCAGCAAAGGTGAAGCCACCAGGATGGCAGCTGCTCACAGGGACAAAGAGCTGCCCATCCACCCTGCTGAGCACCAGGGAGGCTCAGGAGATGCCCCTCATAGGCTTTCGAGATACAGCAAATTTTACACTGCAGCTTAACAGTGATAAAAAAGCCACACACAGCCCAACAAAAAGCCTCTTTGTGTCCTGTTCTCCTTGTAGCCATGAAACAGAGTAATTGCATTATGATTGTTAGTAGCTGTTAAAGCTGATGTGGTATTTTGCAACAGCACAAAATGAATTTTCATTGCACGGGACTTTGCCACAGATTGTGCATGTCCTGTGTTAAGGGGGTACATTCAGTGGTGGTGTGGAAAGCACACGACACATGCAGTTTATATCAGCCAGCTCAGCTGTTTTATCTCCCTCTGCTATCACTGCAGAGAGGATTACCTGGACAAAGGGAATCCAAGGTTTCTCTGAAACACCTTCTGCATGAATATTTTTCTCCCCTTTGGCTCTAAAGAGGATTTAGGAAGAACTGCACCACATAGTTAAAATGGACATATGAATATCCATTATGTATCAATAAATGCATATAAATCTGAGTTGCAAGACATACAGACAGCTGTACTAGTTGAAGCCAAATTATCTTGTGCGATAAAAGATAAAGACAGAAGATTGTAATGGGAGAATAATCAACACTTTCCCAGGTGTCCTCTCCCAAGTCCCAGCAATTTCTAGCTCAGGCACTTTAAGTCAAATATTGTCTTTTTTAAATAACCCTTGGTAGATTTTTCATGTATGGATTTCCTCCATCTTCCTTCAAAGATGCAAGAAAGACCCAGAAGAAAATACAGTGAATTCATTTTCCTGACAGTCGTTTCTGTTGTCACCAAGCAGACCAGCTCCAGGGCTCATCCTCACCCCACACAGAAGTCAGCCCATGCAAGGCTGCTGAGGAAGAGCAGTTGGCTACAACTGGCTTGGAGACATGAATACTGTGTCCATTCCTTACTGCTGAACATGAAACACATGTGAACATCCCTCCTGGAAGTCCATATCCACCAAAACCACCCTAACGGGAACATTTGGCTTTAGGCTTCCAGGACTTGGAGAAATCAGAGGCTAGAAAACCCTTTCAGAGGAGAAAAAAAAAAACTTTGAAAAGGAGAACCTTGACCACAATCACTGTTTAAAAATTCATTTACATCTTATTAAAATGGAAAAGTCAAGTACAGCACCAGCGTTGGGACTGTAAAATCTGTAAAAGCAGGAGGACAGATATGGATGTGTAGCAGCCCTCAGAGCACAGACAACAGCCATCCTAAAACCAGTGTAGGGCCACTGCATTTTGTTCTTCCTAGTGGCCCTGACTGTAGCATATATTGAAATATTGAAGGATTGATTTACTAGGAAATTTGCATCCTTAAAACTTTTTCTGTCAATTCTGTAAAAGAATGATTGGATTCTATACAATAAAATACCTGAATAATTTACATGGCTTTTCAATATAGCTTGTATTATTGTTAGCTTGCAATATATGTACATGTAAACAATGCGTATATTTAAGAGGCATCTCACAGTGAGCAAAAAATTATGCATCAAGTATTTATTATCTAGTGTATATTCCTCTGTAAGCTGGAGGAAAAAAAAAAAAATGGCTTATGCCTAGAAAAAAAGATATTCTGAACCCACTGAGAATAATTCAAATTGCATTTTATAAGAAGAAATTATGGGTACAAGAGACCATCTGTCTTTGGTTTTTTAAATGGTGCCTGTCAAAATGCAAGATCCCTAGCCTATTTTCTATTTAAAAATAATTATTGTGTTTTACTAAAAATTGAGTGAGGAAAAGCTAAATTCCTCATGCTTCCTCTAAGATAGGAACAGAAGGGGACTGGCACATTTGTGTGTAAATCAGGAGCAACTTTATCAAGGGAATTGTTAATTTGGGTAGAATGCAGAAAAAAAATAATAATTAAAAATCAGAGAACAAAACATTTGGATTTCTGAAGCAGCCTATGCTACAGCACCTCCCCACAGACAAACCCTGACAAAGCTTATCAGTGTGGTTTCCCAATGTGTTTGAGGGTAGCAGGTCTCTGTAACTAAGCCAAATCTTCCAAGATGACTTGCATCTTGCTTCTAAGATGATATTGCTCTGGCCTCTCCCTTCCACCAAGGCTTGTAAATCTTACTCTGCAGCTTTGAGATCACCTTGCCAGCTCAGACAAGTATCTCTCCTGTTCCAGTGAGAAGGTGCCAACGCTTGTGTTCTCAGCCCTTAGGAGAAGATACACATCTGTAGCACAAATATCAGCACGTGAGGGATCCACACGGACTTGAGAGCAGAGGGAAGGAAAGTCTGAATTACAGGGAGGTAAAGCTGCTGTCCACGCTGTGCAGTGGGCTTTCCCAGGAGACCTGGGCAGCCTCTGCTTTTCACCTGGTATAGACGTGTGTGGATGCTGCCTATCAATTACAAATCAACAACAGAACATGCAGAATTTGAAAGTATAAATGTGGTTCTCATGGAAGACCTTGTCAGAACTTTTTTTAACTCCTCATAACTGAATCATGACACCACTGAGGTTTTCTTCACTGCTATCCCAAAACTCCTTTTGGTTGTCTTTGCTTTTCAAACTCAAAGAGTTGAGGGAAGAACCTAAAAATGCAGATTATTAGAGAAACACAGACAATGTCGCCTTTCATAGGGTCCATCCCATGCCTACAGAGCACTCACCATTTTTATTTAAGGACCAAAATAAGAGCCCATATCCAGCCAGATTCTCCTTGTCAGTGCTCTCACCTCAGAATTAGTCAGGTCACATGAACACAAAACTGAAATGATGCATGGATTAAAGGTATGCTCTCCCACAGAGATCTAAAAAGGCAGTCACACTCACCAGAAATTTACTACAGTTATGATTCAGGATCTTGCCACCAACGTCTTGAGATGTCTGGATATTTTAGCAGAGACATTCCAGAGGGCATACACTGTCAGAAATATCCAAAGGATTTCCACTAGCCAAGGAAAAGGAAGAAAATACTTTAGGAGGGTATATTCCAGACTGCAGTCAAAATTGCACAGATGTAGCTCCTAAAATTTTGAAATTGATCTCCCTACTCCACCAATGTTAGGCTGGCCAGGAGAGAAGGATCCTTGATGGTACTTTAGGAGAAATGGAAGTTGAACTTGAAATGAAGTAGCTAATTTATGGCTAATGGCTGCTAATGATAGCAGCAAAATTGTGTGTTTATTGCAAACACTTTAAACTTTGAGGGCAGACATTTACAAAGGTGAGAGTCAATAGTGCCTTCATAAAGCTGGAAAGTAAAAAGACATAAGTGAGTATTAATGTTATGTTTAAAAGAGAAAAAAACCAAAGTCATACTAATGCAGATATAGAATAAGAAATGCAGCAATTGAAAAAATAATTAGGACAAAAAGTGTGGCAATTTAGTGGGATTGATTTGCTCTTTGAAAGTCAACAATAAAAAATCACTGCTTTGAAAAGGAAGGACAGGTTCACTAAAAGGCAAATGCTCATTACTTTTATTTTAAAAAGCATGCAAAATAATGAGGAAAAGATGAAAGCTAGGGGTGTATTTTGGGGGAATATGTCATACCCTTGACATTAAATGGGAAAAAAGACCACATGATTTCAAATTAGGACTTTTAGAGTCTTGAGATACATATTATAAATCTCTTGGAAAAGGGACAGTGATTTTATAGATCTTCCTTTAAATTTAGACCTTTGGTATTTTCAAGTATTGAATATACCATCAGGAAAGGTTAGGAGAAATGTGCCAGCTCCACTGATATCATCCATTTCTATCTGATCAAGCCAGTAACAGATTGGACACAGATTGATCAGGATAAATTTGTATGGAGTTCAGCTCTCCCTGGAAGAAAGCACTACGTGAAGTTAAACATGGTTTCATGGTATTAGGAAAAGATTATCAAAACAGAACAGAAAAGCAGAGAAATGCCTGAGACCGTCAGAATTTGTAAATTAAGGAAGTGATAAAAATGGTGCAGGAATTGCCCTAACACCTAGCACTGAACCCTTTGGGCACACTCTGCTCCCAGGGAGGACACTTCTGTATTGATTGCTGCAGGATTGCTGGACATGCACCCATCAATGCTCCCCAGGAAATCATCCCAGCCCATAATAATGCCAGCAAAGGAGACCTGAGGACATGACATGCTCCTTCTGGTATGAATCTCCTCTCAGAGCACAGTGGGGATTTGGACTGAGAGTTTAATTTAGTGCCAGCTTGCACACAGCTCTCCCTAACAACCATCCAAGTGACCACAGCATCCCAGGATGGTGCCTCTTTAATTATAAAAGATGCTTTTCCAAAAACAAAAGAACTACCACCACCTACCCATTCCAAAATCCAAAACAGACTAGAACCTTAGAGAACTTACAATAAAATAAAGCCATAACTCATTTTTAACAGATCAGTGCTCTATCTTTTCAAGCTTTGTATGGCAGCATATCATTCACTTCACCTTAATTTCACTAATACATTATCGTTTGCACCACTGTAACTGTGTCCCTGAAAAGAGATCCCAAAAAGATTCAGAAAGGCATCTCTCCACCCAGTGTACTGACTGTGCTTGTTGATGTGAGTGGTAGAATAATTTACATGACAGCTATCAAGATACTCTACAGCCAATTTGTAATCTTCTGTTTTCATGGTAGAGACAGCAAACATCCTCATGAAACAAGGCCAACTTATTTGACTGTATGGATTTTTAACTCGGGGGATGACAACTTTCCTTTTTGAAATGAAGACAAATGCAGACCTCAAAAAAAAAAAAAAAAGGGACAGAAAAACTTCTTCTTGTCTGTGGAAGATGTTGAGAACTATCACATTACACTGCAGTCACAAGTGTGCAGACCTGTCCCTCACACACAGCACACACAAAACAGCATTTGAGACGACTGAATGGAAGAGTGCACAGGCTCACTCAATATGCTCCATCCTTAACAGAATTTACTGCTTGTAGCAAAAACTAAGAGAGAAATTTAAATTGTGGCTTCTACTGAAGTGCACCGCGAACCAACAACTCTGCCATAAGAAAAACTGATTATGTAAAGCCATAAAGCATTGCAGCATAACAATGTACATAATTAAGAAATTAAAAAATAGTTAGGAAATCTCACCAAGACCTTGATGGAATTTAGGTAAACTTTTACAAACTGAGGAGTCAGCACTGAGACTAGAACAGTTTTCAGAGGGAGGGCAGTGTGCAGGATTGGGTTTTGCAAGGCAGTGCTCGTCCATAACTCAGGAAATGTTTTTTGTGAGCCTCATGGGGCAGAGGCAGCTCCTTCCACCCTCAGGCCACATGTCTCAAGTTTCACACACTAATCACAATAACCATAAAGGACACTGTTAAAAAAATAAATTAAAAAAAAAAAAAAAGAAGAAGAAGCTCTATCTTCCCACCTCATATATTCCTGCAGTAACTCCCGTGGTTCTGAAGGCATGGAAGAAATGGTAGTTTCCTACAGGAGAAACCTTAGGGGCTAAAATAGTGTAACACAGAAAATGACAACTTACTCCTTAACTAAATACTAATGTTTCCCTGCAGCCCCCTGAGAGGCTGGCAACACCTGTGCAAGTTAAACATCAAAACTTGGATAAAATCACCATGTGTTTGGCCCCTAGAAGGAAAAGTCACCTTTTGAAAAAGGCAACTGCTCTCGCTTTGCTGTGGTGGGTCTTTTTGATGCTGGTGAACAGAAGATGAAAATACTCCAGCAACACAAATCTCCTGAAGGTGCAAACCACTGCCAGACTAAACTCGCGCTGCCTGCGTGGCACTTGGGTTGATGTTTGTAAGGAGATACTGTGAAAACACAAGTGAACTTGACCTTGCCCTTATCTGTGGACTTGCAAAATGATCTCTGCTGGAAACTTCCTCACATTTCCTTTCATGTGCCAGAGCAAGACCGAGACCAATCAGATAGAGCAGCGTGCCTTGAAGGCTCCACTCGCAGCTGTCCAGACAGCCAACCTCAGCCATGGAAGAAAAAAAATAATCAAACAATCTGTTTTCTTTGCAGCCCTACAACTGCTGCGTCACATGATGTGACACTAATTTCCCTGCAGTGTATACTTTGAAGCTGACAAGTGTTAAGCTGTGATTAAAAATTCCGAATGGATGTAAGTGGCTGTCCCTCAGATGGGTCCCTCAGTTGCACTGGTGGCCATAGGAGAGCAAGCAGGAATCCACCTGCCCATTTATGTAGGAGGAAGGTGCTGCAGAGACTTAATTAGAGGGTGCATCATTTAACTTCCTCAGCAGATACAGACTTGACTCACAATCAGCCTAAATGAAAAACACATAGTTATTATATTACCTTTAAGATCAAGGATTATACAGTAGACCAAAAAAAAACCCCAAAACCCCATACCAAAAAAAACACCCCAAAGGATGCCAGACCAAACAAACCCAAACAACCAAACCCCCTAAAATCACCATAGGAAATTTTGCGCATCTACTCCCAAAACTCACAGGTCTATTGTGATCAGTTTTATTATGAGGTTCAGGAAAATAGCTGTTTTATCAGCTAGTTTTCATTTTTCCATGAAAAACCTCTATCAAAACACACTAATTATAATAAGCAAACAAGAAGTGTAATTGGATAACTTCAGTACCTTCAGGGGAATTGTGACTTTTGAAGTAACCTCATGTCAGACAAAAATGACAGCTCCTTCTAGACAGTATTTCTTTCAAAACTATGCTACAGCTAATTGTAAATGCTTTGAATATGCACTTACAATTTAACAAATATTTTGTGTCTTGTTAGCAGGACACAAGATTGAGCTACTTTAGCTTCTTTGATGAAGCACTCATTCCAAAACCTTTTTAGCGTAATGAATGCTTTTTAAGTAAAATGCAGCTGAACAGTAGAGGTTATTAAAGTGTATTAAACAGACATTCTAAACATCAAATACCAAGTGAACACACTAAGTAGGAACACTACAGATGATTTAAATCAAGAACCAAAAGCTAGAAAGTGAATAGAAAAATTCAAAACATTTTCAATAATAGTTACAGCAAATACTCAAACCAGTTGTTTAGTCTAGATTAAATCCTTATTTGGGACATATTAGACCAAAAATGCCTTCTGATGTTCATGTGTTGGCTTTCTTTCATGGAGGAACAGGGGGAATGTGGGAGAGGAACAATGACATTTTCCTCTCAAACACTTAATTGTATGAGTAATTTTACCACATGAAGACTCCTCTTGGGTTTACCAGGACTATTTCTGTAAGGAGTTCCTCATGGGCATGGTTGTTCACAGGTTCTAAGCCGTTAGAGGCTATTAACTCTCCTCCATGGTAATAACATTATTTACATATTTACTCTCAATGAACAGTCCCAGTCATTAAGAGGAAGTAAGGAAAATATTTCACTGGACAATATATTTCTCAAAAGTACAGTTATTTAAATTATAGGTTGTCAAAGCTGCTATGAAGCCAGGATTTCAGGAAAAGCAAATCAGAAGTTTGAAAATCGCTTCCTTTTTTTTCAAACTTTTTTTTCCTAAAAATTGCCCCAAAAGAAAGAGGGGGAAAAGTCCCTGACATATGAAATATCTATAAATTGTGAACACCCCTCAGATTATGCTGCAGAAGCTTCAAATGCAAAATAGTTCCTTTTCCCTTTCCCATACCAAAAATGTTACAAAACAGACTCCTTTCCCTTGTTTTGACTTAAAAAATTCCACATGGATTTTTATGAAAACAGGAAGTAATAGCCCAGCATTTTACTCTTAAATGTGCTCTTTTCACTGTCATAGCAATTTTTTTTTGTCATTATAAATACCCAGAGTAACGTGGGCACAGGTTTCTCTACAGAGGATCTCTGTGTAGTGTGTGTGCAGTGTCCTGGTGAATTCCAGGATGCTTCTACAGCAGTGGAGGAAAAACAAAACCCTGTAATCACACAGACCTCAGGGCCCTCCAGATCCTGGCTGAGAGATTCTCCCTTCCCCACACCACTTTTCATTAAACTGGGAGAAGTCAATGTTGGCACTGGATGCCTCCTTGGATTCCAGGATCCCTGTGCAATCACCACAAGTGTTTCCAAAACAGGAGTAGGGATGACCTGGCACTTGAGTAGAGAGGACAGGATGGACTCAGAGTTATCCTATTTCCACATCCACCAACTGTAACTTCTCTTGCCTTTGCCCATCTTGTTTTTTGCCACTGAAAGTGATAGCTGTCCCACCCAAGAGCAATGGGCTTTAAGATACAGGGCTAAACCCATTAAAGACCATGCACAACAAGAAATTAATAGCTTGTTAGAAACACGACACTGAAACAAGGGCATTATAATCACTGAAAGATTTAAGGGGACATGATTATAGTAATTTATCTCTTGATGTGATTACAGTAATTTGTATCTATTAAAATTAACACACATTTTAAATCTCTTGCCATGTTAACTTTTTTAAGGAAATGATATGCTTCAATTTAATGATACGAAATTCACCCCAAGCATGCTCCTTATTTCTTTTCAATTTTGTTGCACAGCTATAACACAACCACAAAACAAAAAGTACCAGATACAGAAGGATTAAGTTACCTCAATGTGATCAGAATGAAATTGTGGGCACTTCTGGCAGTTTTAGTGAAGATTTTTTTTCTGTTGAAGGCTCTTCTGCATAAATGACATAACTGTTCTCTTCCCTTCACTTCACCTGTCATAAATATTGCACTAAAGGGACAAATCAATATACCTTCAGCCCATACCAGCATGTCCCCAGTCAGATTTTGCTTGTATGCCATTCAGATACATCCACATTTCCAAACTACAGTGGAGAGCAGACTTCTGATGAATAAATATATTGAGCAATTAAAATTAATGCCCATGGTGGAATCTTGCCAAGATAATAATAGCTAAGCAATAACAGATAAGCAATCCTCATGCTTTGTTTGTTCAGAGGAATTTCAAACCAAGAATCACCTCAGCATCAGGTAGCAGATGTGCTATTGCTGTTTTACAGCTGAGAAAGGCAAGTGGCAGCAACAGAGGCATTTGGAAGGAGGCTGAAATAGTTACAGGGAAAAAATAAGGGTAAGCACAGCTTTTCAGACACTAAAGTGAAGCTCTCAAGAGGCTTCTTTTCCTTCTTCTCTCTCCTGTCTCCCTGTGACACGAGGGGTCTCCAAGCTGCCACGTAACTATGCTAAAAAACTGGGAAAAGAGTGTTGACCAGCTCTTCAGTCTACAAACTTTTACCCACTAGCTGAGGTTCAGCTGTTAATGCTGTCCAAGCACTTTCTCCTGCATTTGAATTCTGACTCCTACCTTTGGAGAAGGATGTGCCAGCAGTGGCAAACACTTGGGTTAGATGATGATGGTAACGAAGGAAAATAACAAACCCCAGAAGGAAGTAAGATGGAAAGGTCACAGACCAAACAGTGCCAAAGTAAAGTGAATTTGGCAGAGCAGAAAAGAGAGGGGAAGAAAAATAGCACCAAATTCAAATTATTCTGTGTTAGCACAACCTAGAGCACTCCTTTCCTTCCTAAGTCTCACAATCAGATGCTATTGATCTTCCCTAACTTCTAGAAGATTCCAGGGAGAGTAGAATCAAGTTCCAAGAAAACAAATCAAGTGCCAGGACTGTGATACCTATTTCTGTCTCCTTTCCCTGTTAGGCCTTCCTGGGAAGGACTGAATTCCATCAATTTCACATTAATCATCATTTTAATGTTCTACATTTACAGTAGCAAGCCAGAGCTAGCAGCACTTTTCCTTTTATCCTAAACTGGCATAATGTCAAAATGTTGTGCCATAATTTCACAAAACAGGCTGGGTACACACTAAATTTGTAACTACTGTTGGCAGCAGTTTATACCAATGAGGCACTGTGTCAGGATGCTAAATTAGTTTTTAAAAATCCAGAAAAATGTTGTGTTCAGCACACCTTTCAGTAGCTGGTTTCAAGCAACTCATGTGTAGCACTGTTACACTGCTGTCTCACAAGAGCCAAACAACTGAGCTTTGTTGTAGGCTGACTTAATAACAAGAACGTGTGTATTTTTAACTTAAATCTAAATCAAAAGGAATATTTGATTCCAGATACAGCATTTAAATAAATGCACCTAACTGCTAAAACCAATTAGAGGTATTATGTGAGGACATGCAAGGAGGAAAGGTCAGGAGTTAGTTTATATTAAAATTCATGACAAATTGTCTGTTCTTTTAATTTAAAAAACGAAGTTTTTCATTTGTCAATTTGATAAAATGCATGTTTAAAAAGCCCCACTCCTACCAGATATTAGTTTTTATGGCTCACTTTGTACAGTTCACACAAAAGACATATGTGTTTCATATAATTATTTTTGTAAGCTTTCAAGGATTTCCTAAAATGCTTTAATAAATTGTTTAAAAATCGTTTGCCCCTTTAGAGGAAAGAGCAGATAACCCACATATTGATGAATTCCCAGATGTTGGTTCAACACCCAACACCTCCAGCTTTCTTTGCAAACAATGTCCATGTTATTTTCTGTGTTCCCAGCTGCCCAGCTCCCCCTAATTCGACTTAGAATTTTGTGCTACTCTGTTTACATTATGTATGAAGGTAATACCTCCTCCAAAGAAGAAAATTTGATTTCTTATGATGTATAAAGTAACAAGAAGAAAGTGGACCTAAATCAATAACAGAGGATTTAATCACAGTAAATCAAGCAAATATTATGGAACACATTTTACAAACAGGTAAATTGAACTGATTTGAGCAAGGTGATGGAAGGAAGTAACAGCACACTTGGAAATCAAAGCAAGAAATGCTGTTTCATTATTTATTTGAACTTGGGCCACAGGATATAAGCAGCACATGTGAGACACTCCCCACTTTATGCCTTCCCCACAGAGCAGATGTTTCTGACAAAGACAGAGGCTTGTTGCTGTCCAGAGCCTGACTTCTTGTGCTGGCAGCTGACACTGAGCAAAGTCACCCCCCTTGCTGGAAATAACACACAGAAAAAGGGCTGTACACATTATAGATCAGCCCTGCTCCAGCCTTTTGAAAGAAGAAAATGTTGCAGTACCTTTGAAATTTAGATGAAAGAACACACCTGCATGGTGAGAACTAACCCACCAAAGAAGCTGCTTTGACTGGTTTTCTGTTCTGTCAGCTGTTCAGCTGCTGAAGGGCCATACTGTAGTACGTCACAGAATTTTAGTTGCACAGAAAGCCTGCAATACTGGGATAAGGATTTCCTTTCCTTTTACTCTTTTAAACAACTGATCACTGCTATTTCTTGATACAGCAACATACAGCATAAGACAAGAAATTACCTCAAGCTTCATATTTCTCAAGATGTCTTCCCTTCCCAGCTCTCTCAACTCTTCTGTGCAGAATCACAAATTCATTTTACTACGACCCTTTTCCACTCCCACTTACTCCAGGAGACCAGTCAATGCCAACAGCCTCACCATGCCAATGACTGTAAAAGGTTCAGAGTCTGTGTCTGAAAGAATGACTGACTAAACAATGACAAAGACAGAAAAGAATTCTGTGAAGTTGCACTCACTTTCCCCCTAAAAGCCACATCAGAAGGAAGGAAGGAGACAGCTTGACTTGGAATGCATTGAAATTTAAATTAAAACATGATTATTGTCATAATGCATTTGTATTTAGGAAACCCAAGGATTAACTGAAGAGAAAGTCAAAAGAAATGAAGTGTGGCCTACAACAAAATTGTGGAGGCAGCATTCTTTAGTTGACTAGAAATGCAGATATCTCTATGTAAAACTGTTGTAGGTTTTGTTTGATTGGGCTTTTCTTGGTTGTGTTTGTTTTGTGTTTTAATTTTCAAAAGACTTAGCCTCATGAATGGTATGTGAAAAGAAATATCAGTGCCAATTATTTTCTGTAGCTTAAAAAAATACATTCTTAATAATGGAGGTATCCTGTGTTTAATTTATTTTTAATATATAATGAGGCAAATGCAGACAGAAAAATGGTTGTGCTTCTGCAGGTTGAAGGGAAATCAGCTAATGTCACTGTAACAGAATTTCTTGTTGTACGGATTTCATCAACATTTCTAATCTATCTGCAACTGCATGAGCAGGTGGAATGTGTTTGGAATAAGAGCAGTATTAGCTTTGCAGTGCTATTTCTATAGATGTGAAATTCAGACATTTTCACTGGTAATTTGCATGTGTCTGTATCATCATCAGTGATGCTACTAACATTTTGACTAAACCAATGATATATTTGTCAGTGTTGTGTTAATATTATCTTTTATTAAAATAGTATCAGCCATTCATTTGTTCATTCATTTGGGAATGTTTTTAAATGTTCTTTTTTTTTTTTTTTTTTTTTAAAGGATTCTATGGACACTTATATAGTATATAAAAAATTAAAGAAATAGCTTGAACATTTATATAATAAACTTCTCCTCCAGGTGGGGCTGGCCAACATTTTTCCCTTCCACTACAAGTGAGAAATAGGAACTCAAATCAGAACTCAGTCTCCAGAAAGATGAAAGATGAAATGACCAAGTACTAAAAGTAGTCTGGAGGTGAAAAGTAAGTGGCATGACAACTTCTGCGATGTATGTAAAATATACTGAGAGGGTTAAATAGCATAGGAATTTCTGGTTGCTGTGATAACAAACAACCATCATGACATAATTTTCACCAAAATAATGGACTTCTTTGCTGGAATCATGAGCAGTTGTCATGATTTTCTTACTTCCTACTATTATACTAATGAAAATATTACAATACACCAATATATCTATGTTTTATTATGTATTATAAACTCCCTTGGTTTATTTGGAAGAGGCTGAGAAAAATCGTGTCACAAGAAAGAGTGAAGAGGACTGGAAACAGACCACATTCTTGTTCCAAGTAGCAGAAGTGCTTTGTGAGCCAAGGATGTCATTCATGTTGAGACAGACCATGCTTACCTAAAATATTGCACAGTTGGTGGTGATTTAGTGCTTCTAGCCTCGCCAGAGATAGCCTAGCTCAGCAATGTGCTACCTGAAAAGAAATCCACTGCTCAGATTGCAGATGTTTTATCCAAGCTTCATGAAACCCACACAGCAGCCAAGACTCCTAAAAGGCTCTCTTCACTGCAGTCCTTCAGGACTAATATTTGGGTAGATGAGGATACTGTGTCTTAGCCATTACAGTCTGGGCAGGAGGAGACTACAGAAAGATTCATGATGTGGAAAAGCAGCAACTCAATGCTGCTGAAACATTGGCATAGAATTCTTGATGTCAGGAGTGAGGATAGTTGCAAAAAGCACCAAGATGGAGCTGCAATTGAAGGTGCAATGGCAGTGGTCAAATGTCATCATTTCGTTTGATGGAAGCTGTCAAACATTCCTCTCTAAAATCACACAATATTGCATCCCTCACCTGTGTGTTTGTGTGTCCTGCCCTACCTGTAAGATTCAAGGCTTGCTATATTTTTGTATGAAACATGCTTGTGTTTTAAACTAGCAGTCAATGGTCTACAAGATGGAGACTAGAATTTTAACAAAAACACTGTATGCAGTTTTTCTCACTGCAATATAAGACATTAGGCTGTTAGAGAACATCCAAAGGACTGTAAGGAACGTGGTGAGAGGTCTGGAGCTGAAGCCATGTGATGAGAAGCTGAGGTCACTTGTCTGTTCAGCCTGTACAAGAGGAGCCTGAGGGGAGACCTCACTGCAGTCACAACTTCCTTGTGAGGGGAAGAGGAGGGACAGGCACTGATCTCTGCTCTGTGGTGACCAGGGCAGGACCTGAGGGCATGGCCTGAAGCTGTATCAGGGGAGGTTTAGGTTGGATGAAAAAAATATTCTTCACCCAGAGGGTGGCTGGGCACTGGAACAGGCTACCCAGGAAAGTGGTCACAGCACCAGCCTGACAGAGTTCCAGAAGTGTTTGGACAATGCTCTCAGGCACAGGGTGTGACTCTTGGGGATGGTCCTGTGCAGGTCTAGGAGTTAGGCTGGACGAGCCTTGTGGGTCCCTTCCAACTTAGCAAGTCCTCTGATTCTGTGATAAATGAAAAGTCCTTGATTTATCAGTATTTGACCAGTAAATAAAAAAGGGCTCCGTGAGTTTTTTTTTTTAAATAAAAATTGTCAAAGTGGAAGAGAAAAATTCATCATCAAGATACTTCTGAATTAGGCAAGTCCAACAAAGTTAGTAACCATCCCTTTCGTGTACTTGCTGCTACGGGTTGCTCCAGATATTTGCCATTGGGTAAATGGGTCAGTGCTCACCCACTTCCATGTGCTCTTCCAGAGCCTCTTCCTCTTTCCACGTGTTCATATTTTCTTTCACTGACTTGGAAAGTGCAGCCTCATTCTACCTTAAAAGATGAAGAAAACAAAGGGATGCTGTTCACACATCACATCTCAGCAACTCCCCTGGATACTGTGGTTTGGACTTCCATGGTAGACCCAGGAACATCGTGTGGGCAGAATTTGATTTCCTTGTTTGTATGTTGAAAAAAAATTTCTCTTCTCTGCAACAAAGAAGATTGGTACATTTTTAATGTGAACAAGCAACCCTAGGAATTTCAGACAACCTGGGAAATGTAATAATATCTCTGAAATTCTATGATGATAAAGATTAAATCCAGCAGCCTCTGCAGTGAACGTACAGGGCTGAAACTAAGTAATAGAGCCCTAAACTTGTCCTCCTTTTCCTTTATTGTCAATGTCTTTTAGGGCATTTTGTCCACCTGCTCGAAAAAACTCTCCACTATCAATGAATGCATTACAGTTCAAGAATAACTACACTTCAGTTGAAGTCTCATTAATGTTGTATAATTACAATGCAATCCTCTGATTTCCACTGCCCCCAAAAAAGGATGATGAAAAGCATGCAGCAAGGTAATGAAACAAACTTGTCTAAAAAAAAAAGTAGAGATTCACAAGTTTAATAATATTATTTCCTCCTTCGCAATGATCCTCCTCCGCCTTTTTAATAAAAATCAGAAGTGTTATGGAAAATATATATAGAAAAAATCATCAGTGCCAGATGAAAAGGGGGGTTCTGGGTAAGTAGCACTCCCAGTTTAGCAAATTGTAAAGGCCCAGAGTTGTTTGAAGCTGAGACCCCACAGACAACAAGCTGCTTTCAAGTGCCAGCATTAGCACTTCTCCTCCCGCCCTGGCTGCCCTTTCTGGGGTTATTTCTATAAATGTAACAGGATATTAGATTGCCAAGATCACCAGTCAGAACGCTTCAGGTCCTGACATCTACTAAGAGAACCATTTGGCCACAAACTTTCATCATTTTAGATGTTTTGACCATGAAGTCATGGGCAGCATCACCCTGGGAGTCCTATTTATAGCTCTTGTGCTTCACTGTAAGGTCTTGAATTAAAGGTAAAAGATTACTTCAGTTCTTTTATACACAGTAGAAAACTTGTTGAAATAAAGTCAGTTCAGTTGAATTTTTAGAGCAAAAGAAAATCAGGCATTCAGAGTGCTGCCTTTTAACAGTGAAAGGAGCTTTTATTCTTTTTATAAATATCATATTTTATATGAGGTTTATAAATACACTTGGCAAAGAAGTTCCATCCAAATGTTAGCAATTTCATATCTTTCATTTAAAGGATATTGACCCAGTTGATTTGTAATTAATTGCAGGCTTTTTTCCCATTAGCTTATCGACTGAGGAGTTTGCAGTGCATTCCTGACTGCATTATAAATTACAGCCATGCTTCCAGGGTACATTTGGTTGCAGTTAATTCCAATTGTCTACATTTTTCACATTGTAAGAGTTACCTGCTCTACATCTTGCCAAACCATATCCCTTACAGTAGAGAACTACAGGTCCTTTGTTTTTGTAGATCTGCTTCTATTAGTAATAAATCCAATTTTCTGCTTATTCAGATTTAAGAATCCCAACAGTGAAAACTAAAACTGTCTTCATTCTCATGCTCTCAAAAAAGGCCTCAGCCAAAGCTCATGAAGCCTTCTGGAGGTTTTCCATTGATTTCAGAGAGGATCAGTCTTCCAGCTGAGTAGGTTGTTGCAAAAGTAGGCTTGTAGACCATACTTTAAATAAAACCCCATACCTTCAAATCATTATTTAGAAAAAAAACCAATCCTTTACTGGAAGCTCAATAAACCTAGCAACAGTATAAAAATTAAAACCATAGATAAAATAGAAGCAAAACATCTAGGAAAGGTGTAAATTCCAATTGTGTTCCAAAAGATGAAGGCATTAGAAAACAGCATTCGTATTAGCTTGTTTTTCAGTAAATGTAATTTCTCTTACTAAATACCCCAACCAAACAAAACTTGTGCTCAAATAACACTTACCTGAATTCACAGTAGTGGAGTTCAGTAACATGCATTGGAATTCTCATGTAATCCACAACCTGGACCACCTTTAGTGCCTATACAGAAGAGAAACCAAACCAAAAAACCAAAACTGGTAGGAAATTAAATAAAAGGAAAAGTCATTTAGTCTAGATTATGTCTAGATTGTGGCAGGAGAGAACAGCATCACACCCTAAATTTGGTTTAAGGACCAAGCCAAGAGCAGCTCTCATTTCAAAAGTAGAGCCATTTTTTCTTTTTCTGTTCCAGAAGGTGCAGTTCTGAATGTTGGTTGTAGGCACAGATGTGTGTCCCAAGCAGCACCTCTGTCAAGCTCATTCTCAGCAGCCCATAATTCCATTTCAGTCATTTAGAAATCAGCTGCTTTCCTCAAAATGCATCTCCTTGGCACTACAAACTCAACATCCTGAAAATGAAAAGAATTCTTAAGTACCTAAATTACTGACATGTTCAAGTCATTACCAAGAGGAAACATCTCTTAGAACAGTGGAATTATAATCCATTCTGGCTAACACTGAAGCACTGCATTTCCACCAAAAATGAGAAGGCTTCTGATGCCAGCCATATTTTAGAGGTCCATCTTCTCTCTCTTGATCTTCACAGCAGGATTTCTACTAAAACCCAACTATGGGGGAGAAACTGATGTCCTTTTTTCACAGAAATGTTTTCCAACAAATGAGATTGAATTAAACTAGAGAGGACAAACCCATTCCAGCTGAAAAAAGCCTGCCTCAGAGAGGGTTTCTGTGCCAGCACAGGCTAAACCAGTTGCTAAACCAGAACATAGTTCAACACCAGAGAGTTGTTTTACATTTCTTTCAGAGTCTTTGCCAACAGAGCAGTATCAATTCAAAGGCTCAGCTGCTTTGCTTCTGGGGCAGCACAGCTACATCCATGAACACTGTTCAGCCTGGGCACTACTGCATGAGCAGGAACAGGGTCCCCCATGTGCAAATTCCTTCTGAACTGACAAAGTTGCCCTTGCACAATGAGCACAGTCAGGCCCTTCCACTGCTCACTCCTGCCAAGCAAACACACGCAGCATAACCAGAAAAATTGCATCTGCTCACACAAATCTGCCCGACAGGGATCAAACTCCCCATCAAACCTGGTTTGACTCTGTCCTGCCAGCAAACATCTGTAGCAGAGACATGGCCTAAAAGTCACTGCTGTAAAGGGAAAGGCCACCAGCTGAGCCTTGCTTTCTCTTTGATCTTTTTGGATGTTTATATCAAAGCAATCCAAAGGGCCTCAGCCGAAGGGGTTGTTGCTGCACTGAAAAGGCAAAAACAGAAACACAAGAGGAGGTGAGGGATGAAGTACACACACACACACAGAGCACCCCAAACCCCCCAGAAATAAAGGGGGTTTGGGCAGTATTAGCTTTATTGTGGGTGCCTGTAACTGGCTATCTAAAGACCAACCATGCTGCTTATATAAGACCCAAAATATCTGAACGCATCTGGCCAGGGATTACTGTCCATATGTGCAACCAAATCATTAATTAAATAACTTACTTTTCTTCTGCCAGTCATCAAATGTCTTTCAGAATGGTATCAGTTAAACTGTTTGCACAGATGGCAGCTTCCAACAGCAAAGACTAAATACCACATACTCCAGGCACACAATGTAAAACTACCATGACACTGCGTTATTTCAATCTATGCACCTAATTGTTTCAAGCCCTTGAAAAATGTTACTGTTTAAACCATAATTTAAGAATGGTCTCAGAGTAACCAGTGGCTGCAGCCAGCACGAAGTCATTGACCAGGCTGGATCCATTCACCCTGTTTGGAGGCTAGCACGCTGTGTGATGGGCTGCTGTGCAGGTTCTCCATTTCTGAGCAGAAATTCTACCTGCTCATGTCAGCTCCTTTCCAATGTACCAGCTGACTTCAGACAAAGATATGCTGAGGTGTGTTCTCACACAGCCAAAAGCAACCAGAAATAAGAATTCTGGATATCTGTGAATGTACACTCATTATCACACAGCAATTTCTGCTTACTTAGAGACCCTTGTCCCTTTTCTCCAAGGCAAGCCAGCCAGCCCCCGCAAGGAATGGTGACCTTGACACACATTAATTTGACAGAGCTACCACGCCTGCTGTTATTCCCTGGAGGAAACAGACAGGACTGACCAGAGTTCCTCAGGGGATGGGCTGTGTCTCAGTAGTGTCCTGGGAAAGCAGAACATTACCACCACCAAAATAGTGAAAAAGGAGTCTTTTGGAAAATCAATGACCAGACTGACTGGGTGTTTTCTCTTCCCTTCCACAAGTCAAAGAAAGACGAGACAAACTTCAACTATCTCCTGAGGAGGGTAGAAAGTCATAATCCTTTAAAGCAAATACTTAGAAAAACAGAAATCCCCAAAGGATTTCTCTTGTACACATTCATTAGCAAGACTAATCTTGGCTTCTTAACTCCCCGATAATGCTTTCGAAGAATAAGGAAGAGGGTTTTAGTTTTCTTGGCAGTCCCACTGAAAACTGCCAAGATGAAGAACAAGTAAGAAAGGCAATTTCAATATCTAAGCAAATGGCAGAGGCACACTACCAAAAAGCAAGACAGACACGATCTAAAATGAAATGTGCCGGACAGAATTAATTCCCCCCAGCAAACTAAAAAAGAAAGCTGGTCCATACCCAGTTCACAATCTTTTTTATCTGTTACATCCCATGTTGCCTTGCATCTTTGCTCCTCAGCAGTCTGATATTGTCCCTGCGAAATGTGCCGGACCATTGCCAGTTAGCCACGCCTGCCTCTAAAGCACAGATGCACACATTGACCTCTCACACACAAACACCTCTCAGAAAACAGAGCTGAAGGTCTCCTCTACACTGCCAGCCACCCACCTTGCTCTGCTCTATTGCCTCATGTTTGCCCCCAAAATCACTTTCTTCAAAGTGACTTTGTGATGTGGACTCTTCATTAGAGAAGCTAAACTAGGCTTATGGAGTCCTACACACCTGAGCTTTGATAAATTACTAGAGGCTAACTTAACTCACGCCTGAGAGTGAAATATCCTTAGATAGCTCATAACTGGTTATTTTTGTAATGAACTTTTTTATTTACAGCATCCCAGCTGAAATCCTTGATGTTACACTCCTGTGCACAGACAGCAAATAATTTTTTTTCATTCCCTGTTTTGACACAGACAAGCTGACTACCAGTTAGCAACATTAAGCCAGGCTTCTCAGCTGTGTAACAGGTATTAAGATGAAATCACTGTTGCATGGGTTTTGGTTTACAAATATCCTTCTCTGGGTGGGGGGAAGGACGAATTAGGCTTAGTTTCAACTGACATCAATTGCAAGGATTGCAAACATAGTATGTTAGGTCAAATATACAATTACTCACTAGAAAGTAGTTTTTATGTGCTTGAAAAATCAGTCTAATGGACTGTCTCAGTGGCAATGGCCTTATTTTTGCGTGCAGAGGATACAGGTAAACTGCCTGGTTTTGATGAAAGAGAGCCTCAAAAAAGGCTGGAGGTGCAGACTGTTTGCAGATGGCTTACAGCAACATAGCTTGTGCTGGTCAGTCACAAAAGCATAAACTATATTAATTCACTGTAGTGTAGTAACTGCATGATTCGTTCTAAAATATTTATCAGCTGGTTTTCCCTTATCCACAAGAGCAAACATTTAAGCAGATTGCATTGGTTTAACTGAACGGATTTTATGCAACATTTTAGTGAAATTCATGTTTCTGGAAAAGATGCTTCTATTTGTAACTGTGACCTAAAGACAGTATAATTCAGCATTCCCTTATAAAGTTAATTAATTGGATTTCATTCTATTTTGTCATTTTATCAGAGACAGACAAATAAAACAACAGGGTGGAAAGAAAGAAAACACGGGGCGGGGGGAAATGAAACTTCTTCCAGAGAACAAAGTGCAATTTATGTTTTGGTTTTTATTAACTAAATATGATTAAGCTATGTCCAGTAGAGCTGGAAAGTCAATACACAGCTTTCATATCACCCGTGATACATGCCTCACTTCTCCAAAGGATGATTAAATGGGTGTAAAAATCCACTGGGATATTTTCAGTGTGACATTTCTGCCATGACTTTATCCAAAACACAGAGTATCAGCTCTCAGGAAACATGCCACTTCCTAACTCAAAGGCTTCAGAAAGACTCAATGGCAGTCCAGATAGAGCAGGAATTTCAGTGATACTTTGATAATGTACCTTGCTCCATAGGGTTTTCATTCCCTAGAATGTATCATGAGAGAACAGTGTCACAGTTGCACAGGCTATAAATGAGAGAGCAGGTTTGCAAATACAGACTGCTTTGGGCCTTCCCCTGCACACTCCCTGCACTGCTGACCAAGGAAATTTTCAGTGAGAGGGAAATGCAAGTGGCTGAGTCGAGTCAGATCCTTCTCACTGCAGAGGAGGGGGAAAATAGTATTACCAAGGCCAAGGCAGCTGAAGGAGAGGGATTTCAGCTCATTATACTTATATTACTGTATTCTTAAATAATTCCCAGAGAAGTAGAAAATCAGGGAAAATTATGACAGGCAAAGCCTGACTGCTGCTCAGAAATCCAAGAGCCAGTTTAACCACATCTGACCTGTTTGGCATGGCTTTTGTGGCAACTGGTATCAACAAGTCACCTTAATGCCAAGAATGTGTATTTTTTTCAGGAGTGGATTAATTACTTGAATCAGATGATGCTTCCGTTAATAAAACCTGTAGTCCATAAGATGATTAATTAATGTGACTAATATCAACAAGCTTGAGAGCCTATGTGTCAAAGACAAACCAATCATTCCTTCCTTTGCTCTTTAATGTATTTATGGTCTTGTGCAGAGGAGGAAAACAGTCAGTAAAGGAGAAAGCTATAAATAGTAATGGGCAAGCAACTATAGCAATTTATTTTTTACCATGGTGAAATAAGAGTTGGAGCAGTTAACACTGGAATTAGCCTATATGTTAAAAAAACAAAAACAAAAAAACAACAACAACAACAACAAAATTTAAAAAAAAAAAAAAACACACCAAGCAGGGAGAAAGGAAAAAAAAGGCTTCTCAATCCCTACATTATTGTGAACAAGCTGACCTTTGGGGAAAAAAAAGCCTGGGTCTCTTGGAATGGGACCAGCCTGGATTTCTATCAAAGCACTGGCAGTAGAGATTTTGTGGTAAAACATTGGGATTAAAAAAAAACAAAGCAAAATTATGTTCTCATTTCTTAATGTCAGGCCTTTGCAGAACTCCTGTAAGAACACAGAACATGGCTGGTTGTGTAGCAGCACCCCGTTAGTGGTGCGAGGCTCTTTTCACAATCCCTGCCTCATTGCTTCATGCATTTCTAAAAAAAATTTAACCAGCTCAAGAATTTGGAAGCCTAGAGGACAAAACATGACAGCAAAACACTCAGTTTAGTCAGGAAGAGTTCAGGACGTGTGAATTAGAAGCATGTTGATAGGTGTCTGCAGATGAAAACCTTACCCAAAACTCAGCACAGGAATGCTTTGTGCACTGCCCAGGGCTAAAAAATCATAATGGCATCCACCTCCAGAGCAGAATTTTTCCACAAAGAGACCTGAAAATATTCCCCCAAAAGAGGCTCTAATCTGAGCCCTGACATGACAGAAATCTCACCACTACCTGAGGACAATTTGTATCTGGCAGGACAACGCCTTTACAAGAAGCTTTTAAAACAGATGCTGCTGTACTGGGTTTTGCTATAAAAGCAAGTGAACTTGATCACCAATTTAAAAGTGTATTCACAATTGCCATTTGATATTTACAGAGAACCTTTAACCAATTCAAAACAAATTAATCCTACACAGAACAAAGAGCTCCTATATCAGCTTCACAGAGGCATATGACATGTTCTCATCATGCACATGAACAAACAGGAAAGAACGGATTTATTGTGAACTGGGGTTTTTGCTATAAATTAAAAGGCTGTTCCCTTTTATATGTCATGTGTATTTAATTTCACTCCATAGGGTAATCCACTGAGAATTCAGAGAGTGCCAAGATCTACTTTCCCCATTCCTTTTATTTCCTTAGTCAAATATCTAGAATTAGAGACAGAGAAAAGATGAAAAAAAAGGAAGGCCAAGGGAAATACAGAGGTCCAAGAAAGAAAGTAAGACCAGTCTAAACAAGGATTTTTCCTGGTCTATGCAAGCAGCACTGATTATTTATAACAGGCAAAGACATCTGTCTTTGATTATGATTTCATGTATACTGAGGATGGTGGTGAGCTTAGTGTGTGCCAGAGAAGACTGTCATCCTGCAGTTTGAAATTCTATTGAGAAAAATGAATCTCTCTCTCAGGGAGAGCCTTCTACCTTTGACTAACTGGAGGACAAACGCAAGGAGCTTTTGTGCCAGGAAAAACAAAACTGCAAGCTATTACAGAATGTAAGGAAATCAGATTCAATTTGCAAGCAAAGATAGAGTCAAAGCACACAAATTTTACAGAAATAGCCTTTGAAGTGTAACTGTTCAAAGGTATTTCAACCAGTTTAAATTAAAAACTGAGGAATCCATATGATGGAAAAGATCAGCTTTCCTTTCTACAAACCTCTATTTGGTAGGCTACAAACAGCCTACACAGGGTTTGTGTTATTTGAGAAGCATATGCACAGTGGCCCTAGGGAATAAAAGCAGCCCAAAAAGGCACCAGGTAAGTGCAGCATGAGGATACCCACAGGACACACATAAATCTGAGAGAGGCACCCTACCATCTCTCAACTCATGGCAAGATGCTCCAGTCTAACAATCTATTAAACTGGCATGTAAAACATTAAACCTGCTGAATCTGTGTACTACAGTCTCTTTCAATGAAAACAGAAACAAGCTGGACCTCTCCAGCCAAGCCAAGCCAGGAGGGATAATAGCAGCCAGAAGCACCTCACAAGCAGAGGCTTTTCTCAGACAGGGAAATGGGTGCTATTTCTGTGCTGTCCCTCTTGAAAGGGTGGAAATTACATACTACAGTGACAGTTGTACAAAACCATCAAGACATGTGACACTTTGCAGCCTGAACAAGTGCTCTGAGCATTTGTTTCATTTTCTAGGGCTGAGAGAAGCAGCTTCCAATTAGTCATTCTTGCCCTTCAGGACATCCCACCCCTATCTGAGATCAAATGAGCAAAATGCCAAAGTCTTCAGGGCTTCCTTCTTCCCATTGCCAGGTACATCAGCAATAAGCATCGCTCGCTCCTCACTACTCATTTAGAGCCAGATCTTCGGCCTCAGTTACAATCAGAAACTCCTTCCTGCCTTTTAAAAAAGCCACCAGCCACCCTAACTGTGCTACCAATAGTGCCAAAAAGGACATCTGCTGATTTGATGGACAAGCTACGGTTAAGAGTCATCTGAAATCTGTACAGCTTGTCAAGAGGCAAGGAGCTGACAGCATTTTGTTGACACATTTCCTCAAAGTAATGTGCAGTCTTAGAGATTTGATTTTGAAATACTCTGCATTTGAAAGTTGCCAAGTGATGTCACTTGCACTGAAACTCCATCTTATCAGTTTCTCATCAGCTTGAACAAACTAGAAGGAAGGAGTCTAGATAATTTTTAATTATGGTGGCAGGGTAATTATGGAAGTTTATCCACTGGAGTAGAATGCTCTCAAAGAAAATCTGTTTTATTGATTGATTGGCTACGTCTGGTGACATATATAAAAACTATAAAATCACATTAAATTATTTTTCTTGTAGTAGCTAGTCTTTTAAAGCTTCTCATTTAACACACTCCATTAAAAAAACAGAACATAAATCCCAGATAAAATAACAGAACTCCAGTCAGTAATCACCACTGGATTTCTTCAAATAATAGAGCTCGGGCCTGAGCCTAGACTGTTGATGTGACTGAGATTTTTGCCATTTCAGTGCCACTGGAATGGGATCAGACTTGGGGTTGGTTAGTTACACTAATAATGATAATGAATGATAATTCCTATCAGGCAGCCTGGGTGAGCAGGGAAAGCTGTCACATTCTTTTATGTACCTGACATTGTGCTGAGAAATTACTATCACTGAACAAGCTGACTGAGGGCAAGTACGATAAAAGAAAATGTCAAACTGAATCCAAACTATTTTCTTATTCTCCCACTTCACCTCCGTCTTTTAGAGCATGCTTAACCCCTCAGATTTTATTTTCAGACCACAGCATTTCCTAGTCCAAACACCCCTGCCATTTCTCAAACCACTGCCATAATTTCTTTCAATTCTGAAAATGGAGGAGGAAACTGCTTAGAAGATTCACAAGGGACAGGGCATAAATACAGAAGCCAATATTTATTTATTTATTGTCAGTGATTTTAGTGATGGATGCAACACACCCAGTAATCCAAATTTTTCAGGAAAGGCTATTCAGCATTTTAAGACTATTGGGTTTCTCTAAGTGCCCCAAATAGGGTATTTTAAGAATAAGGCCACAAAATTCCTAAGGGCGTTAAAGTATTTTATAGAATGCCCAGTGGCAGCATGCACTGAATTTGCTTTGCACAAAATTTGACTTCATATTACCTTCTTTATTGATTTCTGTGTGAGGGGAGAAATCAAGTGAAGCATCTGTTTCCTTCTTCAGGACAAAGTCCCAGCAGGAGGAATACATTCATTTTTTGGAAAGCCTTAGCTGAAGGGTTTTTATCCTTTGGGTATATAAAAAGATCATTTCTCAGAAGGCACAGATGAAATTTCAAAACCAGCAGCACTGGCTTCTCAGACAACAATGAACATCCTCAGATACCCCAGGCATTCAGTGTCTCTTACAGACCTCCCTTTGCAAAGCCAGGTACAAATGGAGCTTCCAGATGTAAAACCTGCAGCTGAACAACTTAGAGGTTAAATGTCAGTGTCTAGAGAAAGCAGAAGGCATAACAGTGGTGGAGTACCTTACTCAATGCCCAAGTACAATGATAAGGCTAAAAAAAAAAAATAATACTAACCAATATTATCAGGTATTCTCCCATTTAACAAAGAGCAGGCAGGGAAAATTTCTCACTCTCGTACTCTTACCTTGCTAATTCCTTTATTTATTTTGTTCCTTTGTAATCTCTGGCACTCAGAAGTATTTTAGGCTTCATAGTGTGGTGAGACAAAGGTCACAAAAACTTGGAGGTTACAAGCTGATATTTGGAAGGATGAGTTAAATGCCCAAACCTTTCAGCCATGTCTGAGAATCAGCCCTGACCTGAGTCTCTAGAGAAAATGTATTTGTGGTCTCTGTGGACAGAGAGGTGTTTCAGAGTACCACACCACAAGCAAATAGTTGCAGTCCTGGGAAAACAAGAGCTCAAAGAATTAACTGTCAAAAACATTCTGGGTCAGGATGGCAGCAAGAGCAAAGGAAACACATTGAGTTGTAGGGGGCATCCCCAGCCACAGGCTCAGCGAGCTGCTGCTGCCCAGGTGCACAAACAGAGGCTTTTTCAGTACAGTCAGACTCCACCACTCCACATTCTGCTAGCCCACGACTGCACATCCTTCAGTGAAGTGCCAAGGATTCCTTACCTGATGTGTGTGCTAGAGCAGCACCTGGGCCCCAGAGAAGCTGAAGCTGACTCCATGCTCAGCCAGCCTGTTGAGGGGGGGTGGGTGGGCTGTGACAGGAATTGCAGCCTCTGCTCCCCTTCTACCCCTGCCCCAGGCTGCCCTGCCAACATCAGTGCTCAGCACCAGTGACCACAGGGCAAACCTGGTGACCTGGAATAAAACATCCCAACAAAAAAAGCCAACTTCAGAGACCACACCAGGAGATAAAGGTGTTTCCAGACACCACCAGTGTAACCTGGATCAGAAGCCATGACCCCCCTTTTGCTCTCTGTGTTACCTGGAGGTTCTCTGCGAGGGGTGTGGCATCAGTGAAGAGTCTGACACCCCTCCCATTCACTCCTTACAACACATGATCCCACTCTGGAAAGTCTGCACCTGGCAACACAGGTATGGTTGCCTTTCAATAAAATAAATGCCCCCTCCTCACTTCCCCCCTCCAGGTTTTTCTCCCTCTGGAATTGTTCAAGTGAAATCTCTCACTTAAATGGTTATGTATGCTCTTAAATGCAAACACATGGAGATACTCCATGGGCAAATGTGAAATAAATGTGAATTCTGATTCAAAACTAATATTCATTGTTTCTCAGAAGAACTTATAAAAAATCCCAGCTATTTATAAGATCATCTCTTTTTATATGTTTAAATGAGCAGGAATCTCATCAGACACAACTGGAATTAACTCGTTGGTCTGAAGTGATGCTTTTGATCACTGTAGCTTTAAGGAGTGTGTTTGCATTTCCGCTCAACTGAACACTTAAGAAAAACTGAAAAAAATGTTGCTTGCTGTGCCAGTCTCACTAGAATGGGATCTACAGCGATAAAATTTCCATTATGTTCAAAGTCATCAGCAATCAGTCAATGGGACAGAAGAACTGGGAGCTGCACTTTTAAACAACATATCTAGGTTATTTCTTTTTGTCTTTAATGCAGACTTGGTGCAAGAGAGGTAGGAAAGGAAGCGTGGTTTCAGCATCACAGACAAACCTGGCTTGGATCTGCAGAAATACAAAATGAACATCTGGTTAATCAATTTTTAACTAAATAACCTTATGTCTTTTAAAAATTAATAACAGCACTAAAATATCATTCAGGTTTGATTATACTGTAACATTCAAAATTGGGTGAATTTTTCTAAAATTGGGTGAATATTTGTGCATGACTCATAAAAGCCCTGCAAATCACAGCCAGCTCCGGAAACGGTGACACAGCTACACCAGCATTTTGCCTCTGCCATAATGAGCTTTAATTGTGTAATTATTTCACACTTCAAGTGATTTGCACATGTTGTTCGTGATCCTAGAAGCCATAAGTAGTAACATATGAGAAATGATAAGGCTCTGTCCTCAAAGCTAGATGTCTGCAAGTAGCAGGAACAACAGAAAATCCTTAGAAATCTTGTCAGAGCTGAAACATCATTTTCCTGCAAGATCATAACAACTCTTACCCAGTTCAATCTTGCACTTTTTGGATATTCTCTTTTAACAGGATGCACCCCTGCTGAGGCCTGAGCTAGATTAGCTCTCCACACTCAGATAGACTGAACTGCTCAGATTTAACTTGGTGTTACTGAAAGCTGGAAGTGTATAGACAGCAGAACATAATTTGAGGTTTAACAATGAATAGAAAACAAGGAGATGCTTTTCATTGCATTAAGCATATTAAAGACTGAAGATTTACTGCACACACACTCTCTGGAAATGATCAGTTATTCTACTTAGGTTAAAAAAACCTACAATTGTCTTTGCAAAACAAATCATTAGATTTGCATACAATCATACTGTGTAGCCACATGAAAATAAATTATATTTTCTGCTTGCATTTCTATTGCAGATTTAATTGATGTAACAGTGCAGAAAACTGAGACAAAATTTTATTTCTTCTGCCTTTTAATTACCATCTGCTAACATAAGATTACATTTCTTAAAGTGACTGGGTCTACCTGCCAGCTGAATTTTTCGCCTGATTTCCTCAAGCTCTGGCAGCTGCCTTCATTATTGGTGAAAATGGCATGGCAAAGCTAGCATGAAAAATGAGGCTAAGCACCTGTCACTTCATTTTTCTGCAAAGAAACAAAGAAAACACATGAAGCTCTCTGCTCTGCACCATCTATACTCAGCAACATTTTGCTGCAAATAGAATAAAGCATCAGTTTGTTCTTGCACAGAGGAAGAAGCATGACATATAAAAGCACCTCTAGCAACCTACATATTTATGATAATCAGAAAAGATAAATCTCTGAATAAACAGTGCAAGGAAATAAAACAAAGAAAGTGTGCTTCTATAAATAGAGTCATTCCCTAAATACCAACTATTTGGTGCTAAGAGCTTTACTACTGAACTTCACCTAACAAGCTGCAGAGTCAAGCCTCTTATTATTTCCTTCTCCAGCACAAAGAGCCTCCTATTATAGCATGAATCAGCCAGGTACTAAGCACATTAAGCCCATGAGTAATCTCACTGCAATCACAAGGGTTTGGATGCTTCAATATTTTCCAGAATTGAGCCCTTGATCCCTATGAAAGATGGCTAAGACTTGATGGGTTTCAAGCCAATGCCTGCTGGAAAAGGTAACCATTACATCAGAACCAGCTGTTTGAACATCCTTTGAATCCTGTCAGCTTTTATGTGTGGGAGAACTCACCTGAAAAGAACCCAAGAATGGAAACTATGGAGGAGGGCAAAGAAAAAGGCATAAAAAGCACATTATACCAGCTTGTTTCTACTGAATTTTCTGCTTCATCACAAAATAAGCGTGGTTATGTCAGCTGCTCTTTTCCAAAAGCAAAATAACCAGTTCAGGATGCCTGGAGCAGTGCTGATGTAGTTAAACTAAAACCAGGGCTGGATCCCCTATTTCCTTCAAGCTCAGCCAACATTTTGGCTAATTTGTACCAGGTCTTATCTGCACCCTCCCCAAAGTACAGAGCTACAGCAGGGGCTCTGATTGCCTGAGAGGAAAAAGGGTGAATCCATGAGATAATTCCTTTGAACAAGTGCAAAACTGAGGTGAAGGAGTCTGCTATGACTGATCCACAACCTGGTTTTTCCAGCATGTGGAATATCTAGAATCACCTGCCACCTTGAAGAAATTTTACCTCCACTAAAATACACCAGGTGTGATCTGGCTCTTAAGAAATACACTGCACAACTGAAAGGAATATGAAACTACAGAATGTACTGAAGTAATGGGAATTTTCTGGCCAAGAGCTACCTCTGTGGTCTAACAATACCAGGAACTAAATTGTGACAAAAGATGTTGCTGATTCTGCTTAAGATAATTTTCTGCCAGGCAGGATGCAGAGAACAGCACTGCCTCCTTTGCATAGTGACAGTTAAATCTTGCAAATCATAAAAAAGTAAAAATAAAATAAAATATATAGATTTAATGTTTCTGCAATTGTGTTTTCTATTGTGTTTTTCCCCCATCCATTTTCTTATTTTCCACCAAATTTTGAAGGAGCATCTGCAGATGATCTTGCTGAAGTGTGGAAGGAACTATGAATAATCTTAATTTTACAAATGGTCCAGAAGTTGCCTAAAGGAAAGGCCTCAAGTTATCAGATGTTGAAGTTTGTTTATACAAGGTCACCAAAAAACTGTGATGCAAATATAAGCTAATCCTTTTATAGAATTCTCAAAGTATTTTTTCCAATCAGAAAGACCCTCGTTGCTCCCATTTTAAACTTTATTTCAGTCTCTTCATTTTTTCCCCCTAGCAGAAGCATGTGAAACAAAGCTTTATGTTATGGAGATACTTGTCTTTGCTCCATGAAGTTACTGTAGTCATCCTCTAATCCAAACGATCCACAAGAAGCCAAATCACCAACTTTACACAAAAGTTTGAAGCTATAAATAAAAGGTGTCCAAAATACTCACTCTGTGAGATTCAGTTTTTATACAAAACTGAAGTTGTCCTGTTTTCCTTTGGAAATGAATATGCACATGTCCAAAAATGGGATTTCTTTTCCTCTGCTTTACCAAAAGAAAGATTTTTAGAAGGAAAAACCATGAAGAGATCTGGAATTTCAGTCATCCTAGAATGAATAAAAGAGTTGATGGGGTAAATATATACTTTATTTCATCCATATTTATGGAATGAAAATTGAAATTTTTTGCATGACAATCTTTGATGAAATTCACTTGAACATCTAGTGGGAAGTGTGAGGAGTCTTATTGGTTTAATTCTTTTTAAAGACACTTCTAAATTTTGTGAGACTGGGACTGAAATATCACACCAATTAATAGTGAATTTCCAAAGAAATCCCTAGCAGTACATTTTAGCACTTAGAGCAGTGAAGAGTTCAGATCAGGGTCAGATAACAGCAATGCTGTGTGGGCTGCTATCTTCACTTTTATTGCCATCTCTTATAATTAGTGTGTTAAAATACACATTCTAATGCTTGCAACGAAAAGAAAAATTACATCTGTTAGCAAGTGCTGCAGTAATCTCATCCAATGGGATGATCTATAGAGCTGAGGCATGTCGGGACCTTACCATCACACATTCCTTACAATAAAAGGCAGGATGTGGTCACTGCTTGGGGTGACAAATTGGCAAATACAGATGTGGCAGGCAACAAAATCGGGAGTTCAGTAGGTGGCAGCCTTCCCTTGGAGTTGGTATGGAACGAAGGCACCCCGTGCTGTTAACCCAGAGATGTTCTGGAGGAAGTTGATGCTCAAGAGAGAATTTTACCACCCGAGGTCGAAGATCCCAAGGTATCTTTCCCAGATCATGAGTGGCAATCAAGCACCCTGTTCAAGCTGCCTCTCTGGGCGTCCCAGCCCATCAGATTTCCTCTTGTCACTTCAGCAGGGGGGACAGTGGTGTGGTTTGTGCAGCCCAGTGCTGCAAATGGCCACAAGGCTGTTTCCTGAGGCACAGGTTGTTCAAACCAGGACAAGGTCAGCACATTGCTCCCAGGGCATGTCACCACTTCCAAAGCTCCAAGGCTCACTAGAGTAAAGCTTTAATGAAAATAAATATTTGTCACAGCTATTCCTCATGACTAAACACATCCCTGGGTGGATTCTTTAACTTTTTCCTTTTGGCCTTACTAGTATTAGTTTTAGTTATGAAAGGAAAATAAAATCAATATATTTTAAAAAAACCCTACTCCACATCTGAAAAAACCAGTCTACATTATTTTAAAGATGTGGTAAATAAAAACCACGCTTTTTAGAAAGAAATACAAAAACATCTGAACTTGTGCCACCACATACCAAGATTGAAGTATGCAATTAGAAATGCACATGGATTTTTAAGGTGCTCTTACACATTAAATAAGTTATGCACCATGGGCTAAGTAACCACCTATAGGCTTCTGCCATTCTTTTAACCAATTTCAATATGGCAGCTTTTTTATCTGTAGACTTACGTTCAGAAAGACTCAGTATCCATGTATAAAACAATAAACTTAGTTAGCAGTCATTTAAGCCTTGGTTCTTAAAGAAAAGTTAGTAAAAGAAAAATAATGTATATCTATATAATGTGTACTTAATTTGAAGAAAATCATTCACATTTTCTTTGTTCTACCTTACTTGAAGGTAAACAAGTATCTTTCTATGGCATTGACTGCTTAAGGATTTGATGTCAGAAGACTCCAAGTGTGGTTATAAGACAAAGAAAAAATCTTTAGACTTCATCATCTTATGAGACAGATCCTTTGAAAAGCAGTCATATTTCTGAAGCCATAAAAGACAATTCCTATCATCTAGCCTGACTACCATATACCACAAGTCAAATATCCTCTCTCAATTATTTCTGGATCAGGTCCACAATTTCAGACTGAGCTATGGTAGCTTCTTCAAAAGGATACTCAGACTTTATTGAGTGAAAATATTCATCCCCCTATTTAGGACAGTCCGTTGGTACCCTTGATATCAACATTAATTCCAGTCTTAACTACAGCCCTCTATATGCTACATGCCACAGAGCCCAATCTCCAACCTCTTGTCCACATTTCCACCCTGTTCCTTTGGCTAGGCTTTCATTATCCACTGCTAAACCATTTCTTTTAAATGTACTGTACCCTAATGCTGGCTGGGGCTTACTGCACAACTACAAGGCTCCAAAAATAGGAGATGCACTCTTCTCAGTTTTACAGAGCACTATTCCATACAACATTCTTAAAATCTCAGCAAAGAGACAGTATGAGCAAAGGTGAATTTTTTATATTTGGTCCTTTGACTTGATCTGTAGTTTAATAAATGAAAGAGCTTAAGATACATTCAGTACCTAAAGCTACTGAAGGATTGACCCAACACACTGCAGCACCTGACAGAGCTCTTCCTTTCCCAACCCTAATGTTAACCAAATTTTTGGCATTCCTTAACACTTTCCTGACTACGTTCATGTTTTTGTAGAGATACAGCTGAGATTCTGGGCTAGCAATGCAAGGGAAGGGAAAGCCAAGGTTTTACTTTCCCCAGGGAATGGCCAGGACATTCTTTGACTCACTTTCTGAAAGACAGGAAAGTCAACACTTGTTGTTTTGAGGTAGATTGCAAGGTTTCCTTGTCTGAATTTCAGATGGTACATCACCACTTTCTCTGACCAAGCTCCTAAATTGCAAAACCTGACCTAAAGCATTTCCCTGAGGCACAAGGAGAATGCTGACAAATATCAGGTGCAGTCATTTTGGTTAGATAGGAAATGTTCTGATATATTTGCAGAATGTGCTGAAAGTACAGTGTGAATATCAAAAAGCTGAGTAGGTCTTTCAAGTCATTTGCTGTCCATATGCAACATCATTATCTAATATCAATCCAGTCTTTCCCAGAGAAATCAATATTAGACTGTGTGCTAAGTTCATATTTTATTAACTACTCCACAGAGCAGAAGGTGCATGTGTTCAGTTAAGCTCCCCCACTGACTGTCATTTAAAGGTGATGAAATCTTTTAGATCCAAAACCTTTCTCAACATACTGCAATTTTACACCAACTATGACAAAGTTATTGATAAAAAGGGTAGAGAGAAGATGCAAGATCACATCCTCTCAGATTACCTGGGCAATTTCAAACATCCTTTCTGTTTTCATAATATGTATGTGGAAAGGGAGCAGAAATCAGGATTTATTTATGCACTACACCAGTAATCTGCACTACAGCCCTGTACTGTATGTAAAAGAATAAAATGTTTGAGGCATCACAGTTACAAAACTTTGACTGGCAATCTGCATTTAGCAGGCTGCTGGGAGGTCTGTGTAAACAATAATAATTTGTGTCAGGACTTATGCTAAGGGTCATTGTGACTTCTTAGTGTAATGATGCTAAACAGCATGACTTTCTTATTAGTAGATAATATATTCACAATATTTAATAACTAGTTATATTGTGGTCCTATGACAAATTCATCACTGGGTATGAAACACCCCACAGTTGTCTACCATTTCCAGCCAGTTAATTTATATTAAAGGAACTTTGGGAACAAAACAACTTCTGTGGTAATTCAATTTTATAGCACGCTACAGTGCATATTAAGGTATATATCAAAAATTTGAAGGAAGCTGTACACAGATGCTCGTGACTCTGCAAATCAGAGTGAGATTACCTTCTAAACCCAGCTCTTTTCAGAAGTTCAGTGAAGGTCAGCAAAGACCAACCAAATTCACTTGACAATTCTGGGGCAGGACTCTTCTTGAAGTCTCCAACAAGGAGATCCATTTACTTTTTCTTGATATATTCCTTATGACATATTTTCCTACTGTCATAGCTTCATCTTTTTGTCATGCCTTTTTCCCAACTACTTCTGACCATGAACCATTTGATAATACATTGACATGTGCTTTTTATCTAAAAATCAGTTATTCACTCAGTCTCATGGGACACAAGAAACCTCAGACTGCAGCCTACATGTGGTCAAATAGAGATGAGTGACCGAAGAGCACTGGTTATTTATACTCTGTCCTTCCCAAAACTTTCCAACAGGCAGCTTTTAATGCTGTCCTCAAAGAGCAAAATCTATATTTGAAGTTTTTTTCTGCTTTTAGGCTTTATATATCTTTGCCATTCTTCACTGCTTAAGGCTCTGTGCTTTCAACCTCTTTTTGTCCCCTTAGCTTCTATGCTTGTTTCAGGCTGGCCCATCAATTTTATGCAATTGATGTAAATTTATTTATGGTCCTCAGTTCAAATCTAGTCTACATCAGGATTGTATGCATGCAACTGAGGTAGTTCAGGAATGTGGGGGAAGCAAATCTATTGGTATATTGTCTTTTTCTGTAGAGGAGTTCAAAGGTAGAATGTTCTTTCTGATTCTGCTGCTACCGTCTTCAGCTAAGAACTCAGTTTTACTACTTCACTAAACATCACAAGACTCAGACCTCACCAAGAAAGTCACAAAGACTTTAACAAATAAAATGAGGATAAAATCCCATGATGGGAAAATCTACTTTCCTTTTGTAGTGATGGATATTGCAGGTTGGGAGAAATGAGAAAATCTTCTGGGTGAAAGGCATGTGAAATGATCTGAGAATGACCACCCAAGCCAAGATACCTAATCATCTCCACAGACTCCTATATTTTTATCACCTCTCCTCACCACCATTCCCTACCAGAAGCTTTACCACTATTTCCATATTTTAATTATGATTCTTGCTCAGACCAGAGTTATTTTTGTCCCAAATGATCTTTATACCTCCCCTTCTTGATATTTTTCTTCCTTCACACAGTTTAATCATGTCTTGATTAAGCCCCTCAGTAGGAGCTCTATCATCAGCCAGATGCTATCAAAAGATTTTTACCTTTCCATCCTTATATTATTTCTCCCATAAGTAACAAATTTAGCAGCATGCTGTTCAATCCCAATAACACAAATTCCTGCAATGCAAAATATCATTTAGCACCATGTTTCATCACTGAATAGGTAGAAGCTTTACTCTTCTGCTACTGACTCTTACAGGAAGTTAAATATTTTCCCTACACTTTTCAAGTCCTTTCTATCAGAACTTCTCTGTATTTGTATCATTCCTGCTTCTAATTTACAGCTGTCTTCTCTCACTCAAGCCCAACCTTTGCCTTGCTTGCTATCTATATGCAAGTCACTTTTCACAGTTCTGTAAAGCATTATCTCATTATTCTGTCTCTCACTGTTGAGCATTTTCAGACCCTCTGTGTGAAAGATGAGATATAAAAATAAATTGAATTGGAATACATGATGCTAAGTCCTGAACTTAAACAGACTACACCCACAGTGCATATATAATTTGACAGCTACAGGCTATGCTTTCATGGCCTACATCAAAAGGATTAATGCAAGGGAATTGAAGATCTAACCATCCTGGATAGTCTGCCCTAGACATGAGACTCATGGCCATGTAACCCCAGGTTGCTATTAAACAATCTGCAAAGAAGAATTGGGGTGATTCCAGCAATGATTGCTGTGTGCCAGAGCCAAACTTCCAAGCTCATTTGGAAACATTCCTGTCTTCTGCTCCTGACATCCAGGTAGCACCCAGCCTTCATTAATACAACATGAGAAAGCACTTGGAAGCTCATAGATTTCTGTCAGACAAAACCAAACCAACAAAAACCCCACAACAAAAGCAGGATGATTCAGAGCACTTCTAAACAGGGAAGCTGTGTAGTACGGAGCTTTGGGTGTTGGCTCTGGTAAAACCGGACAAAGATTTTCCTACTAAAGAGGAACAGCAAAGATGAAAATACTGAGGATGTAGGTTGACATAAGGAAAAGAAAAAGCTTCATCCAATTGTGTGGGTCTTAAAAAAATCCAGAGCATTTTGTTTTCCATTGGTATTTCAACTCACATAAAATAAGAACAGAGATATAAAGAACTTCATGCATCAAATCCTGTAAATATGATTACTTGAACATTAGAAGAACAGAAAGTATTACATCCCATAACAATGTGTACAGATTTAAGATTTATAATTGTTTCACTTTGTGGCAAAACAATAAAAGAATACATCAGAGAATCAATAGAAGTCATTGCTATTGCTCTAACTTCAGTTAACTCTCTTGGTGCAAGAGCTGTGACTTTGAAACTTACCTTCCTTCATATGGTCTTTAATCCCAAAAATAAGGTAGTACTAAAGTGACATGAAGAATAAATAATGAATGTATTTGGAGTTTTTATTTACAAATATATAAATCACTGTGATTTAAATCCATCTAAGAAAACCTAAATCTGAAATGGTTAATGTGGCTTTTGTTTAAATTAAATAATTAAAATTGTTAAAAATGATCAGATTTTAAATTGTAGACATATAAGACACTCAGATTCTAGGCCTTTCTGAAAATTAAGTTCCACAGGCCAGCTTTTCCTGCACTGACTGCAATACGATTTAAACTTGCATGCCTGCTTATTAATCTGTTAAAATATCAAGCCCAAAGATAGACATTAATTTTTGAGTATAGGGAAAATGATTTTTTACTGCAGTGAAGCTCAAAACTGTAACTATGTAAGGACTTTTTATTTTTAAACACTGAAAAAAAACAGTACTAAAAAAGCCTTTGCATGTTCCTTCATAGTGCTGAAGCACACAGTGTATTTCCCAAAAACAAACATCTCTCTGAGCCTAATGGGATGCCACATGTGATGTGGCCCATCATTCCATGTAGATTAAAATAGTTGGAAGTTATTCCATTTTCAGGATTTATATTGTAAAATATAGATATTTTTATGCAGAAGAAACACCTGTTTCCACCACTTTTTTTCCTACTCACCACGAGCGATGTTTATTGTGAGTTGTTTTCTCCCTCTAGACAACAGTGACATAACATTGGTAAAGCTGCCTAATAATGTAGGAGGAATTTAGCCAAGAGCAGCAGCCATTGTCAAGTGGATTCAATCTTTTCAACAAATCTCCACTAAAAGTAATTTAACTCAGGTAAAACTTGATATTTTACCTCAAGCCTTCATTTAGAAGTTAGTTACCCACCAGTACGCAGATTTTAAATCCTCATGGCATATATTGAACAAACTGAAATAGAATAAGCGTTTTTAAAGAGAAACAAAGGAAGATCACATACAAGCTGGCAAGTAGAAATGTTATAGGAATATTTATTGTAATTATCAGCCAACTTTATATTTTAATGATCTAGGTTTAAATTAGGGAGAAGCATAAAACACGCGCTATAAAGAAGCAATTCCATTTATTCCACTAATAAGTTGCAACCTGTTTCCGTTTTATGAGCGTGCACATAAATGTATTCAGTTAACATGAATTATGTATGCATGCCTGAATGTTCATGAACCATTTCTAATGGCTTTAGGTTATTGCAAATCTGATATCCTGAGAGTGAGTTATCCACAAGTACGTATGGAAGCGGCAAACTCAGCCCTGTGCCCCATTTGTCTGTTTCTGCTTGAGAGTGCCCAGGAAAAGAGATTTTAAACTTGGGTTCTGGTGCTGCAGATGGGTGGCCTTTAGCTCAGGGGTTGCTGGAAGAGAGTCCTGATGCCACTGGAAAGCTGGTCCTGCCTGCTGGATTTACATAACTGCCTGACAGTTTCCAGTGGAGAGATGAAAAAATCTGGGGACATTTGGACAAGAAGGATAGATGGTCTGGGAAAGGGACATGATAAAAGAGCACTGTGCTGCTTGGAAAAATTGTGTTAAATTATGCTTGGGATTTGTAAATAATGAAGCACAACCGGAACTATTCAGCTTCTAGACACAATCTGTTATTATTATTACCATCATCATTTTAGAGTTCTGGTTTGCTCATTCTGTAAGCTGAGTGCTGAAAAAAGAAAATAAGAAGTTAATCACTGAAATCACTATTCAAGAAAATTTATGCATATTCCTCTTCCTCTACAATGAATTGGCAGATTACCTGAGTCTTAGCACTTGATGCTGCATTCACCTTTCTCTTGTCCACAGAGCTGCTCTGTTCTGCAAGCAGCAGACTGATAAAATGTGCTCACAGGTAGTACAAACCAGAGGAATACAATTTAACAACAATAACAGAAGTCAAGAAAAAGAAAAGAAAGAAAGAAAGATTCTTGAACCCAACCTTGAACCCAATACACAGCTTATCACAGGCCAAAACAGGAATATAAAAGAGTCAGGAATTTAAGCTATGTAAAGGATTGTTTGTTTGACTGGTGTGTGGGTATGATGAAAAGGACAACAGACAAGCAGAATTTTAGAAAGAAAATCCAGATGCAGGCTGGGCAAATGTGGGATGCAGCACAAAGAAGTACTAGACAGAGCTTTTGAGTCTGGGTACCAGCTGAAAGCAATCTCCTGGTTTTGATCCTCCTATGCTCAAGGAAAAGGTACTTGGCATGTCTTTTTAAATAAACAGGATTAGATGAAAGACATTTGTCTCCAACATCAAATTCTACTTCTAACTGGAACAAACTTGTGAGACTGAATGCTTGACTAACTCAAAACCAGTGACAATGTTTGTTTGAAAAGCCTTCCAGTATTTTCATTAACATCATATGCACCATGGCAATGAGGTGGCCTGCATTTTAGCAGGTCAAAAAATAAAATTTCATATTACAGTTTTACCAATAAGCTGTAAAAACACCCATTCTGACAGTCACTGTGAAGTTTGATAACCCATTACACTAAGCAACATTTCTGGGGGCTAATCTGTGCTGATGACTCAAGACATACAATCTCTTTCCTACAAACCTGATTTCTGGCACTGGAAATAACTGCACAGCTGTGAGATATGCTGACTCCAGTATTTAACATCAAGAACTTTGAACACAAGATCTCAGTTCTAATCAAGCAGCTATATATGTTTAATGTAATTCTGTCACTGTAAAGCACAAGCTCTCCTTTCTTTGAAGAACTCGGATGAAGGACGGATCCAGAGCTATATTCTAAGGAGCAGCCTGTGACACTTCTGTGTAAAATGAGCAGTATAATCAAAATTCTGAATTTATGGATCACATAACATGAATAAAAGGACATGTACTTAATACCATAGGCGTTTCCTGAGAAGTCAACAAACTACCAAAATATGCTGGTGGGTCCATTTTACAACGTAGAGGATTTCTCCAACCATTCAGTTGCTATTTTCAACCACTGCAACATGCCTACAAATGAAGTATAAGAATTAATATCGAGAATAGTCATGGCCTTAGAGAAGGTTTGGGTCTAGGCATTCTCAGACAAAACACATGATTGCTATCAGCAATATCAGTCATTGCTATCAGCAATATTAAATTTTATCAGCTAATGAGGGCAAGACAGAAACTGTCTGGCTGAGTAATAGCAAAGGTTCACTTAATTCTTTTCCAGTCTCCAACTAGGGCCATGATCAGATACTCTGGAGGAAAGGGTGATTATGGTGGCAAATTTACTGTCATGTTAAACCTCACCTGTGTGTGAAGTAACAGCCCAGGGAGTGTCCATGCCCACAGAGAACCCACCTCCCCTGCTGGTCAGCCCAGCCCCTCCTTACACTTCCCAATGGCTGAGCTGCACCGGACTCCCAGCAGCTGCCACACATTCCTTCCTTTTTCTCAGCTTCATGTTTCTGCTTGGTTTTGTTGACTCTATGGAAATGGAGCCAACTTTTCTGCCAGTTTTAATGGATTTTGCCCTGAAATAAATAGAAAAATGCCCATCTATAATAGCTGCTAATTTAGTTCCTAATCTGTGTTATGCCAGACAGGAAGTTTCTTTGGCTGACTTTGAGGGAAACAGTAAGAAACACAGAAATGAGAAAGGGCAAGATTTATCTAGGAGGTGGCAGCAGCTAAACTCTTCAGCTAATGCAGCTGCTGACATTTCCAGCCATTCAGTGCATTCCTCCCTAGGGAGAATAAAGCTAAAAGAAACTACTTAGTATGAAACTACTGGATGTCCATTAAAAGTCATTCTAGTGGTGAAGATGAAGAGGCTCATTGGCAAAATACTCTTTGTATAAATCTAAAAACAACATTAAAAGCCATCCAAAAAGCAGGCAGTTAAATAGATTCTTTCACACTGAGAACCAGCAGTACAGGAGACTAAAATGGATTCTAGGAAAAAAAATTACTTTTGATTCAAACCACTGATAAAGAGATTTCCCAGTCAATGTCTGCGTAATGCTGAAGAGAATGATTTTTTTGCACAAAGCCCTAAGAGGTCCCAGAAAATATGATTCAAAGAACAGTTTTAGAAGCAAAATTCTAAGAAATTTTTAGGGATGGCAGATGACTTTCTTGTATTAACACATCTTATACCAGATAACAGAAATAAAAAATAGCTCTATTCTATTGAAGTATGGGACTTAAAGGTTCTATCTATTCAAATATGATGGAAATTATGGAATCTGGGATGGTAGTAACATCTGATGCCAATGAACTTGAAAAATAAATGGAGCCTTGATGATTTAAACTAGTTCAGAATGAAATTTCCTCAAAATATCTTTAAAATAACCAGTCTATGAAACAGGATAGGCAGTTTTGGGAAAAGAAAATTTTTAAGGTAGCTGCCATTGATGGTACCCAACTCCAATAAATGAGAATATACCAATCATTTCTCTGGACATGGCTCTCCCATGGAACATTCAGTAGTAATTCCATAGCCCTATTCCTTTATGAGCAAAATATTTCTGCACAGTAACCCTTCAGGATACAAATCAAGGCCAACACTTCAGTGCCCCAACATCAAAAATTCCTGCTCCCAGAACTCCAAAGTTGCTAGCTTGCCTATATATTAGTCCTGTTTCCAGTGGATAGCTCTGGAATGGGCGAAGACTGCATGAAACAGCTCCACAGAAGTACTATTTTACCTCCATAAGTAGATACCTTGATCAAGTCTATAATTTATGTTCCCTCTAGACACTACAGTCACAAGCAGGGCAATACATTCCCTGATTTAACCAGATTTTCTGAGGGCATGGGTTTAAGTGCTGCTCACTGACCTCCCTCTTCATTTGAGTTCACTGCCCATAATGAGGTTTTGTGAACTTCACTGTTAGATTTAACACTTTTGTTTCACAGTCATCTTATCTGTTCACCATCTCCACAGTTGGACAGAAAGTCAAGACATTTAACCCTTTATAAAAGCTGGCAAGATTGATAAATCTTTTACCTTGTTATATAAGCCTGAAACGAAAATCTAAAAGAGACAAAAAACTTAAGTGGGAATCTTTGTCAACTTATGTGAATGCCATTTAAGAAAACCAAACAGAAAATAGATGTACATGGAGAAGGCAGTTAAGGAAAACATTTCAATTCATTTTCAGCAAATCTGGTTTTTTACTTTGCTGTTGAAATGAAAGCACAAGTGGCAACAACTCCATGCCTACGCTTGTTATTGCCTACTCAAGAATCAAGTGCTCTTTCACTCAAGACTTGATTGTTGGAAAGAAAATAAACTGTCAACCGGTGAGACTTGTTATCAAGCTGGAATGTGAGAAAGGCTTGCTTGCTGCTGCTAGCCTTGGGATTTCATCAAAATGGCTTTTAGAAGCACATTCTTTTGCTGTAATTCTTGAAGGAGTTCTCTTAGAGGAGTAGAATGCAAGGAGATCAGAGGGAAAGAGCCCCCACCCAGGCCTGTTTTCCTTAGTGTCCTTGCCCCTGTAATTGAGACAACATGGTCCAACAGAGAAAAAAAATGGGATTCCAGAGGCTTCAGTTCTTCTCTTAGTTCTGTTAGTGCCTTGTTTTCACACATAGGAAAGCCATTTAATCTTTCTCTACTTCGGTTTTCCCATCTGTAAGACATGACCGATATTCAGCTTTTAATGACACACTAGGAGGTCTCAGATGATGTCTATTTACTCAAGCTAACTTGCCACAAATTAATTTGGCATTTGATCAAGCCTCATGTTCTCTGTTCTCTGACAAACAGCCTTCTCTGAGCCGTAACCCCTTTCCCTTCTCTGGGCAGCAGTTGCTCTCTTTGTGCTGTTCACCACCCAAACTTCAAGCTGAAGATCGGTTTGCATGAAAAATGTTAAACAAAAGCTTCTTAGCCTGCTGCTGACTATCACACAGGTGTGAAAGTCTTCTGGGAGTAGTCCCCAGGAACAGCTCCAGAATTCATACAGCATCCCACTGTGCTCACCACTCAGTTCTGGCTCTCTAAGCAGCACTTCAGCAGGAGATTGCAAATATTGCTAATCTAAAGAAGACAGAGCAATGGGGGTTGGAGCAGAAACTATTTTAAGTGATGTGACTAATAAGTCCAAAAAGATAGTAGCAGTTTCATTAGATTTCATTTATTAGTTGCTAGTGGAACAGCTTTCAATGAGACCTATACACCAGGGTCTACATATTAGTTAATAATATTTCAAGGTTATACTTATCCTAAAAAGACGTCTTCTAGATAATTAAAGGTAATTGACCCAGGTCAGTATTCTTATTAAACAGTGACAGTGAAGTACCAAAAGATGAATTTCACAGACCAGATTAAAATTCACGTCATATGGGCCAGTGTCAATATAACCTGACAGGGAGAAGACAGTGCAGGACAGCACACGGGCAAAAAAAGAGTCATAATTTTACCACTAAATTTAGCCCAAAAGACTGGGGTTTATTGACATGATTAAATCTACATCATGTAAATGTAGATGAAAAAGTAATATATGCAGAAGTTAGAATTGTTAGGGCTAAATTGCACCCGGTTTACACAGCAGACAGTGCAGGCCTTTGCTGTATGGTTTAGCAAGAAGAAGCCCACATGGCAGGTTAACCAAAGGTTCATTTAGCCCTGGTGTCCTGTCTTTGGTAACAGCCAAAGCAGATGCTTAAGGAAAGGTTATGAACACAGGACAAGCACAGGGAATGTCCAGCCAGTTCTCAGCAAACCTGCAGTTTTGAAATTTCCTGCGCTAGAGTCTGGCCCTACATCAGTAGCTTCGGTGGCTCTTTATGAACTAATTTTTCCATGAGTTTATCTAATCATTTTAAGAAACAATTTCTACTTTGGCATCTTCAGCATCCTGTAGCAATAACTTCCACAATTTAATTAGGTGTTGCCTGATCACTTCACTTGTTTTTTTGTCAAGGGAGAATAAATAATCACTATCTCTTCACTCACTTCATGCCCCTCCTAAACTTATGTAGTTCCAGCATGACTTGCCTCCCCCTTATTAGTCACCTTTTCTCACAACTGGAGAAACCCAGGTCACTGAATCCTCCCTTGCACAGAAGCCATCACATCCCTCTGATCACGTTGTTTTCTTTTGTACCTTCACAACTTGCATCATATTCTTGAGATGGGACAGCTGGAATTGCACAAAGTATTCAAAAATGAGGTTTCACCCTGTATTTTATTCTAAATGAGGAAAACATTAAGAACATCATTTAAAACCCTCAATGCATTTATAGCATGCCCCAATTCCCCCTATTCAATTGCCACAGTATGTCTCTGCTCTTCATGTTTTGTCCTCAGCCCAGCTCTGTGCTTTCCATCATCCCTTCACCTATGCTCTGTCAGCACCACATCTTTCTTCTTCTCCTCAATTTCTTCTGACCTCAAATACAGGACACCAAGTTCCCTGACCTATATCCCTGAAAATCTGGAGGATTTCTGGTGCCTCTCCCTGTATCCAAGCTTTGTGCACTACCCAGACTTACATGCTGCAGAATATCTATTGCTACTTTCTTTTAGCCTGCCCCTCTGCCTTAGCAGCTGAAGCCAGAATTCTAGCTTCAGAAAGACTGCACAGTTTTCAGACATTTTAAGATAAGTTTTTATATATAAGAATACCACGAGGCATTTTTCCTAAAGAAGTAAAGCTAAGTAAGACATACTTGCTCAGGTACAATCCCAAACACAGTTAAATAAATCAGGCATCACAAACTGTGGGTCTGGTCATATGCATTTCCACAACCATATGGACAAAGAAAAGTTACCTTCAGGGCAGGCTCAGCTCGTGCAGGGGGCAAATTACCCTTCAGAGATGCTTGTATCTCATTGACTATATTGAGAATCTAGGACATGTGTGATCCTAAAATTAACATCTCAGTTAAGTGAGACGACTCTGGAATTTTGCATTTCTAGGACAAAACAACTTGGGGTTACATGAAAACAGAGCAACAGTTAAGAAACCAGCCTAGACTGCCTTTACCCCAATATCCTATACCTTACAAGCAATATCTTAAATTTTAAACCCACTTTTTTCTAGGTAGATTTTGTATAGTTAAAGGCAGACCATACAAAAATTGTTGTGGACTGTGCCGAGCAAAATTCCCAGGGTGTTTGCTTCTGTTGGGAATAATTGCCAAAGGGGACAATTCATTGAAACTTTAGCTATCAGATTTCCTGCTTTCCCTATAAACTTTAACAAAATGGGCATTTCAAAATGGTCTAGTTCATATCCAAATATTTCTTCATGGCAAGGATTTCTTTTCAGCAATACACAGCTGGAGATCCAAGAATAAGCAGCAAAGCCACACAGCATCTGCAAACTCTCTCCTCCTACTCCTGAATGCTGTGCAGATCCTACATTTGAATTGTATTTCTTGTCTTGGTTTCTCAGCCTTCTAGTGTTACTTTCATGCAATTGCCTAGTTAGCAGAACACTTCTTGCCATCCCTCTCCTTGGAGCAGCCTCATGCTTCAGATTGACACAATGAAACCAAACCTCAAGAATCTCTCACACAAATGGCACACAGACCAATTGGCTCTGGGTACTGCTTCTTTCATTTCTATTTTCATTTTATTTTTTCATCAAGACTGTAAACCAAAATGAACTGAAGGGAGTGAAACCACAGACACCAATGTACATGTAAGACTTCAGCTGAAGTCTCCAAAAAGGCAAAAGTACCCACTTCCTCAGGGGAACTTAATCTTTCACCCACATCTCCACAATCCCACGATAGCAGAGAATGCATTTGCTTGCAGAACTTTATCTATGGATCTACAGTATTAGTTCTTGTATAAGGGTGAGACTCCATAGAAAAATTAGGACAAACTGTTTATATCCCGCCTGTAAACAGGGAATGACAGGAAAAGAATTAAAAATACCCACCTAAACTAGTCAAAGCAGGAGTCAAGGAGCTTGGAATTACAATACTCCATTTTTGAGCACAACAGCATTCAACTTAAAATCAAAAATATTGAGTCAAATTGTACTGATAATCCAGAATGCTTCCAGGCAAATGCTACATGAGAATGTTTACTTTTGTTGTGCTTCAGATAAGGACGAATAACTTTCTTTTTCTCTCTGTACTCTAGGACTACTTTATCCATCTGCTCCTTGTTTATATTTCTTGCAATTATCATGGGCTACACTTGGTTTACTCAAGGATGACTACCACACATCCCAAAACTTAATTCATTGGGAAAAAAAAAACCTAAATGTTTATCCAGATTCATCTCCCAAATGCATTTAGGTAATTTTTATTCTACTATCACTTCTTGTGATAATTTGTATTAGAAAGGTGTATAAAAAAGAGGCTGAGTTATTCACTTTACACATGGAGTGAGCACTTGCAGCACAAACTCATCCATTACACCTGTCCTATGAAGACACTTCCTTCAGTGCTTCTCCCACTGTCCCCATTGCTGTGACAACAAATGGTGGTTCTTCCAACAGGTGCAAGTGTTTGCAAGAATTTAATTCAAACACATCATATCACATTGCAGATTAAAAAGCAAAATGGCAACACTGCTGGAAAGCACCACCCAAAACTATCTCATACATATATATATATACATATATACATATATATATATTAAAGTTGCCGTGTCATCAGACATAAAAGAAGATAAGTTTTTCACTCATTTGAACAGACATTATTTGCTTTGCTAACTAAACCACTGCCACAGTGGTATTACTTTAGAAAAACAAATATGATCAGAAGAGAGACATGAGTGTGACTCCAGATTTTCTCTGCATTAGTCAGAATGGTGAACACAGAGACCAAACGCCAGAGAAACAAAACACCACAAGCTCACAATAAAGGCTGAATAGAGGATGCCTCTGAACGGGCAATCAGTGCTTTGTTGTAGAGCTTGTGTGAGGTAATCAGATCTGTGGTTTCTACAATCAAGCCAGAAGTGCTTCAATGTGTTGGATAGGGAGCCCTGAGTGTTGTGTTTAGAAATGCAAGCAAGGAGAACTTGTTGAAGGCATTGAGATGATAGATTCCCAAAAGTAATGTATGTCCCCCACAAGTTACAGAAAAGAAGACCAAATTCTCTCTAATCAAAAGTATTGCCTGAAGTGGCCCTACTGCAAACGGCAGAAAAATAACCATTTCACAGAATAATTGTCAGCACATATTCTTCCCCATGTATGTGTTCTCACCTCTTGGACTCTGACCTTCCCACTGAGCAAGATGATCCTGAGCAAAAAAAAGGGAATGATTTGCCCTTTTGTGAAGTCGATGGGGTTTTGCCTTTTTTTGTCACCCTTGACAAGTAAATATATAATAACACAAGCAAAACCAAAATCTCTTTCTTTCCAGTTTGGGCAATTCAGATGAGATCATTGCAGAGCAGACTGTTTTATGGATCTTTCTTCCTATACTATGCCATTACTGACAGTCTAAATTCTTTCTCACTCAGTTTTTCAAAGACAAGAGAACTCTCCTCTTTACTATTTCCCAAGTCTCCATGTCCCATTATCTTGGGAAGACAGTTTGGCAGTATTTTCACCAGTTTAGCTTTTGACAAAAAAATGTGTTCTTCCTGTTTGCCACTTTGGAAAGGGGCATTTGTTTGAAAGAATAGAGCCAGGGATGGTACTTTATGAACCAGCTGCCCACGTGGCTGCTGTACAAACAGTTCCTTCCTTTGTTTATGGGCCTGCCCCAGCCCCAGGGTAACTGTCCAATTTGGCCATGCCTTGACAGGTCTCTGCATTAGTGCTGCTCAGCATTACAGAAGTCTCACTCCTCCCAATACAAGGCAAGCAAGCTCATTTCCCCATAGTCCCAGACCCTTCTGGGAGGAGGATAAAGATCTGGGCTGAAACACAAACCCTGACACAGAGCCTGATGTGCTGCCCTCGCAAACTCAGCCTTCTCTTATCACCACATGTTGCTAAACAAAAGCTGGGTTCTTCTTGACTGAAAGCAAAAACAGGTTTTCAGCTCCTTTCCCCATCAATACTGAATCCAATAACTAAATTTAGATTTCAAAAAGCTTCTGAAAGAGAACTAATGAAAATTATATGACTTTAAAAAAATCTATTAATTTTCTCTCTTTGTATTAAGAGGCTGTTTCAAAAACGGTTATGGCTGAATTCCAAAATCCTGCACTAGAAGATATGCGAGGAGAGCACAAGACATCTTCTATAAAAAGATTTTTCAACTGGGAAGGTAAATGTGTCCATTCACCAAACAGACTAAGCCTGCAGATGCAAGAGGCCTTGCTAAAATAATTGAAAATGTAAGCTGCATGACAGAGCTGGGAGCAGAGCTTTGCACACACACTCTGTGCAGTGATTACAGCCGTGGAGCTGTGCCCACCACAGCAATAGCTGGAGTCAGATGAGGGATTCATGCAGACAGGGCTGCTCCTACGGTCTGGCTCTCGCACCCTGTGCTAGATACTCATTCTGAGCTCAGCAGGAAAGCATGTGTCTGCAGAGCTGGCTTGGGCTGCACAAAGTTAAACTCTTTATTAAATTTTCTAGTTGGCAGTAGTCAGCAACAACTTTCAAGCATGCTGAAAAAGTTTATTTTTGAAATCCAGATTTATACAGTGCAGTGCAGCACATGTTTTCTGAATCAATGTTTTTCCCCTCCTTCCCTGTGGAGATCAGGGCTGCAATTTTTCCAGAGATGTTTAAGATTAAGAGTCTAGCCCCCCTTCTAAGAAATTCCAGATTTTAACTGGCTATGATCCCTGCAGTGCAACCATTCAGTACTACTGGCACTGTTTTTAATCTTAATTTTTGGTTTAGATCAGTTCATGATCAAGTGAGAGGCTACTTCAGAAAGGAAGGTACAAGCAAAGACTTGAGGTTAAAGCTATTTAAATGCAGGCTGCTATAAATAATTCTCCCTTGTTTTTTTTTCTAATCATGCAAATTTGATCTTATTTGGAAATAACCAGAACTTTTAAAATTACTTTTCCTACCTTCAAAGGAGCTCTTTTCCATACACCTGAAACCCTCAAATTTTTAAGCTATCGTTAAATATCAAATTCACAAAAACCCCCTACTAACTGGGTAGTTACCTTACTAACTGGGTTAATTGCTGAAAGCATAAGCTAGCTCTTAGCAACATATAAAACCCATGGAATGCATAGCTTTATAAAATACAGATTGAACTTTTGAAAGCTCAGATTTAACTAGCTGTTGGCTAACTGTAACACACTGGTTATCAATAAAGCCAATTTTTGTCACAAAATTGATGGTATACACGTACAAGTTAACACAAAATCTGGCAACAGTGTATTTTAAAAAACACTGCCATACAATTTTTAAACAGGCTGAATTAAAATTATATCTCAGAAAACCTGTCAGCACCTAAAAACATAGACAAATTGACCTCTCCACCACCCCCCCGCACTCATTCTTGCCAAAAGAAAATGACATACAAAAAATGAAATCACTCTCAAACCTTTCTGCCAAGCCCACAAGGGGAATTCAGATCACATTTTCTATCTATAAAATGTCCATTTTAGCCACTAAAGCAGGAGCTCCAAATACAGAACATTTAATGCCAGTGTCAACTCTTAAAACCAACTCCATAATTTAAAACCTCTGTCACTCCTCTGCTCGATTACATATTGCAACCAAATCCACTTTCAGCTGAAGCCCTGTGCATCACTGACTCCCTTTTTTAGGCTGGGCCACAGAGACATCCTACTAAAGAAACTGGGAGGACCATTGCTGGGGGAGAATGAAGCACCTACACCAAGGTGCAGATTTAGATCTACACTAATTTTGCAGGACAAAAGTGTTGTCTTAAAACACCCAGCTTATGTGTGCAGTTCAATCAATCCTGACGCGACAAAATCCACTGACACGGTTTTCAAGAAAACACTTCCCAGAGCTGTGCCCTACTGGGTTACATGACACAGTGACTCGGTGTGAAGAGCTATAAACTTCACAGCCTTTGAGGCTGAGTGCTTTTCTGACGAGCCCAGCAGCAGCAGCCCCAGTAGAGCAGGGAACAGAGAGGATTCTCCCCGCTGCTTGCGCAGTGCCGGGGTCTCTGCGAACACGAATCTCCCCCGCGCCTCCCCTCTGCTCCTCACAAGGAATGTGATTAGTGCGAGGGCAATCACCTACCTGACAGCTTACACCTCACACCCACTGTGCTCCAGCCCCTTGGGGTGAGCTTATGGCTACCCTGGGTAAGAGAAAGCTCCCCTCTCATAGGAAAATTACTTGGTGCGATACTCAGACGTTGCTGGTGCGCTGAGAAATGACTGAAGAGCAAGACCCCTGAGAAGACACTTCATCACCCTGCCAAGCACCATGGAAAGAGCAATTTACTGGTTTCTTGAACAGTGATGATACATTTCCTGCTCAGAATAAAGCAAATCAGAGGCCCAGCAGCTTCTTTTCAATCAGGACATCCTTTGGGTTGCATTAAAAAAAAAAAAAAAAAAAAAAAAAAAAAAAAAAAAAAAAAAAAAAAANAAAAAAAAAGAAAAAAAGAAAAGCAAAAGTTTAAGTGATTAGCCACATTAAATCAGTTTAATGGTTGAAATTTGTTTATGGTCACATAATAGCTGCAAATGGGGGACACTACCAAGCTGCTGAGAGATCAATTCAAGAGTCTTCAAACTGAAGCAACAAATTACAAATTTTCAACCCCTCTCCACATTATTTCAACTGCACATATTTTAACATTTTTAACTTGGTGGAGTTATAATTTCAGAGAAATTACTATTTCAAAAAAGAGAAAATTAAGTACAATTGAGTATCTACTGAATTAGGTAGAATTGTAACAACAAGTTGTGGGAAAGAAGAGCAATAGGTTTATATAGCAAAATTTTCTCTTTTTGAAACAATGCAACACTTGTGTAGCTACAATGGAATGCTACTCCCACTAGATTTCAACTGCACTTCTGCAAACTAGCACATGTAGATAGACAAAATAGGAAGTGTTCTTGGATGGAAAGTACAGCTTTTCAGTTGAAGAAACTGAGTTGTTCATAAAACTAAAATTCAATGTGAAAAGGTTTATATAGTAAAAACATATGCAGCTGAACTTACTGTGCTCAAATTTCAGTTTCACACACAAAAAAGGGAGAAGCAAGTAAATTAGGACATTTTTATGAAAAAAGTAGTATTAGTGGTACATACAAGGACTAGCATTTGGAATTAGCCTAAATATGCCAAAGTGTCAATGACAGTGGAACCAGCCACGGAAAATCTCCTTTGCTTCTGAGGAAATATAAGGGGTTCCTAGCATTTAATTTGCAGTGGAAGCTGATTTCAGAGTATTCCACTTTAGCTTATGAAAAATAGTCCATTACAAGAAACTACTACATTAACATTTAGTTTTCTCTTTTGTGTCTTCTATCACTTCCTAAAAATTAAGTGAAGGCACATAAAATGTATTTCAAGAATGAATATGATGAAACTGATGTATAACATGCTATCCCCCGCTACACAAAAAATGCTTGGAAGTTCTTTTATGTGCAAAACATCCTTAAAATACCCAGGAAGTTCATACACCTACAAAGGCATTGCATCACTAGGAGGATACTGGACTTGTTGCCAGTCCAGGCACAACTGGGTATCCTGGTATTCTCACTACCAGGACTTTTCTGGCCTTAGAGCACAGACCCCAACTAAACAAAATTCACACCCTCCTTCTTGCTCCAGTTCTCAGCAGAGACACTCACAAATCAAAAAAAGAGGCCTATCAAAAGTTTGCATGGAGTGTGTATTTCCTGATTAAAATAAGTTGACATTACAGGTAAGATTTAGGTCTTACCAAGGACAGCCAGCACCTCAAAAACAAAAGAGGATTATCTAGCAAATAACAATGCACTGAATACCAAACAAGAAAAGAACAATAAAATGGAAAATGGAAAGTCTTTCAAAATATGTAACACCTTTATCTTAAAACCTTCTTTGCTGCGTGGGAGTTGACTGTGGATTGAACTTTGAGGAACACCCTGGGATTCACAGCTCATTCAGCTTTTGTTGCCCTGCACTGTAGCTGAGAACCAGGAACGTTTTATTTGCAATGCCTTTGCTTGGGATCATCCATCTGCCTGCACTGCTGCCTCACAGCTCTTTCCAGCAGCTGCCAGCACGGTCCAACTCTTCAGATTAAGTAGGCTTTCCCATGGACTACATCTCCCTTTTACCAATAATTTCTCAAAATTTATATTAAAAAGCACACACCAAGCAGACAGATTGCAATTAAGCTAGTGGGTACAGACAAGGGCAATAAGCAATTAATGATAGAAAGTATCCAGGCACCAGGTTTCATGTTTTCCCCCAAAATAAGAAAGGGATGTGTTAAAAACAAAACACATAAACCATTAGTGAAATACGCATTATTACTGCCCATTTATCTCTTTATGAGTAACTGTTTGAGGAGATACAAATACCACAATATTTAGGCACATTTTCTTCCTTGGCACAGGTGGCTCCTGGAAAATAATCAAGTCATGAAATGCTCCAAGTTCTCCTTTCTGGTGGGTTAATCTGTTAATTTTTCCCTTACTCCTTATATATGCTTTAAAAACAAATTAATCCAACAATTTTGAAGTAACACACATCTATGAAACAAACTGCAGAGTTGGCTCAAGTAAGCCTCTCCAATTATCCCTATGAAATTAGTTGTTGAATTTCTCATCATTTTTAAAACGCATTTTTCTCTGAAAAGATGAAGCTCCCTAATTAAAGGCAGGAAGGCAGTTCTTGGAAACTGATTTTTGTTGGTATACACATAGGCAAACCCAGCAGGGCCCCCTAAACCTGGCAATCTATCTGCTTCTTTCAGAGCAATTTTGGGAGGAGGACAAACAGTGGGAAAGGCAGATGGCAAAAGCGTAGCAAAGGCAGAGCTGAGCAGAGGCACATACCTCACCAGTGACACACCAAACCATCAGAACCTCGAACCTTGTCACAAACAGATGTGACCTCAACATTTCATGATCAGAGGTGGGACGATGCTTTTCTGGGAGCTCACAGTTACCTCTGAGTAGGGAAGTGTGGAGTTCAGGCCCAAGTGTAGAACCATTGGTTGGAAAACAAGCTCTAAACTTCCTTCAAATTGTTCAAGCTTCTTCCAGCTGCCAAATTCAACTGAAAGTTTTACAAGGAGAAACTTTCCAATGTTGTCACTATCAGAGACCAACTTCCTTCATGTCTAAATAGGGTGATGATGAGCAGGCTACAAAATCTGAGGAAGGATTAGCTGGGCCAGTCTTGCATGACTAGTCACAAAATTTCCTTTAATTCAGTGCCAAAACCAAGAGAATCTGAGGACCAATGCAGTCAGGAATATCACAAGAAATAACATTTCCAGAAGGAAAATAGATCTACTACTTCTCATTAAAAATGAACATACACAAAAAAAAGAAGTATTGTAGCAATATTTCCTAAAAGAGCACCTAAGACTGAAAACCCTTTTGCTTTCAATGATTTCATCTCTTTGGTCCTCTGGGACTTCCAGACATATTGACAAAGTAAACTGGTCTAACTACTCTGGCATCTTGGCATGTAATCATTTAAAACAGAGACACTTCCTAACTTGTGCAAAATTGAAACATTTGTTTGAGAATAATTAGTGCCTTAGCCCAACAATGCTTGGCAGATTTTTCTCATTAGTTGAGAAAAATGATTGAGGCAGGCAGACAAGCAAGCAGACTTTGTCAGGCATTCTGTGAAAATAATTTGGACCACACACTTGGCTGCAGAGCCAGATAACGTATGTCGTTCTTTGCTATCTTAACAGGTAGGATTAAAAAAAATACAAGAAACAACCATCTGGCAGATGAAAACTGCACTGAGGACTTTTCACATCTTCTAGTGCAGCTCTTCCGTGTTCTCCGTGCAAGCCACAACGATCAAGTCATCCAGTGTTAGGCCCCAGCAAATCACTTGTTTTCTTTTCTATTTCCTATTGTAGAGTCAGAACCAGAGCTGAAAATATTCATTGTGAGTCACAGGCTGTGCAGGTCCCAGAACAATATTTGCAGAGGACTCGTGCTGGGATAGCCAACTGTGCTTTCCTTCTCCAGGGATGTTTTAACGTGCAGAGCATGTTCAAGGCAAACTGGGATCAAGGAAATATCAAATCACAACATGTTTTAGTAGGCTGTACAACTTCCAGACATGTTTCCTTTCTGAGGTCCTTCCAAAAATCAGACTACTAGCAAACAAAGACAAAGCTCAAGGTGCCAGGTAACTTAACTGAAACCAAACCAAATTTCACAGGATTCATTCTATAAATGTAACTATTTGCTATTGTTAAACGTTCATATATATCAACGCAACTAAATTAGGCACAGGATACAGATAAAAGCTTTTTGTCATCCAGATATATCAAGAACTTCTAAAGTGTACTTTGCAGTATCTCAGTGAGAAAGCAAATTTCAGGTTTTAACATGAATTTACAAAACAAATCAGCTGGTCAAACCATCAGATGTAAATGCAATTTACAGATGATGTAGTGCAATTTATAAATGTCAAATTATGAAATAATTACATTTGCTAGCAGCATTTACATATTTCCCATGTCTGCCTACAGCCTTTAAGTAGCCATTTGGCCTATTATGCTTAGATAACCACCTGGAACTCCTCCCTGGGAAAGTTCCCAAGTCTAGACACTAAAAATCACATATGTTTCCAATTATAAGAAACTATTACTATAAGGCTGACATAAATCTCCTACATCAACAATCAGTTGCCAATTATATCACATTCCACAATATGACTTCTTACTATAACTAATTTATGGAATGTTTAGCCTAGAAAAATCAATAAAATTAGGAGAAAAGGAGAAGTAAAAATATCAGATCTTGACATCGGGGTGAACATTTGAACCCAAACGTTAGTTTTGTGTGGAAAAAAAGCTGCAATGAACTGGATCAACAGAACTATAAATTGTACAATATAAAAAGCTTCATTGTGCAAATAGTGTTGGCTGTTACCCACAGTATCCATCACACTCATTCCTGCATCACGCAACAAGATTCTTTTAAAAATGTTTAACAAAAAATTGGTGGGTTTTTGTCTTGCCATGTTACACATCCACTACACACGAGGCCAGAATTACAGTAAGGCTTTTCTGAACAATGTAACAAAATCCAGTGAGATCTGTTCTGCTTTCTGTCAATCACTTTGAAATACTTTTACCATGGCTGTAAACAGCAACTACCAAAAATCAGCAGATTTTTAGGAAACTCTAAAAAACAAAGATGATTCAAAATGCGATTAATGGGAAAACAGCCTTTACCAAAAGCAAACTGCATACAGGAAAAAATGAAATTTTTTAGATAATATATATATACACAGAGAGAGAGATAGCACACTTTACAGGACTAGTAAAAACACTTGTAATTCACCTAAAGTATTAGAGCATTTTCTCTTTGTGTTTCCCACTGAGTGGGCTGATTCGTCTTATTTCTATAACCCAGCAGTATCACCTTAATGTTATGGATATCTCTATATTAATTTAAGCACCACTAAATTCCTTATGAAAAATTGTGATTTTTTTTTCAGTAGAAACAGTACATTTCAGTTTTAAATTGTGAATTTGTTCTGAAAATGGTAATTTCCCTCAGTTTATCAATGGAAAAGCGCATCCAGTAATACAAAGATTGCAGTCTTTGTTTCCAGGACTAGTGACTCCTGAAGATTACAGCCCCTCTTTCCAGGCAAATCAATGAACTTTTTTAGATTATATGTTATCAAATATATTAGTTTTGTTGGCAGTATCTTATATAGAAAGCGTTAAATGCAAGCAACAAAAAACTCTGCTCTTTTTCTACTGGTCCTTGTTTTGTTCTCACTAGCATGTAAAGGTGATCAAGATTTTTTTTGTAGTCTATCAATTTTGAAAGGAAAATCTCAGGTCCTGCCCAGATTTTGTCACGACGATATTAATTTCAGCACAAAGTCCAACTTAGACTTGGTCCAAACAGGAACAAGAGTGTCCCTCCTTTGCTATATTCAGTCTATTTTGGTCCAGACTTCTGTGATATATTCTACTGGAATTGCACAAAAAACCAATATGCAGTAATGGAAAAATAGGTCTAACTACATAAACCATGGAGGACATTCTTTTGAAATCTAAATCAGATTTGAAATCCCTGTTCCCCCGGACCCCTGCTGCTGGAATACCTCAGCATGTCCTGTTGTCAGCACTTGCATTAAAACAAGAGAACATGGAGAGCAAAACTCTACAAAGCTGTCTTCTGAAATTACCAGAGAAAAGTTTAGTATGTGATTGCATTCATTTAAGTTCAACAAATTCCTGACATTCTGATGACTGTAAAACATTCTAGGGAAAACTATACTTGTCAAATTGCTGAAAATATTTCTTTTCCTAAATGCCATAAATTGCAATGAAAGTTGGTCAGAATCTTAATTTCAGCAACAGTAGAGAATCAGAAATACTTCTGATAGAAGGAAAATATATATAACATTAAGGCTGAAGTTTTTCTCCTTCACACTCATTAGAAGTTGTCTCTTGGAACACAGGAGTCACCTCAATAACATGTTTCACTAGGAATTATCCGGCATGAGACTTGAATTTATATTAACACAAAGAATATTATCTTCCTTTATAGGGTTTTCCACAAGTTAATATATTCAGCAAAGCAATAGTGTGAAAAAAAATGGAATTTTGGAACAGGAGTTTCAGGCCAGTCTTTTTTTCTCAGTATATGAGGTCTTTAAATCTTTAAAGCATGGAGATGTCAGCACATACATCTCATTTGAAAGGTCCATCATCAGTAAAATATGGAAAGTAGTTATCACCTTTCACACCTCAGAAGTGATCTACATTCCAAAGAATTCTGAGCAGCTCACATGCTGATGAGACTACAATAACAAAGCACTTTGGCAACCATTAACTTAGGAACAGTGCACATTCAATTTTGTCCTTCATTCTTCCTCTTGAAATGGAATTATCCTCTGGGTTAATGTATCTGGTTGTATAAACAGCTCATTCGAGGTTTAGCAAAAAAACAAAAACAAAAACAACTTAGAAAAGCATAGATGCAAATGAATTGTTTTAAACCAATTAAAGTTTTCCCCCAAATAAAGGATGTTTTAAAACCTACAGTTTCTTAGTATTATTGTCAGATTAAACTCAATATCATTACAAACCAAACAATTATCAGAATGCTAATTTCATGGACAGCACATTAATTCATCTCTTTTTTCATTTCTTAATTATTCACCTTATAACACCAAGTTACATTACTGCTTACCTTCAAGCAATTCCTGAAAATAACATTGTGTGAGGAGAGGAACTTTGAGGTGTTTAATGATATCTTCAAAGAGTAAAAACTTGGCACAGTGCTGAAAAAGAAAATTCATGCTTAAACTGAAAAAAAAAATTGGATTAAGATTAATCATTCAAAAGCAAAACACACTTGCTTTTTATGTTTTAAGAACTTCATATAGTGGATAGTTTTTGCATTAATGGCCTCACTTCTGTGAACAAGTTAAAACTATATATTTTAAGTCACTCCAACTGACCTTTTCCAGATTTGTGTTCTAAAGGAAATCCCCTAAACATCCAAGGAAGTCCCTCTTTTCTGTCAAGTGGCCCAGTATTTCAGAATTCTTTTTTTTTCCCCATACATATGTAGGTCTTAGTACTAATACAAAATCACTAATGGCTAAATCCCATTGACTTCCAGTTAAATACAGACTTCCCACCTACGAGGGTTACTTTTGAAACTATACATATATCCAGAAATACAGACCAATAACTGCATTTTCAAGAGTACATAATGGTTTAGACCATATTTCCATTTTCCACTTCATACATTCATATGGAAATTAGATACCTTACTTGGTTAGATCCTTCTGAAAATCCTAGAAGGTGCAAGTGGAAATTTTAATCCTGATCCTTCCTATCCATGAGTGCTTGACTTTACATGCATTAATCTTTGAGCACCATTACTCATTTTGTATTATTTAAATTTTTAAGTCTGTAGTAGAGATATCTGCATATACTGTTTTACAGCTAGGTGCAGTTGATTATTTTTTAATCATATGAGGAATTAGGTTATGACATAAAAATAAAGCAGCAAAATCTGAAAAACTTTCATTGACTTGACAGAAAGAACTGCAGTTGGGAGACTGTGAGAAGGTGGTTGTTTTGATTTTCCAAACCCACAGAAATGCAATATTTAGTAGCAGCATGTGACAATTGCATTGGCAGCATTTCCAGAAACCACAGACGTGCCCGTGCCCCACCCACTGTGCCAAACAAGCTCAGCACTCCAACACCAGGTGGGGAAAAAGGACCTCAAGACAGGGAGAAATAAGGATTGATCCTCTGCCCACTGCAGGCAGCGAGGAGTTTATCACTGCATTACAGGTAGTAGAACCATTAATTGGGTTACCTGAGAGAAAGAGCATGAGAGCTCTTAAAAGGAAAGGCAGGATAAAATAAAAAACAGCACTGATGTGTCAGTAACCATAATACAATCAGGGATAATTTGTGACCTAATTGAGAAACAGAGGCAGGGATGTAAATTTCCCCAGTGCTCTATGAAACATTAGATGCGCGCCCTAATAAAGATGATGAGATTTGTGTCTCTAATTTGGCCTGAAGTGCACAAACTGTCCTAGCCTCAAATGTTTCTACAAGTACATTTTTCAAGTTCTCAGCAAAGGAAGGAGTGCAGGTTATGTGGCTTGGGATGAAATGAGCCATTCATCAATAAATACAGCAGCAGTAATAAGCAATGAAATTAGCCGGGACAGGGCATAACTAGCAAATAAAAAAAAGAGAGGAAAAGGCAGAAGAGGTGATGCTGAGGACACACAGTTTACATGAGGCAAAATGAATGATAAACAGGGAGAGGCACAGACTGTGAAAAAGGGAAGTGTCATTCAGCAGTAGTGACACACTAACACACATCGCCAGGACGTGGACTCGGGGATTGGACGAGGCACAAGGAGCAGCTGCTTGTGTGTGTTACTGACAGACCTGAGAGAGTTCAAATGCTTATTACATCCCAGTGTGAACAGGGGTGGGCAGATGACTGATTCCTAAAATAGGACTATGGTCTTCTAAAAGAAAGTGAAATGCTGTAGGAACTTGGGCTCATATAGTTGCAGATGCTGTTTTAATCTAAGAAACAATACAACATCCTTAATTCTCAATGAGAAAGAAATTACCTTCCAAACTTCTCAGAAATTAAGCTGGGGAAGCAAGCAGATGTTTACATTTCTGGTTAGACATAGATCCCTCAAGACAAGAGTGGTAGTGGAACAGGGAGAAGCTCATTTTTCCTAGAGCTAGATCCTGACTGAAGAAAAACACATCACATTTACTTCAGAGGCCTGCCTTCACCAAGTAAGAAAAACAAACAAAATCCTACTTTTTGCAAGAAAGCAAAATTCTAATAAAAAGCATTAAGTCAAACTCTTCTAGTTTTCCAGACTCTCAAGTAAACATCCACACCCTGGCTACTAAAACTCACCTGAGGCAATCCTGTATGTCTTCTGCAATGCTCAGCAAGCCAGTGGAACACTTAAAGAAAGACAGGATGTGAGTGTTTGTAGGGCACTGTAAGGAACATTGAAAAAGGAAAAATCACAGAGAAAAATTGTGTTTTGCTAAGTTTAACTTTGATATCAAAACAGAAACATTTTAATCACCAATGAGAAGTACAAATCTGAGAGAACAGCAAGCAAATTATTTTTACAGCTTAGTGTTCCTTACAATGCCCTTTTCAGTTGTTTTCATTGCAGTGGGGAAAATCCCACAGGCTCCAATGGAGGACAGGTTCACCTCTCAGGGTTACTATAAATAGGGAAAAAAAAAAATCACCTGTTACAAACACCCAATAATCTGAGAAAGGAGACAGACAAAGAGCAGGAGCACAAACAGATAAGCCAAGCTGAAAAGCCTCCCCAGAACAATGCAGCAGGTTTCACCTCTCCACTTGCAGAGAACGTCTAAGTCATCCTACCTTCCAACTCAGGAACCTGCCACTTCCACTAGATCAAACAGACATGAGGACATGCTTTGTATTATTCACAGTACTGATGTTAGAAAGCTCCAGGGAGGAGACATGTACACCATTGTCTGAGAGATCCCTCGGAGCCTTGGGTGCTGACTGGAGCATATCCCTGCCCAGAACACTCAGCACTGGCACACAGGCTAAATCGGGTGGAAAAGCAAACGACACGAAGCAAAGGACCCCACTCAGATGTGCTTTGTCAGGAGGAGGCTCGGATGTGAACTCGTGCAGCTCTGAGGCAGGACTGCAAACATCTGTTAGGCACAACGGGCTCGACTCAGTGGTGGGAGGCAGCTTCTTTAAACTGCTCCAACAGCAAAAAGTAGTTTCCAGATGAGCTTTGACTTTCTAGGAGAATTCCCCAAGGGTGGAGAAGCCACCACATGATATTTCATGGAATTAGGTCAGCAATTTGCTAGTGCCTGTAAGGAAATTGGTATAGCAGGGTATGGAAAGAGCAAACACTTCAGTATGTGGACAATACCTCAAGCAGCTAGAACTACATGAAACCAGCTTTTATTTAGCTCTCTTCTTACACCAGGATGAGACTTGGCCTGTATTTACTTGAGTACAAGATTGTTTACAAAATTTTTTCCTTCTAAACTTGTATGGGATAGGAAGTCTGAACTGGAGATGGAACAGAAATTAAAGCAGCACCCTTTAGATAGGATGCACCATTATTCACAAGAATTTGTGAACATTTTGAAGCTCGGGATGTGCTTGGTAAGAATCTTTGACATCTGGTTATGTCTGAGTCCAACATCACCGAGGACTGAGCCACTGGGATTTTCACAAAGCAGCTGCAAAATATTGTCTGGCTGCCCTCCAGCTACTGAGACTCTGAGGACTGTGTCTGGCAGGACAGAGCAGGCAATGTGTCTTCACAAAAATGTGTTGTAATTGTGAGAAATCACTCACAAGGTAACAGTATAAGAGAAACAGGGGCAGACATGCAGGACAGTGAGTTTCAGGACCATATGAAGACATTAACCAGTGTAAGGAATGAGCTTCAGGGTCAGTGCAGAGAAAATACCAAAGCAGCCGGATCACAGCAGGAAGAGAGTAATTTCAGCTGATCTAATGAACTGGGGAACAGCTCTCAGGGGGCTGTAATCACTGAGGATGGGTGAACAGCTTTTGATATCAGCCATTACACACATCCCTCCAGATGAGAGTTCTTCATCTCACATGTTCCTGTTTTAGGGATCCACGAGAATAAACTGTGGCAAGCATTGTAATAATCCATCTCGCTTTTGAGCGCACTTGAAAGGCCAGTAAAGCTAAAATTTAAAATAGATAGTATAGAAAAGCCATTCTTACTTTAAATACTTTAAATTTTACCTGCCAAGCCTTTGTCAAAACCTAATATATCCACCAACATCTGTTTAATCTTTGGCATAAAAATGCTTCTGCAATTTTAATTACTTACATTTGAAAAATCACTGACAAGGAACCAGACAGTTTAATTTACCCATGAATGCAAGTAGTGGGCAGCAACATGAAAAAATTTATCTCAAGCTTAATCCTAGGGGAAACATTTATATGAAGAAAAAATCATAAATCTTAAATTACTGATATTTACTAGTGAGGCAAATCAATTTAAAAATGGTTAAAGAAATGCTGAAAAACATCTTGACTACTATGAAGAATTCAAAGCAGTTTTTTCAAAGATAAGCTCAACTATCAATTTCAATTTAAAAAAATTGGCTGAAAAACTACACTAAAAATATATAAAAGATAAACTGCTTTTTCAGCCGTGATCTGAAGCTAAAGCATGAAGGTAGCTCCTGGCTTCATCTAAGGGGGAAGGTTAGAAAATTGATGCCCAGGTGTCAGAGGCTGCCCCAGCAGGGACAGCTGGGGCACAAGCCCCCACTCAGCTGGTGAAGGCAGGACTGCCAGGAGAGAAAAACACCTTGGACACCAAAGTCCCCACACCCTCATAGTGCCAATATGCCACAGATGTGGGATTTTTGAAAACAGAGACAAGAGTATTTGCTGTGAGGACCAGTAGATGAATATGAAATTAAGAATTAAGCTGATACTGCCCACTCACATTTGTTTTAAAAATCACTGGGTGACCCACTGCGAGAGCAGGTTTGCATACTTAGCTCCATTTAATTTCATGCTTCCATGTCTGTTCTTTTATCACAGTTGCTAATTACATCCTTGAGCATATTCCTCCCAGCATAATGTTTCTGCTCACCTCCTTTTGGCCAGGGACTCTTGCAGCAAATTCCATTGCATTTCTTGGTGATTCCTCCATTGCTCAAAGATTCCTTCTGTCTCATCCTGGACAGACTTCCTCCAGACTTTGGGACAACAAGGCAAAGTGGGATAGTGAAAAAGCAGGACCACTTGCAACAGAAGCAGAAGAAAACTTCTTGACAAGATGATCTCACTTCATTCAGGGGGAAAATGTGCCTAAAAAACCAGGAAACCAATTTCTGCTTAAATGAGCTTTGGCAAAAGCCTTCCATGAGAGATGTTTTGGAAGTACAGACTCTCTGAAAGGTGAGCACTGCACTCACCAGGGTCTATTGATTTCCTGCTAGAGCCTCAGTTCTGCAGAAACTGACACTTCCTTGAAATATCAATGCTAAAAAATAGATCATTTTGTGGAGGATTTGGACTTGGCCAAACCCTGCAACACCTGGCTGGCTCAAATTTTGAATGTTTATTGTTTGGGGTTTTTGCCAATAAGATGCAATGGAAGTATTTTCTCAGCATATCTAATATGTGCTACTTCCATGCGACCCTTTATTTCAATGAAAATACAAAATAGATCAAAATAAAGCAGAAAAATAATTTCCCATGCCATTTGGAAATTATTCTGATCCTTGCTACTTACTGCAACACTAAGGACAGATGTTTCAATTCTCTGGGGGGAACTTTTCTTTGTGTGTGTGTTTTATTTTGTATGAAGTTTTAGTTTCTGAGGGCTTTGTTTATTTGTTCTTAAACAGTTTTTGCCTTAAAAGCTGATCTGGTTGGTTCCCTGTAGCAGGGTACAGCCAAGACAGAACTATCTCTGTTAATCACATGGTACTACTGCAGTTCAATCACAAGAAATGTCATAACAATGCTCAGAGTCAGTTTGTCAAAGAACCACTTAATAGAACATACATTAAACATCAGCAACTGAACATAAGTTCATACTGATTTCAACCTAATTGGAATCACAGTGGTAATCCTCTACCTTGTTACAGGCTGCAGAAGGACAGCTGCAGAGAAGTAGATTTGATTAACCAGATACACCACAGAAGAAGAACATATAAAAACGGGTCCTGCTCTACCCAGAGCTCTGTGTAGCCAACTCCCTGCTGAAGATACCAAGTGCTGTAATTACCTGGCAAAAAAATTTGACCCAATGGACCATCCCTCCAGGTTTTTACATATAACTGGGTAGATAGTTTCCAGGTAGTGGGAATCAGGATTAAAGTAAACTGGAATATCTTCCTCTGATATGGTCATATTGCAGTTTTATTTGGGGTTTTTTTCTGATTTAGTGTGGGTCAAGTCCAGCGCACATCAAGGTCAGTTCATGCAATTAGAATTCAAAGGAAAATATTCTAAAATGCTGTAGTAGTAATAAAAATTGAATACCGATCCATAATTCATTTAATGAAAAGTTATTTCAGAAATAAACCCAATGTTAACATCTCAACGTAATTACAAAATTAATGAATTAAATGTATGAAATATGTTTGGAATTTCTCTAGGGTTTAATATTTCCTAGATTATGTGAACACCCTCATTGAAAAATATTGCATATAACAGGTTAAAAGTGGCTGAAAAATCAGTCAAATATGTCTAATCACAGAATAACATCAAACTCAATTTACCCTTTATGCAAATAAACATAAAGGAAAAAAATACCTAAACACTATCACTGAACATTGTGATCTATTGCACAAGTGAGAGGGCAATAAAATCAGACCTATATTAATTAATAATAAATAATAATGGGCAGGAGCTGGCCTTCTCACCTTAGAAAAAACCACGTCAGCCTAAACCAGACCACTGTCGGGTCCTTCTCCTGTAGTGATGTGTGAACACTGGGAACCAGCCCTGCAGACACGGTGACCTGCAGCAGCAGCAGCAGCAGCAGCCTCCTGCCACCCTCCACGGCTGACAAAACCTCCTGAAGGACGAGATTCCCACAATAATAAGGAATTTCCAGGCACATGTTCAAAAGTTTCCATGCTGGTGGTGTTGATTTGTGATTTTAATGCCTGAGAGTTATTGCAAATCATTGCATTTCTGACTTGTGCTTATTTATGGCCAGCTCCAAATCAATGAATATCTCAGAGAGTTACACTGGCTGCTGTCTGAAAGAGTAGGAATAAAGTGCATTTTATGGTGTATTAATAACTATGATCCAGTGCTTAATCCCTTAAACACAATCACAAGTGTAGCCACTGCTTTCCAGTATACTTGCCAAAGAAACTAAGTGTTAATAATAGGCTATTTCACTATTGCCTCTGGTTTAAACCAGTGCTAGAAGGCAGAAGGAAGCTTTTAATTTTTTTTTTTCACAAATTATAAAATCTGCAAATTATTTGAGTGCAAATTAACAAGTTTCTACTGTGTCTAGTTTATGTATATTTAAATCCTACTTTATTGGCTCTTAATTAAATACATATAAGGAACTTCAGTGTGAAATACCACCACACTCTCCTAATCCCTTCGTTATTTTCTCTACACAGTCCTTTTCTGATTTCCCATTTCAAATTGTTTTCTTTGTAAGCATTTTGAAACTAGCTTTTACTCTTTCTACTTTCTAATTGCGAGCACTCTAAGATATTAATTTATTCTAATAGAGCCTATTAATTTATTCTAATAGAGTACTGTTTCTAAACACGAGAACTAAGGTGAAAAGCAGAAAGACCTTACGATAAACCATTAAAGAAACTTGCATCAGAAGGAAAGAGGTCAGATGAGAAGGGAGTTGATGGACTCTGTTTGGACAAGGAAACGAGTCTCTTAGGTATAAAAATGATTTTCAAAACAGTGACAAACTATATGTATAATTTAGTTCAAATTCAACTAAATTCAACAGATCCCTTTGGCTGAAGAAAAACAATGAAGTGGAAGGCTTAGGAATGCCACAGTCATTATTTCTGAAACACCTGCATTCTTTCAGGCTAGACTGACAAATGATGTTGGCCTTCCTACACTCTGCCCTGGTTGCCCAGGCACTTAAGGTCAGCTCTAAGCAGGGCTGTAGTCTGTGCCAGGATGCTCATCCTGCTATTTCTTCTCTTACTGATGATTCACTTGGCATGGCAACACTTGAATTACCAGGCCAGAGGCAGAGCCAGGGGATGGACACACATCATTCCCTTACTCCAGCTGTAACTGTCCCTTCAGATCTTCTAGGAGCTGCTCAAGGACGTCACCTCCTAAACAAATAACATGCTGTTGCCAGGCCATTTGCTTTGTCAAAAATGGAGCTCCTCCAGCAGCTATAAAAGGGGGTAAAGGTCCACGCAGGGGAAAGGAGTGGCAGGAAACAAAAGAATTTTCACTCAGCTGAGCTGCGACTGCAGGAGGATGTTTGAGGATGTTCAAGGATGCTCACCTGCTGCTTAGGTACCAGTGCAGAAGTCAGCATCTAAGGGAGTGTGCTCAGAGATACACTCTCCATTTGCAGGCCTTGTCCTTATGGATGCTCACTTTTATTTTCTGAAATAACAACAGGTAAGTTTGGCAAATCTGCATGTCACAACTCTTGTTTTCTCACATTTCATGGAACTGTTTGTTAAGCTGGGGAAGATAAGACATTTCATGAATAAAAGCATTCTTCTGTTCCTAAATTATCTATAAACAGACTGATTTTTATAAACTCATGGATTATTCATGCATAAAAATCCTGTATTCAATATACTACTGCCTACAGTCTGTTTGTTTACTACATGCTGCTCTTACAGCTTCAACTATTTATGTCATACTCAATTGTAAATCACATGGTATTGTTTCTGATCCAGAGCTGGATGAATGAAAATGTTATAAAGGAGAAGAAAAATGAGAGACTTTACAACGAAGATGAAGCATTTTCGGAAGCCACCTTTCAGAGAGACCATACACTTAGAGTCTCATATGTGTAAATATAACTCAAGAGAAAGACTAAGGTAGGGTAAAGAATCCTCAGTCATTCAGGCAGCATAATATTTAAAATTTTGCAGTGTTTGTGTAAGTCCAACTATTTTGCTTCTATATTACAGGGAACACATATGTTGAAGGAAATACAGTAAAACCTAGGTCCCTGGAGCTCAAATTTAAATCCTTTACACACAACAAAAGTAAAATGGAGACTGAAATGGGGAAACTGCAATCTGTTCTTGGTTTGCAGAAGCTTCTGTTCAATTCATTTACTGAACAGCAAATCTCCTGCACTACAGCATTAATGAGAATAGATACAAAAACCTTTCAAACTTAAACAAAGAAATGGCTGCTACTTTAGGGTATTTTCAAGCATTTCCCAGAGATTAACGTATGAGGCAGATGCTCGAATACCAGCACACAATACTTTAATTTAGTTCAGCATCTCTGCAGGCAGTGGCTTCTCCATTACTGCTGGTTCCCAGAACACAAGAGAATGTTATTGCAGGGCACTTTTAGATTAAAATCCCCAAATAAGCTGTTAGACTTTACACACATCAATCTTTTGTAAATACAATAAGACACATTTAATTGGTTTTACTTTCATTTTACAACAAATGTTACTATCTATTATACAAGAAAACTATTTTTAAAAAGACCCATGAAAAGGATTAGAAAGCAATTCTATAAGTGATAAAATAGGGGCAGAGAGTTATTATGGAGGAATGTCAGCAAGTGCATAGCTAAGGTTGTTTACTCAGTGCCAAATAATCATCTTTGGAAGTTGAAATAATAAACTTAAATAGTTTCAAATTAAGTCTTGCAAGAAATGGAGGAGTTATTGAAGCAGTAGAGGAAATTGGAAAAAAGAACCCCACCACATAAAATGAGCCCTCATAAGAAATATTAACATGATGACAATGAATGTTTTATCTAAAAGAGTGAGGATGAATAATGCCTGGCTAATAACGAGTGGCCTGATCTGCAAAGCCCAGAATGGAAAGCAGCTTCATGGAAACTGAGGTATTCAAATACATGGTCTCAGTTTGAACCCCAGTTAAGCCTGGAAAAAATATTTACAAGCTGGTCTTCTGTTGATTTTCTCTGAACAACACTTCAGAGTTATGAATTTCTAGAGTTAGAAAGGATGTCTGACAATGCGGATGAGCGAAGGGGGAGAACATTAAATCTTATTTTCAGCTGTGCAATTATTCAAGACTATTTTCCAGTTTTATCCTGTTGCACTGCTAGTGTTCAATACAGTATCTATTTGTAACAATACCCACACATCCACATATAAAAACACTTCAGTTCAAAGCCTCAAGCGCTTCAGCTGAGGAAGAAGGTCTGTACCTCTGAGTGACCTGTCCTTTTCCCCAGAGGACCAAACAACACACAGGAAGATACATGTATTCAGCTGCTGGGCTTCATTTTTGTCAGAAAGTTTTAACCTCTGCTGGGCAAAACAACTGACAGTGAAATCAGTTACAATTTCTGAGAACATTATGCAGAAAGAAGGTATTAATTAAAAAAAACAACCCAAACAGTCAACCAAAAAAAACCCAAAAACCTGTGTTAAAAACAAAACCATATTAAAATTTTATGTATTTATACATATATTTATTTTTCAACATCTTTTTAGCAGAAGGTTTTTAAGCTCTCTGGGAGGACTGCTACTCAAGTCCAGAAAGTTTGTAAATGTAAATGACAGAACCTGAAAATCTGAGCTTTTACTTCAGTAAAGAAGTTTCCATAAAGTCCTGTTTCACCTAATTATAGACTTCAGGCCCAACATAGAACAAATTAACATAGCTCTGTAACTTATTGGACAGCTGACCTACTACTGACCTAGCAGAGTAACAGAGTTCCAAGAGTGAAGTTTTCTGCACTCAGATATCCATAAAAATGAGTTAAATTAAGATTTTTTAATTTACCTGTGTCTATTCTGCATCTGAAATCCTGACAATACTTTTTTTATTGTTCACCTCCTGAGGGGCAACATAACTCTTGCTCTCTGACTGCCATGTCTCTGGCACGTTCCTCTCCCCATCCAAATGGGTTTCCTCCTCCTTCTGCTTCTTGCAGAGCTCACAAAGATGTCTGTGCACACTCTTCCTCCCTCTTTGGCAGTTCTGCTGGCTGTAATTTCCAAAGCAGGAAACTCACCTTACTAATAAATCAAAGAGCAATGGAAGAGGTGACTCATCACCTTCCTGTAAGTGGTTAAAATAAAAATGGACTGTGGTCATTTCTGTGGTTTCCACTCTTCTTTTCCTTAAGCTCTACTCCCCCCACCCCCATGCTGTAGATTTTATCATCTCCCTGAGTTATTTTCAGCTTTTAGAGCCACATATTAAATCTTCTCTGCTTGACTTTGTCATGTCATTTGATCCTGCTTTCCCCTCTTATGTGCAGCCTTCATTGGTCTTCAGTGTCATTAAAGTCTCTTCCTTTATTACTCTCTCACCAGGGGTCATATCATGGAAGGGAATATCACCTGTATCAGAAAAAAAAAGTATCCCTTTTTTTTTCTGATTACCAAGATGTGGAAGTTTTATACAATAAAACCCAAGCATCTCCAATACATAGTGAATTTTCTGCCAGCCTTATAGCAGGACTGCATATGTCTCCAAATGTGAGCCTACCATGTCCAAAATGTACTTTGATCACAAAAATCCATAGCAAGCAATGCATTACCTGTGGGTACATATATAAGCTATGACCAAACTGTCCCACAGCTCCAGGAAGAGAACTGGTTTTGGTCACATTACAGGTTTAGGGTGCCAGCATCCAGCCCTTGAGGGCATTCAGAAAAGGCTGAACAGCAAAATAGCTCTGTAAATAGAGATGTATTCAGGGAAAAAATCCTCCAAGCTTTAAAACAGAAAGCAATTTATTTTCTCTTTCAAATACCACAAACTAGCAGATTTCACAAACTTTCCTGATCCTGTATTGACAATAGAGACCCCAGAGCTGCTTCACTATTTAATGGCTCCAAATTCTCTCAGAGTTAAGCTTTGCTGCTCCAATACCATCAGCTGGTGCAGATATGCCACACAAATTCCTCAGGAAATTAGCAGAGCTGCTTCCAAGCACAAAGCTCTGTGCTGGAGGATTCCCATGCAGAGTGCTCGGAACTCGCACTGAGCTGCCTCATGGTCAGGCTCTGACAAGGAGCTTCATTAGTCCATTCCAGAATCCAGATCCTGTGTTAAAGCATAACCAAACAAAACTCCAGCTTATAAAAGGAAGTTTGCAACAGCACAGTGAAGATTTTCTGCTTGTTTGCTTTTACTGAACTGAGATCAGAACTCTGAAGTTGAAGCACAACGTGCACGAAAGCCAAGCCAGGCAGAAGAGATGTTCTTAACAATAGAAGGTGCGGGCCAACCCTTAATTCTTCTTGGCTCTGCCTTGCAGGAAAGTGAAAGGTATCTGTCCAGCCAAGGTTTCAGCCTCTCCACGCTCAGTTTAGCCAGGACACTGCTGCCCATAGCTGTCTGTTTCCAAAGCAAGTACGACTGCACTGCACATCCTGGTCTCAGGGGACACCGGGGTCTCCAGGGGCCAGAGGACACCACAAAGCTTAGCCCTGGAACTGACCCAGCTGCCATGGGACTGACCTGTGTCCCCAGAGCCAAGGACACACAAAACAACATGAAAATGTACCTGTGCCCTTCCTCACACAGTGCCAACTCCCTTCAGCCGGGGACCTGTCTCTCTTGCTCCATCCAGGTTCTCTTTGCTTTGGAGATTTAGCCACCCCTCTAACATTTCTTTGATTTGAGTGCTTAAAAGAATAATTTAACTTTCTTTTCCCTCTTCCTAGATTTGCATGGTTTATATTATTTATCTTTTCCACTTGATTAGCCAGCTGAAAAATCAATAACAGTGTATTTTATCGTAGTTGCAGAGGAGCCCTCTGTTGTGCTAAGCTGCTATTTTAGGAACTAGAGCAGTTTGTGAATCTATATAAGTAGTTTGGCAAGCTGCTCTTTCTGCCTTTGCCCTCCCTTTTGCTCTGGACACAACACAGAAATCTTTCTGTGCCTCTGCATGGTGAAAATTGATATAAAACAGCTTTGGTCATTTATATACACTTTTTTTTTTCCTGCTAAGAAAGTTAATACCATGGAAAAAACTGGTCAGGAGGATCAAATGTTTATGCAGGACGTCATGCTGCTTTGGTGTGCCAGCTCTCCAAGAGTCTATAAGGAAGCTAGCCAGACAGGCTCTGAAGCCTGCACCCTGACCCCAGTGACCTTTTCATTTTTCAAAGTTTATCTAGCCCCATCCCAGCAGTACTTGCATTGAAACCAATCCCTCTGCTCCTGGATTTTTGGCAGAAAGTGACTTCCTTCATATGGAAAAGTGTTTAATACCAATTTAATGGTCTGTCTAGCCACTGTAAGCCCCCAACCCCCTCCCTGAGTCTCCCACTGGCAAGAAACTGTGAAATAATATGCTTGAAATAGCCCTAATTCTTCTCCTCAGTGTGGTAGTTGTTTTTCTAATAAGCAATTTTTTGAAAAAGCCATAGAGGAGAAACTATTAGCTACAGAGTTGAATGACATCTTTAATAAATTCCTTTGCATGTATATAAATTTTTGGTTTTTTTCATTAAAAAAAATTTGGTTTTTTCATTATTTCTTCTCTTATACATTTGCACAGTCAGAAAAGGGCCCCAGCAGAACCCAAAAGGTTTCCATTCAGACTTGCTAGCACCAGAAAAGCAAATAACATTTATGCAAATCCACTCCTATGCCAGAAAAAAAAAAAGTCCAAGTAACAAATTTATCTTGGCTGTAAGAAGAAAGACCTTCGCACAATGCCAGCAAAAAATCTTAACAAAAAGGGAAATAAAAAGGAAATTGGGAGATGCCATCGTTTTCCTAAAGCAAGGAGTTTGCTGCTGTTAGAAACGTCTTGTTTCAAAGGAAGCTGCAACTGTCCTTTGGGATAAGGAAAGGTCTGAAACTCTACAGCAGGGTTGCTGTGTCAGGGACAAAGTGCAGTCTCATACCTCCCCAGGCAGGGTCAGGATGGGGAGGGTAAAACAGCAGCCCAGACCCACGGGACAGATGCACGGAGCTGGCTCGGGGTGAGCTTCAGCATCCTTTTGTCAGGGCATTCCCCTGGAACAAGCCAGCCTTCTGCACTTTGGGGGGACAGGAACCAAAGCTGTCCTAGCAGAGATCTCAGTTGCTTCCTAGCACTCAAAGAGCAACCCAGCCCCCAGCTGTGCCCCTGCTCAGAGGGGAGAGCTGTGAATATCAGCAACATCCTGTGCCTTAAGAGATGTCAGAGCAGTACATCTGAGGAGACATGAAGGTGCTGCCTGCAGTCTACACAAACTCCCATGTGGACTTAAACCACTTAATTTTCCAGGAAGAGGGAGGTATATTTAGACAGGACCAATGAACAAACCCCCATAGTTTAATGGCAATAAGCTGCCCCACCTTGTGCTGAAATGCTGCGGGCCAACATTTTGGCTGTGAGGGGTTCGATGGCTTGTTCTGCTGCAAAGGGTCATCTCCCTTATCTCTTTGGAGCAACACAACACAGAGGAAACTGTAGAAGGAAGAATGAAAACATTCATATGGATTCTGTTCATAACATTTTTTAAGTTAGAATTTTCTTGAGTGAATAAAAAACCTAACTGAAAATCTAGAGTGACTGCTGTTTTTTCTCTTTTCAGAAATACAGGTATGTTCTAATAATTTCAAAAGCCAGATAATCTGGCACTGCCAGTCAAATAGGGGAAGTACTAAGCAGGATAAGACACAAAGGTTTGCAATTCCCATCATCTCCAGCATCTACACTCCACAAACATCTACAGCATCATCCTGCAGCTGAAAAAATCCCATCTCATTAACAAGACCAAACAGCTGCTCTCCAAAACATTAAGATTTTATGTCATTTTTTTCACCTCTTTGGGAGTGGTCAAGGAGAAGTGCCACATCAGCCTATTCCACAGCAGCCCCAGGCTGATGTCCAGCCCACTGGACTTCAGTCTGAACCCCAATCTCAGACTGAGGCCCAGCAATCAAAACAATTGTTGTTTTCTTTCCCGTGGCTGTCAGAGATGAACACTTTCAGAAGCAGAGAAATGAGAGAGAAGGAAAGGGAGGAGAACATGAAGACACACAAAGTTCAGATGGAGACTTCCTGGACTTTTTGATGTCTCTGTGGGACATGTTCTGCACAGACCTGTCAGTCTTCACTCTAAGATCCACTGTTCTGTCTCATGGTCTAGAGCTTTCAAGCAGTGCCATCACCTACCTTTCAGGAAGGAGTTCAGACTTTATTTCTTTGGCAACAAACAATATGTTCATCCCTAATTCCTTTTCTAAATACCACATGGTGGCACAGCCTTGGAATTATGTCAGTCTCAACACACCATGTGTGCTGTTAAACTGAGCACAGCTCACACACTCTGTAACCACAACGAACCTAAAGAGATGAGCAAGGGACCTTTTCAGGAAAATGGCTCCAAATGACCAAAGAAAATAAAAGTTTCTTCAGAAAAATGCAGGTTATGATACACCATGATGGTGCAAGTTTGGATATCAAAACACCCAATCAACTCCAGATGTACAGTTGTGGTTTTTTGCAATTACTCTAAATCCATCACATTGGGTAACTAATGAAATAGGAGGAAGGGGATGAAAGATTATGCTTAGGTGTGGTTTGGAAGTTTATAGAGAATATATGTAGTGAGGTATTCTACATTTGTTTAATACTTCTGAGCTGGGGCTATGGTATTATGCAATCATAACTACTCTGCTTGCTTCTTTGGGGTCCTAAAATTTAGCTTCAAATAGTTCAGCTGTACAGTTTCCCCCAGTCCCATCCTTTCACTGTTAAGTGTTTTTTTCTTCCCCCCAGAGATCAAAGAGATGTTATTGTGGTTTGCTGTTCCATCCACATTCCCACTCCCTCCTCTCTTCCTTCCTTCCTCTGCCCTACTGCAGCACATCACCCAGCAGCCCCAGGCATTAATCACTCACACCAGCCACGTTCAGATGAGCTCATGGAGCCAATATCCTGCTCTGGACATTACCCTGGGCTTTAACAGCCCCCGGGCTCTCACTTGCAGTGCACTGAATTCACTACTACCTTCACAATTCCTGTCTGGCTGTTCATGTAATTTTAAGGTCTGATTTTTACTCTGAGTCAAATCAAGTACATTTGAGTGTTTGATAGAGACTATGAGTCTAGTAGGTAAATGATAATTTACGGAAAAGTTTCCAGATTGCTGTTTTCCTGGACTTTGCTGCCACCTCATTCCCACAGTGTCTTGACAGGGCTCAAGTTACACATTTGATTGGAACAGGACAACAGCTTTATTTTCCAAACCAGAGAATCTGGGTCAGCTGAGGAATAAGAGGACAGACTTCATTTTACAGGACATCAAATGTAAAAAACACTTCTCATAGCAGACTATCCTCCCATTAGGCTAATTTAGGTTAGGTTTTACCAAACACTAAAATAAGTGAGCTACAGCTCTTTTTCCTGGCATGATACTGAGTATTGGTCAACTGAGAGCTTGGATCAAGACCAGCTGCAGCAGACCATGACAGATCTCACCTATTGCTTATTTCTTTTTATCCCATCACACTAAGCACACTTGCACATTATTAGAAGTTTTCAATAAAACAGATTTGCACACTTAGAGATTTCAAGCACTTGGTTTTCATGCATTAATATGCAGACACCTTCTGCGCTGTTTAGCCTATGAGGTCATACAGTCAAAAAGTAACTCACAGTAAAAGCAAAACCTGCACTGGTATTTTTCTTCTTTTCAGGCCGGTTGAATGATTTTTTTTTTTCAAAGGCATCATTAACTATTACTTGTGAATCATTCCCTAAATAATCCTTGCACATTGTGCACTGCAGCATTTAATATTCAAATTCCTGGCTGTTCTGCCTGGACTCTCAGGTGTGTGGTGTGTTATGGGCTTCCCCAGAGGATAAGCAGAACCTTCGTCTCCATTGTGATCCAGTTGTGATTCACAAGTATATATTTCAAATTTACTGTCACAAATATGTCTGTTATATAACACTGTTGAAATTGTTGTCAAAGTGAACAGCCCTGTCAAGACCCTCCCTTGCATTTATTTATACAAAATAAATTTGGAGAAAGGAAACAAAGGAACAGAGTTAAATAGAGTTAATGGTTAAAAACACATATTGTAAATCTCAGAATATTGTTTTTCTGCTTTGCAATAAAAATACCAAAAAATGTGTATGAAGCCAAGGATAAATAACTCAAAATATTATGAATAAATCAGCAACTGAGTGTGAATAAACATCACCTCTCAATCCGTGTGAAGAATACATGAGGCATACTGAGAATGCACAGTCACTTCCATAGGAAATCCCCCAATTCCTGCTTCAGGATTTTTCATTCTACAGCACATGTGGATGGCATTGTCCTGCTCTTCAGCTTGCTTGAAATTGTTTATAGTACATTATTACTTCACTGCTAATAAAGGACACAGTGCAAGAATCCTGCCAAACAGTGCTTTTGGTAAGGCAGAATAGGCCTTAATTCTGAGCTCATAAACAAAAGAAAAAAAAAATTACTGTCAAGGGACAGGGTTATTCTCCCAAAGGAACATCTGGTTCCTAACATATCTTGTGAAAATACATACAATAAACCATAAGTTCAAAACAGAAACTGTATTCAAACACTGCCCAACAGAAGTCCATGATCCCTGGAAAACTTCTTTTAAATCCCCAGCAACCCGTAGGCTCGAAGAGAACCATTTCCTCTGTATACACTGCAGCTCTTCAGAACTGCAGCCATTTGGCACTGAGTTTGCAAAGCCACAAAAGGATGGGAATTAGCCATGTCAGCATCTTCCCTAGCTGCAGAATGTAGCTCAATCCTTTGCCCTGCCAAAAATCAGTTGTAAAAGCCAGCATGACAGCCGAGAGGAAGGTAATCCTCGCCAGCTGTTTCCAGCTGAAGCCAACCACATCAGCAGCACACAGCAAGCACCAACATGCAGCTAAAAAGCTACCTGAGAAGTGGGGAAGATGAAGTCTGATTCCAGCATCAATAAAGTGCCTTGGGGATGCTGAGAATGTTTAGCTCACTTCAGCCAGCTTATCCAACCGAGCTTGCAGCAATGCGCCGGCCACGCTTGGCTGCAGGACCTCAGTACCAGGAATGGGAAATTCTCATCAATCCACCACCTTTGGACACTGCAGAAAAATTCTGACCTTTTGCAGAACTGCTAACCAGAGTATCAGAGCCTAAACACATCTCAAACCCTGATTAAAAACCAGATTTTATTATTAGGTAGGAAAAAAGGCAGGGTTTTCCCTTCTCTTCAGTGTCTCAGCTACTGCCTGCCCACACGTGCTCTGAGGCACGTGAGAGAAGTACTGACTGAGGCACAACAATTCACCAATAATTCACACCATGTTCAATTAAACTCGGGGGGCAGCTGAGACCAAAGGGCCTGTCTTGTCTTTGCAGTGCTTTTGCTGATAGTAACTTTAGAGATGTCAGATCTGTTCTTACTTGTTCGTCTTAACTTCCTCCTTCACACATACTGAAACAACAAAAGAGTTCTCTAACATATGTGCAGAAATGAAGGCTTACAGTTGTCATCTAAATATTTGTATTGAAGTGATAATTAACTGTTTCTAAGAGCTTGGCTTTACTACAAAGACAGCAAGTCAGAATAAGGGTATTAAGTTTCCTCTGTTATCAATCAGTAATTTCTGTTCTAATGCTGCAAAATGTGCCTTTGAGGCACCCTCTCCTCCTGCTGCTGTTCTGCTCAAGGGAAAAAGTGATGACTTTTTCTTATGTTATACTCCATTACACCACACAGCTTAAGCTACCTGCTCCTGCTATACTAAATGCACCATTCTGCTCATCTACACAGATAACTAAATTTAATTACATTAATAATTGTTGTGGTTTAGTATGTTGCCAAAATTTACCTCCTAGCCTGTTAGACCTACAATTTAATTAGCAGCAGTGAATTTTAAATGAACGATATTATCTAAACAATTATTTAAGGGGTTTGCTGTTGTTGTTTCCGCACCACGTAAACAACATAAACAAAATAAGTTGTTTTCCTCACTGCACTTGTCAGAAGTGAACCTGTAGCCCAAACACTTTTGGTATATGGAAGAGATTCCTTTGGATCCACGGACATCAGTTTTGAGGGTCAGCTACAATTTGAGGGTCAGTAATTTCTCTAAGTGCCAACATTCCTCCAAGTTTACTTTTATCTGATTTGCAGTAAGTCCACAATGGTCCTTATACTTCCAATAAGGTCCTGGGCTGAACCTATATTTCCAATATTCACACTCACCTTGAGCTTTTTGCTTCTGATACACAACAGACAGAAGCCTCTGTCAGGTTCTTTCCTCTCTGACACAAGCAACTCCAAATCTCCTTCATTCATTTGAATCCAAACTAAATCCCCTTTATCTCAGACATGAAGATGATAATGCATACTTGTCAGTCTCTTGTAATCAACACAACCTTAAGCTTAAGCAAACTCTGATTTTAGCCAGCTGGTAATCACTACTCATTCCTCTACATTTATTTTAACTCTATTAGCCATATTCCATGAGTGTCACCCATAAATTTCAACCACTAGGAAAAAAAAAGTCACCATAAAAACCTTAAAAACAAAATAAACACCAAACCCACCATGTTTCTTCATCTCATCAGTCCCCAGGTGGGTATTTTGTTGCTGTTGTTCATGAGGTGGGTTATTTGTAGGTGTTTTTGGTTGGCTGGCTGGTTTGGGGTTGGTTTTTTTGTTTGTTTTATTGGTTGTTTTGGGGTTTTTTGAGGGGGTGGGAGAGGGGTCCCTCTATTGCAGCTTAGAGGTCTACGGATTGCATCACCTTTTAGGTTAAAACATAGCTTTTCAAGATGTTTAGTAATCATCCTTATGGTACTAAATCATGCTTATGGATGTTTCCAGTTTTGCAGAGTGAATGGTCTGTAGAATCAATAAAGCAATCCACCACAAAGCCTAATCAACTCTCTCTCCTTACTGCACTTACAGCATCCATGCTTGAGAAAAATGAAACTAAACCAATCGGCCCCAAACATTTACAGCAAAACACAGAGGAGCAGTGAGTTACAGTAAAGTGCAGAAAGAGTCTTCTGGATACAGAACAGAAATAGATTACAAATTGCTCAGGACACTTAGAAAGGAAGTATGTTGGAAAACACACAAATGCTACAGAAAGAGCTACGAGGCTCTCCACCAGTGTGTGCAGGTGACATATGCCTGAACCAGAGAGGTGATGTCTCTCCTGTAACCGAGCTCGTTTGATTCCTGCAGCGATAACTCCGTTTGTTTCCCAAAGTGAGATTTCAGGAGTAATAAAAGGAAACAAAACAAATGTCCTTTGCCAGCAGAACAGTGGTGATTTCTCACTCTGCCAACATCACATTAGCTAATATTACTCCAAGTGGCTTTTCAGTTCTCCATTGGCATTACTGTATGCCTGACAACAGAAAAAGAGCAGAGAGCAAAGCCTGAAGCTGACATATGTTTGCCAAGTCATCCTGCTCAAGCCAAAAGGAGGAATGCTCACCAAATTAACATCTTGCTCTGCTTCAGCTTCAAGTGGCCTGTCATTTCTGGGGCATTTTAAAGAATATATGCAACTTGCACAATGGCTGCTGGAGAGCATTGCTCCTGTGCTTTTTGCATGCTGTCTCACTGCAACCCATACAACAAAGCTGCCTGCATTGCTAAATTAAGCAATGACAAGGATATTGAACATCTGGAAGGCTGCAGGCCTGGCAGAGGGCTGACATCTTTTACACTTCAAGATAATGACCTGCAGTTTTATGTGCTTTCTGATGGCCACGACCTGATTGCTGAAGGCAGAAATACACCATCACACACCATGCCTCATCAGTTGGGATTACAAGAGGATTACTCAAGGAGAATTTCCTCACATCAAGAGCATGACTTACTGATCAATTACAAGAGAAAATAGTCTCCCCATTTTTACATTTTAATTCAACAATTCAGTTCTTAGTAGTGAACATTTAATAATAGTGATGAACATCTCAGGTTCCATAGAAATCCCATTTTCAGGAACAAATCTCAATTGGCTTAGAAATCAGTCTTTCAAAATCTCAAAATTTCTTTCTCAAAAGTTGGACAACCAAATACTACTACATTTTTCTGAAATGTTTTTTCTGTTTTGTGATCACATTGATAAATAACTGCATCTCATTGATCTCACAATGTAAACAAAAGGTTTGTTAGTAAAATAAATCTCAAATCCAAACATATCAGGAGTATCCTCCTTATAAATTTAAAATAACTCATCAGATCATACACTTTGGTTATGAAAAAAATGGTAACAGTAACAAAAAAAGGCTGAAATTAAATGTGTCTGAATAATTTACATGCTAGATTCTGGGAATTTATTTGAGCTGGAACTTGCATAAAAAACTGAAGGAATGCAAAAGCCACTTAGGCACCAACTGCAGGATGAGTTTCAAACAGGTGTCTGAAAAATGAATGAATGATTCTAGAACGAATCATTGCCTCAAGCATACCATTGAAGACAGAGAAAAGGTAACCCACAAATCAGTAAATCTGCCTTTAATGCTAGTTCCATGCTGTATATCCAACTCCCACATTGTTCTTGAGAAGGAGGGCAGGTTTATAGGTAACCACGCTCACTGCACAGTATCTCACAAGCCTGTCCCAAGAAATGTGCTCCAAGATCAGCCTCACTCAATGAATGTACAGCTATGGCTACTTACCCCTTTCTTTACCATAAAAGCTCACCTCAAACAAAATACACTGAAAGGAACCACAAATTTAAACCCAAATACACTCCCAAATTCAATTTTACTTTTCTTTCTAGTGTACTTAAAAACTGTATGTTGAATGTTCTTGGAATCCAGATGTGCAGACACATGTAGGAAATCCAAATCTTGCATCTTTGCACAGTCTTAAGTTCATTCACCAACATACAAAATCATACAAAGATTTTTCTCTGTGCTGCACCACACTGCATCATTGACTCCTGAAATATTTAAGAAAATATTCCACAAAATGCAGGTTAAGCAGCTACAACTTTCATTTAATTAAAGGAATTTCTTCTGTTGCAAAAATTAAGGCCTGTATTGTTTGGATAGATTTTCCATATGCCCATTAGAAAATCTCTGTTTTAAGTGTGTCACCTACCTCAAGAGGTTAAAAAAAATACCAGCACACTATTTAATTAACAAATTCTCATTATTTTTGCCTTGTCTAAATTGAAAGTAAAGCCAATGTAATGAGATTCAGCTACTGTTCACTCCACTTTGCTGATTTTGTGGAAACCCTTTTTATACCATTTCTACATCCCATGGTAAGAGTGCAAAGCTCAGGAATGCACAGGTGAGGTGCCACTGCCAACGTCCCCAGCAGTGATACAGTGCCAAAATTGGTGTTCAAGTGTCTCTCTGTAAAAGCAGAACAAAGAGATGACTTTTTCTGTATACTGCTTAATTAGAATTGGCTCTCCCTAGGGAAAGTACAATCTCTGACACTTCACCTGAAGGCACATTCCAGGATCCTGTACAGAAAAGCTCATCAGGGGAAATGAGGCACATCCTGTTTACTTTTCAGCTCACTTAGCTCATTAACATCCACGTACACAGACACCTCACCAAATCTGGGGTATTTTATGCATTCTTGCAATACAGGTTTGTAGCCATATTAGTTAATAACTTCGGGGTGTTTTGTTTATTTGGTTGTTGTTTGGTGTTGGGTGGTTTGAGTTTTTTTCTTTGGGATCTTTTCTTTATACTTGGTTGAGTGGTTAGAGGGGTTTTTTGCAATTTAATGCCTCTGCTTTTTAAGTAAGCCACTGTCTCAAAAGAATATCTGTTACTCAAACAGATTCAGTGAGGAGCTCAAAGGAGTGACCCGGATGTTATGATGCAGTCCTTTTTCTAATGTCACTCTAGAAACCACTGACAATAAATGCCCTGCTTCTAGCATGAATTCCAGCTTTGTTTGTTTTTAAATAATAATCACATGTTTTTCCCCCCACCATTTACTGAAGAGGAATGGGCAATTTAACATCACATTTTTTCAGTGCAGCAAATCTTGGTTATGTTCCACTTCAAAGTCAATGCATAGCCCAAGATCTGACACACACACAAAAAAAGCCTAAGAGAAAGATGGTTTATATTGTGTCTTTTCTCCAAAAGCAGCAGTCCCCTTAACAAGTCCTTCTAGATCTGAATGCAGGCAAAAACCCTAAAAAAAAACTCCTTTCAAAATGAAAATACAGAAAGCCAGGCAAAATTTAATTAGTACTACAGAACTAATGCCCAGTATTTGAGCACCAGCAATTTAGAGAGTGTGACTATACCACAATCCCCTCTCTTTTCCCTTCTTGCAGCCCTAGTGCTCTAATGAAACACATTCAGTTACAATTACAGAGCTGACCAGAGCCACCAGTCTCTGTTTTATCCAACAGAAATGAATTATGCAACCAGAATCACTACCCTGCCTCCTCAGCCCCATGTGCTACACTGAGCCCAGCCTTGCCTGGCAGCCCTGGGGCAGGCACTGCCTGCACCAGGGTCACTGCCAGCTGCCAGCACTGCTGTGAGTAACACGTCCCACAAACTGCTGAATAAATCCACGTGATAATCTGGGACCATGTACATTTCTCCTCAAGGCTGAATGAAAAGATGCTTTGCTTTCCCTTCCTATTAAGTTTATTTTGTTCAGGCCCACAGCACACGCACCACAGTCTCGTCAACAGCTGTTTTTCCTTCTAAGCTTGCCCTGTCACTTAGGGATTTGAATTTTTGCTGATAAAGTGTAATAGAAGCTGCTTCCTGCTACACACAGCGAAACAGATGTTTTAAAAATTGTGGTAGCCCTAAAGCTGGTCTCTGTAGCAAAATCTGTCTCAGGCTAACTTCCCTGCTGTCACAAAACCAGACATTATATTTGTTTTCCTGCTGCTTGATTGAAGTAGGTATCAAACAAACGTTTTAAATAAGATTTCTTTTTGGATGAGCAGGATGTCACAGAAAACAGCAGTGTGAGAAGGAAAATACAAAGATGCATATCAAAGGAACTAGGAGAAGGAGGTACTCAAGTAGTCCCTGAGCTCACCTTACTGCTCCCAGGCACAGGCATCATCACCTTTGGCACTCCTGGCAGATGTCTGTCAAGCCTGATCTCACCAAGGCAAAATTATTCCACAGCAGCCCTAAGCAATCCATTGCAATGACAAATTATCCTGAACAATTGCAAAGCTTCTCCTGTCTAAGTCCTAATCTCTTTTGCTTTCACTCAAGCTCATCTTGTCCTGTCCCAAGAAGACATGAAAAAGCAGATTATTCCCTTTCTCCAAAAGGCAGCTTTTTGCATACACCTTCTCAGCCTTCTTCAGCTTCAGCTACAAAAACCAAATGCTTTCAGTTTGCTTTCATAGCTGGCATTTTCTTTTATTATCTGTATTTGCTTGCCTCTGGTCCCTGTCCATCTGCTGTGTGCCTGCCTTGCTCTGTGGCACCCAGGGCTGGACAGGCAGCCCAGCTGACACGGAGCCACCAAGCAGAGTGAGAGGCTTTTCTCCTGTATGTAACCCACAATACTTGTGAAACTTTCATCTTCACAGATGACACTCTTAGGGTTTTCCTTATAGTGTCCATTTTGACACAAAGTTCAGGATTGGAAGACAGCTGAACCAGTGAGATTGGATGTGCAGCTGAGTTAGAGCCTCACTGAATATTCCTGCTCTCACTGCAGATCCAGGTACCTTGTGGAACACACTGTCAACGTTCAAAATTTTAGGATCCAAGACATCTCCAGGAATGCTGGAGAGTAGGGAAATCTACACTCTAAACACCCATGTTTTTATTTATATATAGCTCAATTCTCTTTAACACCTTTTGTGCTGTTTGGTCCTGTCACTGGCAATAGCCTTAGTGCACAATTGCTTTACAATCTGCAAAAATAACCATCATTTCTCTATTCCCAAGGCCTGGCCTTGAAAGGAGCTCAGCAACTGGAGCTTCTTCCTATGCAACCACACAGTCATGCCCAGGTTGGGCATAAAACCTTTTGCCTGTGGCTTTAGATAGGCACATACCCTCTCACACACTGAGTTATGTTTACTAATGCACATTATTTCTCCCAACTCACACACATTTGGATGATTCCTAAATAATACCCCAAGATGTTGTCTGGTGAGCTGATACCACCAGGCTTTGCTTACCAATGTTTTTCCTCATCTGCTCCTCTGCATTTGCAGTGCTCTTGAGTTTCCTACTCCTACTTCCAATCACTTCATCTTCCCACATAGCATTCCGAAACCATCAGAGGTTAGACTGTCAAGGCTTGATATTTCCTCATCTTTGTCCTACTCCCTAAATTTTTGCCTAAATTAAAAGCTTTGGAGAAGCTATCACATTCTTGTCCTGTGCTTTTCCCTTTTAACTGTTATTGTGAGGTTTGTCTGTATCTCATGTCCTATTTAGACACATATCCACAGCAGAACTTTTGGACTGAGTTTGAGAAATCTTGCAAGTTCTGCATGGAAAACAAAGAAAGGATGCCACAGCAAAATCTTTCCTTACAAAAATAAATAAATAAAAATAGCTGCCAGACCCAGGGTAGCCATCCAGAGTGACCACATCTCCTTACCCAAACAAGAGAACAGCAAACTCCAGCCAGAAGTGGATGCCTGCCCGACTCACTAAAATAAAGGGAACTATTGAGCAGTATGGTAACAATTCATTCAGCTGGAATAAACAGACATCTGGACCTGAACATTACTGGAGCAACTCCATGTCTCAAAGCTATGTCAGTAACTTCAGGAAGAAGCCTCACCTTAGCTTGCAGTGACACACAAGAGCAGAGAACACCAACAGATACATGGCACACTTGGTGTTTTGATGAGCATTTGTATCAGTACAGATGTCCCTGCAGAGCAATGTGAATTTTGTATATTCTAAGTCAAGCACCAGGAAGGAAACAATTGCATCATTCTATCCTGAGACAGAAATAGAAAGCAGACTAGTCAACGAGAAGAAATTCCTAAATTATAAGAGGCAGGAATGACATCTTAACGTCTCAGTGGAAAGATGAGAAAGGGGAAAAAATTCAGCCTAACCTAGACATGGGAGAACCAGCCAAGACACCTTCAAAAGACCCTCAAGGATGATCTGTTCTCCTGTTTTATACTTCTATTTTCCCCTCTCTCTTTTCAGGTTCACTGTTCTTGTACTGGAATCCTACAGGTGAAGCCTTAACCCACATATGCTGCAGGACTCAAAGCAAGGCTACAATTCCATCACTGGTGTATTTTCCATGTACTTTCTCAAACCACAGCATGAATAAGCTTCTTACAATCATTTACTGGTAAGAGAATTAATTTCCCTTTATAACCAAGAAAACAAACCAAGAATTCTCCATCTGCTTCCACATGTCAGAAAAAATGTTTGACTGAAATACCCATCTACGTGATTCAGATATGGAAACTCTTTGAAGCCTTACTATAAAATCTGTATCACACCACACTACAGCTAAGTGCAAAGCCTGTAAGACATTGTTATCACTTTGGAGAAAGGTATTTCTGTTACAAAAATCAGTTACCTAATAGATTGTTCCTACCCAAGAGTCCTAGTGAAACAGCATCTCTCACAGAAAATAAACAATTATATAAACATGGGAATAAAGCAAAAATGTCATTAGTCTAGTCATGGAAACAGTAATAAGAAAAAAAATTACAATACTTGTAGTTCATAACTCAACAGACATTTCTATAAAACACCAGGTATGTCTATACAGAGAGTCTGCAATCCCTCTCCCTGGGAAGTCATCAAGAGTTTCCATTGACTTTTGCTGCCTCAAAAGTTCACTTAATGAAACAAATTAAAAGTCATAAAGGCAGGATCCCTAAAAAGGCCTGAATAAACAGAGCAGAGGCAAAATGGAGAAAGTAGCTGTATATTAGAAGGCAGCTCATGATACAGAAAGGAAAATGCAGGCAGAGGAGGGACCCCTGGGTTCTGCAGGAAACCCTGAAAGAAAACCTGAGCACACACCACTGTGGTCTGGAAAAAGAAAAAATTTTTTTAAAATGTCAATAAATATGCACACAGATTTACTAATCTGTTAAAACATCTACTTTTTGTGTAACTAACACGGAAAGCAGCTGGCTTTTTGTAACCCTAAAATCTCGGGGAATCCAAATTTTAAACTCACATGGCTCCCCCACAAAGTGCATCTTTTTCCAGCCTGAGATAGCAGAGGCTGGGCCTGGAGATCAGTGCTGTCTCAAGCAGATTATGGCAGCTGAGCCAAGAGGCCCCATTTTTATATAAATGAACAGACAGCCCGTGACCTGTGAGCATAGCAGAGAAACTGCAGTGCCTATCTCAGGAATCAGAAAACACCCCGAGGCTGTGTGGCAGGAGGTAACCAGAGCAGCCTGGTGAGCGTCCAGCTGGGGGGAGTATTCCCCCAGCTGTGTGACAATATGTCTTTACAAATTACAGCCTTTCATGCAGTAATTATAGCTAAAATCTTCTAGTCTTGCTGGAGCAGGCTAACACTGCAGTAATTCCCAAGTACAATAAAGAGCAGCAACTGCTGATCAGCAGCGTTAAACCCCTGGTCCAGTTAGAGCAGAGGGACTAACACAGATGAACACAATTGGATCAAGCTGATCCCGTGGAAAGCAAGGCCCTGCAGAGGCAGCATGAGGTTCACTTCCAGGGAACAGCATGGAGCTGGACATAGCACACAAAAACTGCTCACTTTTTTCATGACAGGAGAGCTCTGGATTGAGCACAAGGCAGTTCTGATGTACATAGGACAAAAAAAAATAAGATAAAATAAAAGAGGCGTTCTAGGAGTATTAATTATTTTAGTTTGTGCACATAATTTCTGAGTTCAGGAGTGTTTGGACAATGCTCTCAGGCACGTGGTGGGAGTGTTCTGTGCAAGGCCAGGAGTTGGACTTAATGATCCTGATGGGTCCCTTCCAACTCAGCATATTCTATGATTCTGTTCTATTCTATGATTCTCCCTGGTCCTTAGCCTCTTTAATTATAAGTCTATGTTTCAAGAAAGTTTCAAATGAGGCTGCTGTAAAAAAAGATTTTCCTCTCTGAAATGGATCATGGTTTTTTTTAATAGACACTAAAACTGCTTACAGATTGTACACATACTGAACAATAAAATGAAGAATATCCAATCTATTTTGTCAAACTTTGCAAGGGTAGATTTTCTGAGAGATGCAAAGCCTCAAAGAATCAAAGGTTTGCAATTTCCATACAACAGATCCTACACACAGGTTGGTAAAGAGATTTGCTGGTACAGTAATCAATACTGGCTGCAGGCTTCACCATTTCTAAGGTATTCTACACTTCTTTAAAGCATTTCTACAAAGCTGGGCTTAATATTTTTGCCAGAGAACATGTTACCATCAGAGCCAAGAAGAGGAATTCCTGGAGCTTTTCTAGCTCTCCAGAAGGTGAAGCACACCAGTGTGCCAGAGAGAGCACATGTATAAAAGGAGACTCTCAGCTACCTCATCAATTATCCAGGCAATATTTAATGATAGATTAATGTTCCAGGAAAAAAAAAATCACTAGGTAAAACCTTATTCTTTCCTACATTCTCTTTTGTGCCACTGACATCACAATTTTAGATATTTCACATGAGGGACAAATACCACAGTGTCTTCATGTTGCACAGAGAGCCTCCTTCTTCAGGGTCTCTCAGAAAGAAACTGGCACTGAAGATTTCTTTCATGAGGCTACAAAGATCTATCTCCCAGCACTGACCAGGTGACCTTGAGAGGATTTAAGATCATCCTGACCTACTTTTCAATTTTTACTTTGAATTGACAATTCACATTTCTTCCTGACAGCAGACAGTTCACTTGAAAGTCATTTGGACTATCATCAGACAGGAACTTGGGCAAGCAAAAGTAAAGAGGCTGATTAACAAATATCCCAGTTTTTAAAATCTGAGTAAGATATGAGTTGTTAAATTCCAAGATCTCCACACCCACACAGTGACTCGTCAACCTTAACTCAGATTTGTTCAGTTGGAAAAGAGGACCAAGTGCTCTGCTTGGCACAACCAGTTCCAAGCTTGTGTCCCAAGAAATTATAAGATTTTGAAAATAGTGGTTCTGCTCAGACCTGCTGTTCTTTTCCATCTTCTCACTCACTTTAAATTTTACTTAAAATTTTACCTCAGATTTCACAACAAAACCCAGTATTTTTCCTAAATAATGTGGACAATTCCAGTCTTTATAAACACAATAGTGTAATGCAGGCTATGGCAGCCAGGCACAGCACAAACAGGCAGGTGCTGAACAAGTTTTCTACCACAGGCAGCTTTGCCAGCAAATATCTGGCCTGCAGTACCCTTGCTATTTCTGTCCTGGATGTCTCTGGAGGAACGACTGCCAAATGAAAAGTACCGTACCAATTTGTGCGGTGGTTTTGTGATGTGCATAAATGAGTTCTTGGATAGGCTTAAATTCATCCTGACTCGTGATTTAAGTGCAAATTTAAATTCTGCTGTGTCGAAAGGGGAAAGGTTTGCACATTGCTATGCAAGTCTGCCAGCTGGCCCCCACTGCCACTTTGTTCCTTTGCTTTTAAAACTAAAACATGAAGCTTAAAACAGTTGTTTTAATATTTAGCATTGTGGAAAGTCATGTTCATACGAGGGCCCTGGAGAGAAAAGCTTTTGAGCAACTGGGGGAGCCACTAAAAGTTGGTATATATAGGACACATCAGTTGAATTACTTTTACATCTCCCCTCTCCTGACAATGAACTGGGAACTATCAGGCTTGGCCAAGGACTGACAGAGAACAACTGATACTGAAAATGAAGTTAAACATTAGATGTTAGGCTGAATATATGAGTGTTCTTTGATTTTAAAAAGACAAGAACAAGACTATAGAGGTCTTTTCAACCTTTAAAACACTGAAGTGATTTTAAGGTGGAAAATTCAGCTCCACATGCCAAACATCTGATGCTTATAACTGTGCAGTTCCAGGGGCTTGTTACAGATAACTAGCCCAGCCTCTAGCTACTGAGTAACACATACCTTGCACTTACCATATTGGATACTTATGTCCTCTTGCAAATTTTTTCCTTCTTTAATGGTCTGTAATCTACTCCTTAAAACTGCCCTTTCTTTGGCAGTATTATCCCTCAGTTACTATATTTATTCTAATGTGGCTTTATGACCACTGAAAGGAGATGGAAAATTCTTTCCCTGCCCGTGTGAACACCCATCACCCTGCTGTACCAGGTTACCATAACAGCCCAGGTGATTATGCTGCAGAAATTCAGAGATATTAGCCCTTTAATTTAACACCCACTTGTGAAGCAACCAAACACACAACAGGATAAAATAGAAGCCAGCTGAGCTTTCACTCAGTACTTTTCAAGATGAGTAAAGCACACAGGAATCATTATCCTGTCCAACTGTTGTATAAGATGTTAAAAGGCTTTACAATCAGAGGCACTTGTTTTAAAGAATATTTAAATATTTACTGCATGCATTGTGACCTCTCAACTTGATGCTTGACTTTCAGCTCCTGTAACAGATACAGACCTCATACTCTTGGTACCTCTGTCAGAACACAGATTCTCCTCTCCAATTGAAAGGAGGGGAAGTTAGAAAGGAATCACTCCTCTTGGACCCCCTTCAGAGTCCTTCAGTCAGCCTATTCTATAAACTTCCTTTAACTATGAGAAACAAGAAACAATTAACTATGCCCCACTAATGGGGATTTTCATTCATTAATTAATTTTGGAATTATAGTCTCATTTTCTCTCTCAGTAGACCAGGAACAGGTTAAATTTCTTTCACAACTTTCACCTACACTAATGTAGGCACTTTCCTGCTACTAAATTAGCATGACAAGCTACCTTGTTATGGGCATGTTAACAGAAATGTCTATATGCTTTCTTAGTAACGAAAACCTGCCCTTACTGTTATTCTAATAACCAGAAATTCCATCTTTCCCTCGCCAGCTGCCAAATTTCTTCTTTCCTGAAAGTAAATAATGGCTATTCTAAACTTGTATATTATATTTCTAGATCCAAGCCAAAGTTCATGTCATGAAAACCTTGTGATTTAAATGCATCACGTGGACACAGGACAGCAACAAATCAAATAGAGCAGGATAATAGGTTTGAACAGGATAATGTAACAAGCAGTTGTCTAAGGTTTGGAAAAGGACTAGGAAACACACTTGCTAGAACAAGATCCTCTGTTGCCTTCAGCTTCAGTGGCTATTTCTGATTTGTTCCACTGTGCAAAGAAACACTGGATAAAGCAATGTTATTAAAACACAGATGTGTGGAGAGAGTTTAATTCCTTCTAAATATGTCAACATAGCCTGAGCTATGCCATCTTTCTCACAGCCATCCAGGCAGCTGTCTGCACAACAACCACACAGAAATAACTCCTACCCTAGCTATGAAGGAGAAGCATTACAATTTTACTCAGCTGAAGATAACCTGCATTTATCCAGAAACTTGATAAATGTAACTGATGGCTTGAGAATGTGAAAAACACAAATTTGGCAAAGATTTATTTTCCCCTACCAATCCCACTGGTAAGAGCTCCAGGAAGAAATCCTTCTCACTTGAACATAAATATGTAGCAGACTTCTAAGAAAACAATCCTGTGAGCACAATTGTTCCAGCTGACAGAGAGTGGCTGGTGATAGATAACAGGAATATTAGTGAACAAGGAGCAGAGTTATTTCTGCACTCGCTCAGCATATCCAGAACACAGTCACTTTGTCTCTGCAGAATTTCACTGTGCCACACGAGCTGCTCAGGAAGGAGACTATGGTTTTAAATATCTTTCCCACTGAGGTGCACAACATGGTAGTTATTTTCAAGGCCATTTAATTTGCAAGATATTGTTACACCTTCTTTGGACATTGAAATGCTAAACACAACCGATTTACTTTTGGAAAATATCATTGATACTTCAGAACGTGTGCCACAGGTAACAGGTTTATACCTGTGCACACAAGCAGATTGTTCAGTTCACCAGCAGTGGGTGCTGCCATACCTTGTCCTGCATGACAGCAGGGACAGGAGAACCCAGATGTGTGTCCTGTGCTGGGTCAGGAGTGCCCAGCCAGGCACAGACGGTCCTGCCCACGCTCCCCCCTGAGCGCTACAAAGCACGAGCAGCCCGGTGCTCCCTCACTCCGCGGTGCCCTCAGGGTGGCGTCAGGCATCGGTAACCCCTGTGACAACCACAAGGCTCTACTGCTATGACTGTTTCTGTTGGAGTGATTCATGCCCAAAAAAGCAGGTTGGTGATACTGATGTAGTCATGTTCATATCACAAGTGTTTCTTCTTCTCAGGCATCCTCCAGCAGTGACAACAGCCAGCTGCCTGCAGGGCAGAGCCACAGTTCAGCAGTGGGCAGCACCCCTGCAGGGCTGTCCCCAGCAGAACCTGAGCATATCTGCAAGACCTTCCTGCTAAACTGTGGAAAAGTGCCTCAAAAAACTGTAAAACCACTGGAAGACAATGAAGATTCTAGCAGCTAACTCTGGTTCTCTGCCAGCTAAATGAGTTGTTGGGTATCTCTCTTCTTCCCAGCATCTCTAAATGCAAAGAAAAAAAATAAAGGCAGAAGTTAAGGACTGTTCTGAATTAAAAATCCTGCCCGTCACTTGAGAGCAGAAACTTAAGTTACCAGCTGAACACATGAAATGTAATGAAATACAGAGAAACACAAGCCTTCGTGAAATACAACACAAGTAAGAAGAAATCCTTCAATTTAGTCTGGTACTTTCCTATTTCTCAAATAGTTGGTGAGTCGAAAAAACCAACAAATCAAGCCAGAGAATGACCTAAAACCCCAGAAGAATCAGAGTTACTAAAAATTACTAGTAGGAAAAAATCCTAAATGCTTTAAAAGTCTAGAGATGTTTTTAACAGCCATTTTAAAATATGTATCTGCCTCCGTGGTCAGGTATCAAATGATGCTTTTCCATTTTATTTTTTCCTTACCTATCACACACTTTTCTTTCCCACCATCCACAATTATAACTACAAGAATACCCAGTGTGACACACTCAGTCTCCCTTAAGCACAGAGCTCCTACTTCAAACAAAGCAAAAATCTGATTTATCAAATACAGAACACAACAGTATTTCAGACGTCAAATCTCCTCATGCTAAAATATGTATATCCTTGACAAACTAATTGTTTTTCTGTGGCACTGTGACCTAGACAAAGCCTGAACCTGCTCTGCAGCCCTGATCAAGGGGCTGACAGCAGGAAGAGTGATGGATGGCAAAGGCAGCCACTTGCTCTGGCTGAGCAGGCTCCACTGTACCGCCCATCCATCACTCTGACAGCTGAAGAAATTCTGTTCAAATTTATCTACAGGGCACTAAGCAGGCAGAAGGCAGAGCATATATCCCACCAGCTGAAAGGGTAGATAACCAGAGAGGAACATTAGGCCATTTAGTTTCCAGCAGTAAATTGGTAAATCCCATTTGGCTCCACTGGCTAGGCAAGTGAGATTATGCCAGGAAGAAACGCCATGGAATTACAACTGTGAAAATGGTAATGATGTAACAAAAATGAAAAATAAAGTTGCTGGAAAGAAGTTTTCCCCTCCTTGCTTTTATTTAGAGAGAAAAGCACAAAGAAAGGATAAGAAAGAATAAAATAATTAAGTGGAGCCAGGACACTGTGTGTGCTGTAAAGAGGAAAAATATGAAAGGTCATAACATAAATGAGTCCTTGAATACCAACAACTGGAGTTTTAAATCAGGACTTGACTGACACAAAGGTTTAACTACCTCTGTCTGTTTTTCAAGCCATAAATAAAGTAATATTCTTTATAAAGCATTATTTTGCAGTGGGTGATGACAATATTCTCTTCTGCATATGCACTCCTTCCCAAGCTGACAGTGTGTGCTTGTATCATACCTGTCACATCGCTTGTGTTAATGCAATTCACCAGGATAAACTTTGTCTTATATAACAGTAATACACCTTAATGTTCCATATATAAGGATCGAATAAAGCTGACACTTCTGTTTTATACATAGAGGGAAAATCGATTTGGTTGTGGCAGGCAAAAGGATGCATTTTAAAATTAAGTTGTAGTCAAGACAGAGTTGGGCAGAAAAAATTTAGAACACTCAAAGACATCTTTTTTTGTCACTCCTGCCTTTCACTTTTTCTCTTTGAAAGGCATCAGGCTGCAACTTGACTGTACAAAAATACTCCACTGGGTATTTATCTTGAGAACTTCCAGCAGGTGATACAGTGATTTTCTGTAAATTTGAAGATTAGAGAATTTAATACTCATATTGAGTAAACAACTCCCTGTCAGACTTTCAAATGTTTTCCTGCAATAGGAGGGAGAACCGTAATTGCCTGAACTGCTTTGTTTGATTTATAAACAAACACCCTGCTTTAATCAATTGACACTCTAATTAGTAAATTGGTGATCTGAACATCTCTTGCTTTATTTTAATAAACTCCTGTAATTTCTGATACCATGCTCATGTACTCTAAGTAAAAGTTGAAAGGCTTTTCTCAGAAATATCTGATCATTTGAGCATTATACAAGAATTGACTCATTGACTTTCAAGTTAACTGCTCTTGAAATAAGCATTATGTAGTTCTTAAGCACTTGCTTCCAAATTCAGTGAGAAATACATCTAAAAACCCCCAAATAAACCTACGTTGCTCACATATCCTCTTGTCTATTTCTGCATTGTGTAACTCATAAACTTTTAACGATGCAAGAACACAGACCCTGGTAACTCATCTCAAAGACATCTCTCACATTCAAAACAGCCAAATTCCCTCTGGCTCTGGGAGCACAGAGACCAGTTCAGCATTACTGTGGCTGTAACAATATGCACGTCTGAAATCAAGATGTTAAGTTTTACATTTGATTACTCAAATAGCTGCCATGGACAATTCAAAGAATATATGGCTGCAAGAACCTTTTAAGCCTTCTGGCTGGAAAATTGCAAAATCCAGGGAGTAACAGGTTACTTTTTGGGGAAATTAATTCCAAAATTTAAAAATAAACGAACAGAATTGGATTTAAAAAAAAAAAAATCAGGCCCTCTTTAGAAGGACAATTACCATTTCTACCCCAATTCTACTGCAACCTTAATTTTGTAATTTCCCCTGAAAAACCACATAGTAAATCAGAATGTTATGAAGGCAACCTTACCAAATTTCCCTTGGCCTGTCTAGGTCAAACTTCATTTAATTAAATTACTTGATTTCTATGCCACAGTTCAGTGTTATCATTCAAAGTAATCCCTGTATTAATAACACCAAAGAAGCCATGCCATGCAAAAAGCATTTGGGTTAGGAAGGGGTTTTGACCATGAAGAAATATAATCAAAGAAGTGCAGCAGCATTCAGGAGACAACCTAAAGAATAGATGTCTCTTTAACAGTGCTTAGACTATCTACTCCAGATCACAATGCTGGCGTTGTTCTTGCTTGGCTGACCATATGGAAATTAAGCTTTTCCCCTGTTCTTCACTGCTGTTTTCCTAATGTTGGCTTCTGAGCCATTTAATTACACTCTGTCATAAAACTGGGTGCTCAGCCTGACAGGAACAAGGATCACCTAAGTGCTATTGTGATGACCCGAGCACTTGCATAGGCAATGGAGGTGAAAACCTTTACACTTCAGAAAGAGAAGAAAATGCATTTCATCAGTGGCAACACAATGCCCCTCCTAAGCCTAAACAATTGCAAATGTACAGGCTCTGGATGCTGCCATATGCACAATAAGGCCATTCATGGAGACTTTGCTGAGGCAAGTTAGGGCAAAAGGGTCAGAGGGCTATGAACTTTGATCTATTGCTTCAAATTTGGCAGGCCTTAAAAAACCTCCTGCTTCAGTAAGTTTCTTGATTAACCTAATAAGAATTACACAAGAAGTGCTGTGATCTTAGCACTGCATCGGATTAGCTGCCTAGACGGTGTTCTGTGAAGCCTAAAAATCTCATCAAGAAGCATAATGAGAAATAGACGATGGAAGTGTCGAGAAAAAGGTCTCGAGTTTGTGTTTTAATTGTGAAGGCAAGGAAATTAAATGAAAGTTACATGAGAGTTGCATTTTCTGAAGAAGCAGAGTATTTGTCCGTAGAAATATTATCTTTTAAACTCTGAGGAAAAAGACCCTAACAAAATTGAAAGCTGGGAAGGGTATTCAAGATGAAGCTTCAGGAATTCAGAAATAATTTTTCCTTTTGCCACCTTCCCCATAGACTAGGATCTAATACCGACATTCATATTTATGATAAATTCTAAAAATTCGTTCAACAAAAAATGTCACCATAAGCAGCATTAAAGAATATCCACAGCTACCTTATCAAAACCATGTCGAGGAAGAAAGAAATTTGAATTTTTACAAAGAAGAAGGAATAGCAATTAATTCCTGAATTAGGCCATTAGTATATTAAGATTTTTCTTCATTTAACGAACTACCACTACATTAGCCCATTTTATTATATTACGGTATAATTTAATTTATAAAATTAATCAAATATAATTCATCTTTGAATTATCAGGATTATTTCTTTTCCATGGATGTGTTTTGAAAGGCTTCATTGCCAACATAAAATGCAAATCTGGGTAACCACAAGAAGTCTACTCTTCAGAGAATTAGAGAATTTCTTGAAAGGCCTAGGTAAAAAAAATTCATGCTTCAGGATTTTTAGCTCATCCTTGCAGTACATCTGCAGTCTGGAAGATCATTAAGTGGCCACGTTTTGGTGTCCTGGGTTGTAGTGGCTCAAACAGTTAAAAAGGACGGGCTTAGAAGCTGACTCATGCAGGACAGTTCTCTGCTCAGTTCTGGATCAAGAGCCAGCAAAGGCAATTGGGTCTGTGCCTTAAAAAGGAATGGGAGAAAGAAGTCTCCAGGTATGTGATTAATAAAAAGGGAGGAAAAAAAGAAAACCCCACACCACTAAATCAGTGGGGTTTTTTAAAGATCTCTGTTGCTGTTTATAAGGTGTCGGGCTCCCCTTTAATAGAAAGTGCTTGGAGAGCACTTGGGATCAGGCTCCCAGGTTTCCACACTCACTAAAGACTGCATTTTAAAAATCCAGGAGTAATCACACCTTTGAGCATCGCACAAGTCCACGGATAGGATTTGCTCAGGACACAAAGCACTCCCATCAAAGACACGATGCACCACAAAGTGGCTGTGGAGCTTCACCAGGGAGCTGCATTAATACTCAGCCACAAGTTTGGATATATCTTTAGCATCTTGCACTGTATGCTCACACATCAACAGCAAAACGTTCCCCAGGAAACATTCCAAAATTGTTTCTTTGAAAAGTAAAGTTCACTTGTGGGTCAATGGGGTAATTATGGCAGAATGAGCCTGCCAAGCTCCAACAACAGTTTCACATTTCAACAATGCTCCTTCCCATAATCCCAAGTGAGTGATTTCTTCTATTCCATGTGCTTCTCCTCTTATGAAAATAATAACAATAAAAGAAAGCTAATCAGTGCTATCAATTAGGAGTAATCTCATAGAACAGAATTATGTTCTGAATTGAAAAACGAAAACATTTTAAGCTGCATTTTAGTCACTAACATTCTTATTTGTTTTGCTATTCTGTCTCAATGTTCCTGAGTTTTCTGTAGAAGAATTTGAAAGATCCTGACTTGGTGTCTTGTCTCTACATCAAGGAGCCCAGAGAACCAGGAGGGAAACTCCTCTAAGAAGCTTTTAACATACAGTGAAATAAAACCTGGTGCCAAGTCGAAAGCAGCATGTTGAGTGGAGTTGCTAAACTCACTGGGAAGCTGTTTACATATACAAGCCACAGTAATTGCAAGATAATAAATTTATTTATCTTCAATTAAGCAAACCTCATGGAATAAACTTGCATGTCATTTGTGCTGTCTTGCACACTTTTTTTTATCACTGTTACAAAAGCTTTTTTCCAACAGGGCCTGTTAACAGCAAAATTAAAATGTAACATGAAAAAAAACATCCTTTATAGCCAATAGAGAAGAAAGCACCAAAAGGAAATAAGTGCTAATGATTAAAAAAGCAAGCAGCACTTTGAAAAGACGTAAGATGTGTGTAGCTTAATGGATGGAGCAGTGATGCCATCCATCTGCTTTTGCTGTGCATCAAAAAAGAAAGTTATGAGCAGCTACAGACACAAAGGCTGAGTGGTGACCCTGCCTGAACACCCCCTTTAATCCCTTGGGACAAGGAACAGAGTCAGGGTAAAGCTTTGGAGAGTGGTAAAAAACAAAACGTAGCCTCACAAAAATAAAAACTCACTGACATGGTAGTGGAAAACCCACACTGAGCTTGGTTCAGCATCGATACCAGCAGTGAGCAGAACAATCTCCCAGCAGCTGCATCCAGCCATGCCAGCAAGGCCCTGGATGTGCTTGATCCAACTCCTCCCTCGGTGTTTGTCAGCAAATTTTGTGCTACCAGACCTGGCCTCCTTGAGCCCAAATGACAGGACCACCTGCACTGGCAGCAAATAGCCCAGAGCTTGGTGTTTGACCATGACTCACGGTCAAAGGCCCAGATTTGCCTTCTAGTTTGTTAGGTAAGGAATTGAGTTGACTCTTGGGCAATTCTAAACAATTAGCTACACAAATGATGTTTAAAACTCCCTTTGATGTTACAGCTGAGCTGCCACAAGCAGAGGACAATAGGTCAGCCATGTGAACTGCCATGCAGGTATAGAACAATAAAGAAACAGTTTCAGTACATTTTCTGTACACCCACATCATACCTACAAGCCTCCATAAACCTGTACACCAGGGAGAAAGTTACCAAAGCAGCAGTATGCATCCAAAAACAGCGTGTCTTGCAAAACAAATATGCAGCAAGTAATACTACAATCATATATACTTTGAAATCCAAAGCCTCCTTCTAGAAAAGATTTCTCTATCTACATACTAGCACCTAACTGAAAATGTTTGCTTGAACACTCTATGAAGCAGCACTAAAAAATGTTCAGAAATGTTTGATTTTATTTACCTGGAGAACCATCTAAAATGCCTCCAGGAGAAACTACTGTGAAGACCTTTAACAAGAAAAGCAAACCAGTGTCTTTTCCTTTCATGCAGGTATGAAAAAACCCCATCAATTTAGAAAAAGATGAAGCTTATATTCACTTATTTTATTTTTATTATGACAGTACATCCAGATTTATAACTACTGAACTGTTGACTTGACTGCTTTTGTTTCTTCCTTAACTAAATACTTTAGCCTAATCACACAATGCCTTGACAAAACTGACACCCTGCCAAGGAGTGGAGTACAGTGTCTCCTAAAGTAAGATTAATCTCCAAATAAGTGAAGATAAGGAGCAACTGTGTCTGGAGCACCTCAGCATCCTTAGGAGAACAGCTCAGATGCAGTTGATACATTGGGTTAAGCTGCCTTGGCAGTGGTCTGTGCCATAGGCCCAGAGGCAGATGCATCAGTCATGAAAACTATTATGTTGTGCCTATTTACCTAGAAACACTCCAATTTTAAACCTGATGGTCTAATAGCATGGCAGGAGCTGGGGTTTGTAAACAGGCAAGTATTCGACTCTGAGGAAAAACAAAAAAACTGTTTCAAGCTTTGCTTGCCTTTCTTTTTTAAAGACAGGGATTTTGCAAAGATTAAATAGTCATCTAAATTGTGAGAACTATGCAGTGCAACAAAACTGTTTGGTTTATTGCATTATCACTAGGCTTTGCACAGGCTCCATAGGAGTGTTACTAAATAAAAAACTTTCTCAGTTTTGGAATGAGAAATGCACTTCTCAGGTAGGAAAATATGCATTTATCAGCAGCTTAGCCTATCTGAAAATATTACTCTGTTGGAAAAAAACTATTTCTGTCATTTGCAGAAAGTGCATATTTCAATTTTCAGCCACATCAATATCCTACTCTATTTATGATTACTCTTATTATTTGTGTTACCTCTCAACCCAATGATCCCAGTCATGAGCCAAGAAATGCATGAATCCAGAACAAAGAGTGCAGTTGCTAAAAGCTCACATTTAGGCTAGGAGCAGTAGGCAATAGATTGTACAGGCAGACAGGAAACATAAAGACACATCAGCAACAAAATCAGTGCCTGCTTTCTCTCAGTATCTGGGATAGTTCCCACTGAAAATTTTCATTTAAATTTTGAAAGAAATTTATTGCCCATATTCATATTTTCTGTTAATACCAAATATTTATATATGTAAATAAAACTACATTTATTACCATGATCACATATTTATAATTGCTATCATGAAATTGTTTAAGAGAAGGCAGAGAAAACACAAATTTAAGGGCAAGGGCATTCTCAAAGCAGCTTCTGCTGGATTTATATGAAGGCATTCAGTGGGGCTTATATCTAGTGCTGTGCTGGCCAGGGAGGCTTTGCAACAGCAGAATTCAAAAAGGGGTCACAACACAAAAGCTTTAGATTAGTTTTACTGACTGTTAAGAGGTGAGATAAAACAATATATAAATTCAAAAAGATCAAGTAGGGAGGAAGATCAATATGAAAGGAATTAGTGCCTAAGTTTTCAGATAGATGTGCCAGCATGCTGCTTGGATTTATAATTATAAAGCAATTAATACTTAGCTCAATAATAAATTATTAGCTGCCATGGAAACTACTGAAATATAAGGCAAGCTATTAAAGGCAACGAGATGGTCTGCAGGAGACAAAGGGAGGAGGCAGCGTATTCATCAGGCAGACTGTGCTCTTCCTCCAGCTTCCTATGCTATCACACACCACTTGGAGATTGCTAAAGGAGAAATTGCAAAATGCCTGAACTCACCAAGAGCCAATTTTCATGGTTTAGCAGGGCTTTTTTTTGTGTTAAGATGATAATTTGATTATAGAGTCAGATATTTTTCTGGTGTAATCTTAGGAATAACATATATCTCTTTTTACCTAAGCAACTAGTTGAAGCAGCTATTTTCAAGAACTTGTGGGGGACAGGTAAGGCCACTGAAAAGCAGAAAAGGAGAGTTAATGCCTTCTATCAAAAAGAATAAATTGAGGAGCAAGAAAATTATAGGCTAGGCAGCTTAACTGCAGCTTCCTGGAAAAAAATCATGAACAAACAATTCATTCGTAGCCACCTGGAATAAAACAAGAAGATTATGAGCATCCAACGTGGATTTGCTCAAAGCAAATTATATCAAACCAGTCTAATTTCTTTCTATAACTAAATGAAAGGCTCTGACTTTAAACTTTGAATGCTGCCCTGATGTCCTCGTGTGCAAACAAGGGAAGTTTGGTCTATGTCAAACTACCATATGACAAACAAAATTTTGCCCGCAGATTATTGACCAGCATGTTGCCAAAGTGGAGGCAAGTATCAAAGAGGGCTGCACAAACAGCTCTAGATGCCATTGCCCTGAAAATCCATCACTGATCACTTGTTGATGGAAGAGCACATGTTATTAAATGCAAGTAACAAGGCATAGAAAGTCTGCCACTACTTTGGAAGACAGGATTAAAATGCAGAATGTTTACAGGGGATCCCAAAATCAATATGAATCAATGATGCCATTCAGTAGTAAAAAAAAAGACTAAGACAACTGTGATACCCAAGCATAAAAAGGCTTCAAGGTACATGGATATACAAAGCAGAGGTTTAAGTCCATCCCTATCCCTTCTTTTGTGTGACTGACTACAGGACAGATAGACTGGGACCAGGCAAAGAGAAAGCCACTAGAATTATCAAGACCAGAAAAACATGATCTATGAAAACAATTCTAAAGATATAGCTAGAGTTAAAATTTAGGAACAAAAGATTTCTAAACTAGAAACAGTTAAACATGCAATGAGCTGCCCAGGGAAGTTTTGTCTAGAGAAACTTTTCCTGGAGGTCTTTTAGGACAGGTTACAAAATTGTAATTAGGAATGTAATAGGCATAACTGACCTCATTTTCCATCAAGGAGGCACAACAGGTAACATCTTTGGGTCTCCCGTGGTCTTATTTTTCTAAGAATTTACGATATTATTTTTTCCCCATTTCTAATCTCATCTGGATGAATCGTAAGGAATTTGTCTGGGGTTTCCAGACATGAGGCAGCCTTTTCCTGGCAGAAACCCTAGACTGACTACAGACATCATACCCTCACAGGGCACATATGCAATATACTGCATATATAGGCCCTTCTGCCAAGGGCTGTTCTATATCCAGAAATCAACAGCACATGTGCAATAATCCATCACTTTTGGGAAGCATCAGACTTTATGGAATAGGCACTGGAACAACAGTGCAATATTCAGGGAAACTGGAGTCCCAGAAATCATCCTATTCTTTGAATATAAGAGGGATGAAACAACAGGAAAAATATTCTTTGGTCACAACTCTAGGCCATCACTTTACCAAACAAAAGCACTCCTTCTCTCAACTCATATTTTGTTTCTTATACAGTTTTGCTACTAGCACTCAACTGGCTGCATCTGTGATTCCCTTACATCTTTGAAACCAAAAATACTCAACAGTCTCTGCCTGAGCTCCTCTGTTTACTAGTCTCCACAATAACTTCTTCAATCACACACCTGAACTCTATTATTAGCATTCATATAGAGTATACAAGGTGATGGGGTGGTAATTTTTTTCCAATCTAACTTAAACAAGGGAAAGTGGTTCTTCAGCTTCAGAAATATTTCTACCAGCATAACTGTATTTGGTCTTATGCTTACAAAATCACAAAAGCAATGATCTGCAGCAGAAAAATCTGTAAAGGAATTTATATTAAATTAAAATAAAATAAGGAATGTTACTGGAGCTGGTTGCCACAGAACAGGAACTGTGCAAATAGTTATGAGAAGGAAGAAAGAACGCAGAGACAGTAAAGTCATTGAAAATTCATCCTGAGCCACCCTAGAATTGTTTAGCTGGGAGCAGATAAGCAAATAAGCTTCTGATAATTGCCCCTCTGACAGCAGGCAGCAGCTGCATCACTGCCTTGCCTTGCTGAGCAAAAGCATGGGAGAAGTCAGTGACTAACTCCAGTCAATAAGCACACCCACTGGTATTATAATACAAAAGAATTGATGGAAGGAGCTCCTGAAAAAAGTTTCTAATTATACTAATCCCAAAATGTACCACCAGTTCTGCATTCCAGCCTATAGGAACTGAGGTGTACAGTTGTGTGCAGTCCCCCTGAATGTAACAGGGTCTCAGAAATTCTCAGGGAAGATTAGGACGAGATTTAATATAATCTTACCATATGTCCACGTCTGAATGGCCCTGGGTTTATATTTTTTATTATTTTATTTTTATATTTTTGCTTCCTGTCAAGGTATCTTGTCCAGTGTGAAAAATTCCTCATGGAATTACAACAAGCAAATCTTAAAAGATGATTTGCCATCATCTCCTGTTTATAACCACACCCATGTTTGTTTACTTCAGGGGTTCTCTTCCTCCTTTTATATCAGCCAGCTGTGCTTGAGAACAGTAAAAAACAAACCCCAAAGACAGCTCATCTTGCCACCCTGTATCAGCAGGAGTTATCTTTGCATGAAGTTCTGCCTGCAGAGCATCATCACAGCAGATTTTGTGTCTCACATCTGAGAGGGGTGGGATCACCTGCATACACAACTCAAGTTACTGCTCCAGAACAACACAAACCCTCTGAAATAGGGGACCCACAGCCCTATGGCTTCTCTCCTATTTTCTTTTGGCTCTTCCCCCAAAGAACTACCACAGAATAGGGTACAGCACAAAGAAATAGGTTCACAGAAACTAAAAAGAGAGCTGAGCTGTTTCTATCAGCACATCAGGGTCCTTTGGTTCAACGTGTAAATGCTGTCATCCACAGCAAGAAATAGCCCAAGTGATGTCTGTGGAGGGGCTGGGGATGGCTGGTACCCCCAACCATACCCACACAAAGGGAAATGCATCACACTTACAGCACTGCATGCTAGAAGACACCATGGAAAAAGCACAAGGGGGATGATGACCAAACAAGAAAGGAGAACCTCTCTCTCAGAAGTTCCTTTTTTCCTGGTTATTAAATCAAATCTGACCATGTCCTAGATTTATTTTATCATCTTTTATTGAATTTTTATATAACATTTGCCATGCCCATATTACTTCCCATTTTTCATTATTGCTGCCCTATTTTTAACCTCATTCTTCCCAGAACTTGGCTCATAGATGTGATGCATAAATCACAAGGCTATTCGGGCTAATCTTGTAACAAAAATGTAATTTATAATACTTTGCACAGAAAACAACAACACTTTCCACAGCTGCTTCAGCACTGAAGTTTTAACAACCAAATATGTGAATAAAGCATATATCTTATCTGGCTATTAGTTTTGTATATCACTTTGGAAAGATCATGATTCCCCCCCTTCAGCCTATCCATGGATGAAAGATATCTGCCATTAACATACTTCTAGAGAAGGTATATAACGTTAGGATGTAGGTACAAGATAGATGAAACAAAGATTCAGTGTTGATTTGCTGGGTTAGCAGATGACCAGTCCTCATAAATCAAACAAAGTCCAAGCAACAGATAAGACAACCCGATGGAGTTAGCCTCATCATTTCTTACTAAACTCTTTATTTCACATTTAATTCAGAAGGCTGTTATTTCAACACAATCCAGCTGTACAGGACTCCAAGTCAGAAAAAGATGCCAAATGTCCACAAACTTGCTGACACAATAAACAGTAAAGAAGGTACTGAGCACTTTACCAGATCCAAATGTTAATTGTCATCTTTCAGTTCCTACAGATAATATTTGACAACTCTCTTCCTTTTACCTGAAAGCATGAGAAGGAGGTGAGACATGAAAAATGTCTCTCGAGTTGCTACACCTAATAATGTTTTGTGCCCCTAGGAAAGAAGTGGTACAACTGAACAATTTTGAAAACATTTCATGCTATCATCACAGGACAGAGCTAATACAGACAAATAATTAGCTACCTTACATCTACACTGGCCTTCCAGAATTGCTTTATCTCCATCACTGAACCCTTCACAAGGCACCAGCACACTGATTTGCACTGCTGGCTGTTTTACAAGCAAATCAGCCACATCTTTTTCTAAAACTCTATTTCTTTTTGATGAGCATTGAGTAATGTCTGTAACACATTCTTGGTGTGAAAGCTGCTCAGCATCATGAGTCAGTGCCCTCCTCCCCCAGCCCCAGCAGGAGTGACAGAGCCCGGCTCTGATGCCTCAGCTCAGGTTTCATTTCATTTCATTACATTTCATTTCATTACACGGCGTAACAGGCCAATATCCACAGCTTGGGCAGGCCGAGCCAGCAAATTCAAACTGCTGCTGCTTATTAAACATCATGCCATCAAATCACGTTAGGAACATTAAAATGTAAATAAATACGGTTGGGTCACTGGTTAGACTTCTCCTTAGCTCATCCTTAAAGTGGTTTGAGAAATCTTTTTGCAAATACCTCGGTGAAGCACCAAAGGTTCTTTAAAGATGTTTGCCTTTGAAGAGCCAGCTGCAGCAGGATTAAATTTACTTTTGCAGCAGCCTGTGGTTACAAAAAGGCATCCTGCAAACTGGGGGGGTACTGGGATACCTAGAGTGCATCCTAGCAGCTTTCAAACCATTGGAGCCAACCAAGGCAACCACCTTTGGTGTATGCCAAGGAGGTAAAGAAAAAAAAAGTTTAAAAAGTTCTAATACTGTTGAGCTGCTCCCAGTGTCAAAGAGTTGTGGAAATATATTTCTGTTGTGCCACCTCCAGAGAATGAAGGAATAGTGCCCTCTCCCCAGGCCACAGAGTGTGGGGGTAAGGGGTGTTTCTTTTTCATACATTTGCATATCTTAGACATATGATCTATACCTTAAATTTAGCCTTATTCCAAATGAAGTCACTTCTATATCACATTACTTTTAGATTTTTTTTATTAAAAAAAAAATCCAATCCCAGGGCCATGTGTAGGCAAATATCTGAGTGAATGGGAAGCCAAGGATTGATTCCTTTGAGACTAAAGGCCTGCACAAATCAAGATGCAGAGAGCCTTTAATAAAGTACATTATGTGGATGACCAGTGCTGGTATTTTCCCAGTGCTGTTCTGACCTAGAAGTGCCCAGCTGGGCAGGCCTTCCACAGCTACACTCATGCATGTGGAAGAATTTGGTATCAAGGTGTGCTGAGCACTGGGAAATCTTCATGATTATTGAGCTACAGAAACAGCAGCTTAAACAGCACTGAGGGCTGTGAGAGTGAGTCCAAATATGATCTCTCATCATTTTAGCATGGTGCACACTACATTTAACCTCTGCAGAGGATTAGAGTAAAACAACTTAGCCAAGTACCAGGGATTAAAGAAATGCCTGACCTTGTAACAGGTATTTCACACACTCTTTAAAGCAATCACAATATGTTAATTATCATATTTAAAGACAGGCATTAACTACAATTTCATTATGCCTCATTATACCTCTGAAATTATTATATCTGGAAAAACCTAGGAAAATGCAGGGTTATTATTTTCATTTATTTAGTGCCTTTCTCAAATATGATAACGCAGCTATAAAGCCATTTAATAATTAGGTTAGGAAAATGCACTGGAAGGAAGCAGAAGCAGCTCAAAATATTGAGCCAATGCCCAAAAAGTCAAGGAAAGTCTTTCATTGAGCATAATGGCTTCACAACAATTTCTGGAAAGAGCTCAGTGCCTCAACAATGTAAGTTCAAGGTTCATGCAGAGTGAAGTAAAATCATGCATCCCTATAAATTAACACAGCTTTAGCTGACCTTTACCTGACTGCCATAGGGAAGTGAACAGCTCCTTGGTTTCTATTGTAGAGGAAGCCCTGCAATTAAACAAATGGGGTTCCAGAGGTCAAAATGAAATAGAAACCTCTCTGTAGTCTATTAACCTGTATATTTGTTTGGACAGGCACAAGAATGTGTTGAGAAGGAGGCTGAAATGAGCAAAACCTTTGGACCTGTGACATGGAATATAATTCTATCAGCACCTGAATTTTTCTTACATTTGGCAATGTTTTCTTTCCTACAAGTAGTACACATGGTATTTGAAATTCAGCTCTGGTAAGTAATCACACATGTGATTTCAGAATTTGCTTTCCATTAACATTAATGTCAATTCAAAAGCATAAATGTTTGTAAAGGGAAAACATGCACAACCACATCAAGTCACTTGAAAGGCAATCGTGTGTATTCAAACTGCTTTTACAGTCTCAACCCTCTTCCTTTCAACCAACCCATTTCATGGTGGCTGTACTATTTCTGTTGCTACGGGTATGCACACTTTAATCTTCTATCACTATTAGAATTTCTCTTAAGAATCCACAAACGTGAAGGTTCCATAATGCAATTCTCATCTTGAACATGTTAAAACGCAGCTGTGAAAGACAGCAAGACTAAATCCAGGACAGTGGGTTTGCAGTAACAGCCAGGAAGCTTTAAGCAGTATGAAAGACAGAAGCTTAGAGGTTCAAAGCCAGCTGTAAAAATTCTCATTTGACTTCCTGATGCAAAGTTAAGCAGGGCTACTATTAAGAAAGATGCTGCTGCCTTGGATTTCAAGTAGCCTCTGTACTTCCACAGCATATAGCAACAGAAGTAGAGAAAAATATGTGAAGGTTTCCCCAAGTAGCACAGTGATGAAGCCACAAGGGGGAAAAATATATACAGGAACATGTCCCTATTAAAATTAAAAAAAAAAAAAAAAATTAAGTTGACTTAAGCAAAGCCTGGGCTTTACTCTGGACACCATTCTTACATCTTTATGATCTTTACACCACCACTTTTCAACAAGACTTGAGATGGTTGTCTGAGTCACAAAGGCCAACAAGGCTGAAAGTCTTGAAAGGCTTTGCCCCCTCTTTCATTCCAAATTCTCTGCGTTTAGACCTAACTTGTGACAAAAGTTTTAACATTAATCTGCAGAGTCTCTTAATATTAAGAAATTTTCCCTACTATTATTATAACCCTTTGACTTCCTGGGATGGTGTCCTTAAATGTGTCCCAGGTTCTAGCATTTACAAAACCATAACCAGGCCAGCTCAGAAATCTAAGGGAGCTCAAAGCCTTGGACATAATCCCTTGTACATTCAATACAGTTCATGATCCTTTTATGCATGTTTATTCATTTGTTCCTAGTTTTGCAATGTTAATGAAAACCAAACCAAAGCAAGCCTTATTAGATTTTCATTGCAAATATTTGCAACTGAGATGCAGTTAATTAAAATTAAAACAAAAAAATATACCTTGCAGAGCATGTTCGATATGGAAAATTATTTATGTACACTTTTCCTTGATCTCTTTGGCAAGAGATCTGTGTTAAATCAGGATTTCAGAAGATGGGACTGAAATAATTTAGGACAGAACCACAAATTGGAAACTTGCTTGAAATTTTCATCATATTGTGGATAAAAGAGATCAACTCTAAATGAAAAATTAAGACATTTGTTTGTTTTCCCAACGCTGAATCTACTTAACTGATACCTGAAACTTGCCTAAAAAAGTACCTTATCAAGAACGAGTAGCAGATAACACCATACTGCCACAATAACACTGCGTATTCCTACAGAAACAGTACTTGCAACACTAACAAACATTGACATTTAATAATTAAGTACAAAATTACTTGCTACAAAGGAATTTTTTTTCATTGGAGGTGTGAGTTTTTATGTCAGCATTAGTGAGAACAGAAACTGGCCAAGTAACCATCTGACTGCACATGCAGGAAAACAAATTGATCACAAGAAAGCTTAATTTACTAAAATTGCATATTCACGTTTATTATTTGCTTCCCCATTTTATCTTATAAAATAAAGCTGTGTACACCTGTACATGTCTTCTTATCGTTATTGATGGAGTCACAACATTAAAAGACTGTAAGTATAGTATAAGATCTAAGTATAGTATAGAGTATAAGATCTAAGGCTAGTTCATATTTTGTTAAGGGCAGCTACACTGGGAGAGGATCAAATCACAACAAAGTTAAAGGGATATATTATTTTATGTCCTCCAAGGGTGCGTTTTCCATTGGAACTAAGTGCACCTACAGAAACACGTTGCTGCCACTTCTCAGCATTCTCCAGCACACACACAGCATGCCACAGGCTCCAGCACAGCTCCCCCACAAGCAAAATGCCCTTGAAGGCACTTTCCCTAAAGGCAAGGCTCTAAGCAGGGCAGACCACCTGCAGTGGCCTGCTGGGGAACAAACCACAGCTCTGAGGGGCAAAGGAAAACCAGAATTTACCTCTTTGCAGAGCTTTGCGGCCGTCGTTCAGGCGTAAAAACAGTGACTCGGGACAAAAGGAAGCACAACTCGTTTGTGCCACGTCTTGGACAGCAGCTGCTGCCACCCCTCCCTTCTGCTCTCCCTCAATGGAACGTGTGGCCAACAGGTGCCACCAGCTGCCTGCCCAGCAGACCTGGCAGCAGCCTCCGTGGGCACCCACAGCACGTTTGTACTGCCCTGCCTGGTCCCCCACATCTTGCTTGGGTTTTGTAACATCCAAAACTGCTGCCAAAGGTCTACTGAAAAAGCCTTTTAGCTTCCTTTGTCCCTTCAGGGAATCCATACAAGCCAGGAATCATTTGGTCCAAAACTAAGTTTATCTTCTCTGTTATTTTGGGGAAAACACCCTAACTACTATCAATTGTCTGTAGGCTTGATGTAGAGGATGGTCCACCCTCAAACCTCTCAAATTTATTCTTATTTACTCTTCTTTTTCTCACATTGGGTCCATAAGGCCTGATGTATTTACACTAACACCTTTTCTTGCAGCTAGAGACCTCTCTGGAAATTTTGCCTCTATCACTCATGAAACACTTTTAATACAGCATAGAAAATCCTGTCCTGCTGGCTGCAGTTCACTGCTTTTTGTTTGGTTGGTTTTGTTTTGGTGCTTTTGGGTTTGTTTTTTTTTGTTTTTTTTGTTTTGTTTTGTTTTTGTAAAGTCATTAGAAAACACTAGAAATAAATTCATGAGCCCTCCAGAGTAGCAAATTTAATTGGTGTTTTTTCCCAGGCTCTGTAGGACAAGCACAAGTCATGTTTCAGGCTGAAACAAAAGGACTGATTTACAGCCCTTTTTCCTTTGATATCAAACTGGGATAACTTCATAGGAATATGACTATTCTGAAAAGGGACTCATATTTTAAACCCTTTAAAGCAAATCACAAGAATGAAACTTTATGACATCTTTTTAAAACAATTGAAGGGTAAAACTAGCTAACAGAAAACACTAACATCTGTTTAAAACCTTCCAAAATTAAATGAAAACATTAATTTACTGCATTTGATGTTACATATTTGTACTTTCACATAGATTTAAAACATAGTGGACATAATTGTAATACTCTAGCAACTGACATTGGCTTTTACTTATGGATAATATTAGCTATTTAAAAATTAATAGCATTATAACTTTCCAGGAAAATGGCAGACTCTCTGGAGAAGCATCACATAATGGTAGCTCAATTTATTTTGAAATGTTTGGTTAGGGCTGATTCTTGGAAATGGCTCAGCTGTAAGCCCATACAAATGCAATCCACCAGTGCAGGACTGAGGAATGAAATCCTTTACCACACCTAGAAATGCAAAGCCTGATTCAAACCAGCTGTTTCTATCATCTGCTCAGGAGGGTAAAATAACAAATAAAATCAGACCTTACTCATTGAAATTGTGAAAGGTACCCTTATTCCACTAGGTGGTTCTTTTTGGAAGCTTTGCTTGGTTTGTTGTTGTGGTTCTAATACACCTTACAAGTCACATCTCCCCAGCAGGATTTCTGGAGGGGATCTATCTACCTGCAATATCTCTTCTTTAGTGTTCAGGTCCTACTTAGTTTAATAAATTTTCTCTCAGCTTCTAAAAGTCATGGTGCCATTTTAGGACATGACTGTGCTAAAGGGAGAGCAAAGTGTACCAGGTAGCTTAGCTAAAATCATTTGCTACTGGGTGATGCATCTGTTACAGATTTTCTCCTGGACTGAGATAAGGTTGGAGCTGATTCATCTACAGATGAATACCAGAAAGTCTGAATTGGAAGAGGGGATTATAAAGAAGACAAAAAAAAAAAAAAAAAAAAAAAGCCCTTAGGCCTTTAAATGATGAACTGAAAATGAAGTATGCCTCTCCAAGGGACTTTCAGGGTTTACAGCTCTCAGGAAAATTGCTCCTGGCCAAAGACCTGTGTGGTGACCAGAGACCACTGCAGCTCCAGGAGTGTGCCTGGCACTGCTGGCAGTGTCTGAGAGGGTACCTGAGCTGCTGCTGCTGCACACAGCCTCGTCCCCTCCTCACCAGAGCCTCTCACCTGTGCACAGGTCAGGGACTCTGCGTGCAGAAGCCCCACTGGAGCAGACATCGGGACGAGCCACGGTCTGGGAGGAAAACCATGTAAACCCAGAGGCTGGGCTGTCTGTTACAGGACAGACATCTCTGCTGAGATGCTGGCACACTCAGGAAAAGCTGTCTCCCACCCTGGTCATGGCTCATGCTCCCACACCCCACACCTGAAATGCCCACAGCTGACAGGAGAGCCCCTGGGTTCCTGCAAGGCTGAACCTCAGTGTTTGCCAAGAGAGGAAAGGGCACCCTATGAGGATGAAGTATGTCAGTAGGACATAAAGCAGGTTTCAAAATTAGCCTGTGACTATCTTATTTTACAAACATCATCACTGTCTCAATGCATATGTTTTATCTGGCGAAAGACACAAAGACTCAGCTATTCCTCAAGGCATTTTCAGAAGCTTTGGCTTTTCCCCTAAATCTTCAGCTCTAAAGACTGAGGGAATTGCTTAGGGTGACTCACACCCAGGCTTTACTAAAAGCATGATACCCAGTGCTCTTACAGACACTCTTTATTTGAAACAGACTTTTCCTAATAAGTTACTAGAAAAAAAAAAAAAAAAAAAAAAAACTTGAATTGCATAAAATGGAAAGCCTATGCTCATTGCACCCCTGGATTCCATAATCATGGATTTCAGTCCAGAAGACCATTCAGAGCTCTGTACCTACCTCACCAGACCATTAAGCTGCATCACCTCCAAGAGGATGATGCAATTTGGGGCATATTGCACAGCTCTATATGTACTACCACTCCTGAGATCACATTTCACTTTAAATATATCTGTATACTTTCTAAGAAAGATAGGTAAAGTGTTTAAAATTTTGGCCTGATTCTCCTGAAGATTAGTCATAATAAAGTAAGGAATGTATTTCTTTTAATACTGCCATAAAGATTCAATGAGTCACTGTCCTATAGGTGCCTGGGAGGCAGCAAGCAGTGGGAATAGAGCTGTTTTTACACTAAACCATAAAAATGCATTAAGTTACAGAGGTAACTATTAGCTAAGCTGCTGAATCATACTTCATCTCACGCTGAAGTATTCACAATGCCATGATCCCCTGAGAATTTACCTCTTAAGTTGGAGCTCAGATGTGAAATCACAAAACCCAACAAACTAGGCACTACAGAAATAAGTTGAAAATTGAGGTGCAATCCTGCAACTTATACAGCATTTAATAGCTACCAGAATGAAGATTATTTCATGTAACTGACAGGGAATCAGCCTCTCCTCAGGAGGCATGTTAGTTTATCAATCAGTGACAAAGCACCACCAAAGACAAGTATAATATTTGGGACTTCATCTGAATAATAGCATATCAAACAACAAATTTCATCATCCTTTGCTGCCATGTTCATCACCAACTCACCAAAGTGGATTACTTACACTTATTCTGGAAGCTTCATTTAGGTCTTTCTGTCGTGGACTGCTCTGCAAAATTTTTGTCACTTCTACAGTAACATGGCTCCATCACAGAGGTAAGGCAAGTGGTGCCTTTGGTAAGGATTTAATCAGTGGATGCAGATCAGAAGAAAAATTTTTATAAAAAAAACCTACACACTTGGCTCCTACTTTGAATTTTGCCTTTTGCCATAACACACAGAGTCACAGGAGCAAAACTAGCACAGTCCAGCACAACACCAGACATCATTTTATTGTGCTTCCCCGTCAGGTTGCAGAAATCCTTCATAACATATTTATCATCTGCTCTTGAATCATTGAATGATGCCAGTCTCAGCTACTTTTTCTGGCAAGATTTTCAAGGCCACATGAGCAAGAAGCTATCTCAAAAAGACCACTGAGAAATTCAATTAAAGACAACATCACTAAAAAGGAGATTTGCTCATTTACTAGAGCAATTAATGACACAATATATGCTTTAACTAACTTGACATTTTCAAGGTAATCTGTACCTGTGAGTTTGCTCTTGGAGACTCAAGCCCTGGGTTGCATGTTGGCTGCTGGACTCTGACAATGGAGCTCAGCTGTGCAGGCATCATTGTTCCTGCAGCCTTTTACAGGAACTGAAATTGTATTTTGATATTGTGCTGAAATTCATCTACAACCCTAGCTTGTGGCTAATCATTGACAATAAATCTGCAATGACAAATTCTCTGAGACAAAGAAAACCCTGGGACTGAAATTTACTGTAAATAAATTTAACTTAAATGCACAGCCCTGGAATGTTGTTACTTTAAAAGACATCAATTGCTTCTTAAACTCTCTTATATCACCATAAAAGCATGACTAAAGTTTTAAAAAATCCAATCAAAAGAACCCCCCATGATAAAAGTATCTTCTTGTTTTAGATAAGATTTCTGCTCAGTAGAGAAAAATGTCTTGAGCAAACAAGAGACAGTACATGATTAAAATTACAACTGTACACATAAGTAATTAAAAAAATTATTTGTCCTAGAAGAATGACTTGCACTCCAATGAATTGAAATCTAAATTATAAAGCTCAATTGTATTATGAATCCTTCATCTCTGCCACAGCCATGTCTGCCTATCATACACTGTACTCCTAAGGGATTACTTTTAAAACACAAGAGATTTCACCCTAGCTACTTTTCCCTCAAGAAATTCTTCTAAAAAAACTCCTACTTTTGCATCTCACTACAATAAACAACTCAGAAGCTTCTTCTCTTGACAAAATTACTGATTATGATTTTCAAGGATTAAAGCCTAATATATATCCCAGAAATTGAATAACTATATTTTGATGGCAGTTAAGCAGGTATTAAGACAGGAATATCTCAGAGGTATTGATAAGTCTTTTCCATAATAGGACAGAAAATGCACACTTATAACTGTACAGGTCACAATCTTGCTCTCAGTCACCTCATTCTTACCAGAGCATTTCCCACTTTCCTGTTATTAGATCATAACAGCCCCAAGGAGATCTACCAGAAGCACACGTGATATTCACCCCAGCCTGTCGATATTCCCCTGGGCCTCTCCTGCATTTTGGGACTGTGGGTTGGCACCTCTGCCATGCCACCACCCCTTGCCCAGGCAGGAGGGAGGCTCCTAAAGCAAGGGACACCGAGTCCAGCAGCAGCCTGGGCTCAGTGCCCAGGAGCCCGGGAACATCTGCCCACATCTGGCAGCAACACCAGGTAAACCATTCTGCCAAAGGGGCAATTACACTCCTTGGGAGTCAAGGTTTTTGACAGGTTTTTCCTTGAGTAGTTGGTGTGGAGGGCTGGTTGACCTCGGAAGATCACACAGTAGTAGGAGAACTAATATATGAAATTGCACAAGGGAAGACACAAGACAGCAAGCAACTGGTTAGGAAGAGGATTGGGGACTGTATCAAACTTGAGTGTTTTTTCTTAACCTGGATTTATTTTTATTAGAGACACTTTCTCTAATAAAAATAAATCTTTTTCTTTTCCTTTTTTAAGGATTGATCAGCAATCAAGTATTTCAGTGACTATATGACAATTCCTGCTATTTTTCTGTTTATTCTCCTGGGTGCCATGCCTAAGCACCTCTGCCAGACTTCCTAAAACACACAGATCTCCCACGCAGGGCTTTTACACAAGGGACAGGCATCTGGGGCAGCAATTCACAGGTCAAGGAGGGATCATCATACTGCTGCTACTGCCAAGAAATGCATCTTCTGTTCAGTCCCACCAAGAGGTTTCAGAAAGTCTCTTTGCTTCTTCCAGTTACATCAAATCATACAAAATCACCCCTTACCTTCTCCAAAGGCCTTTGCTTCTCTCAGATACTCACAGCCACAACATTACTGCCTTGAGACTAGAGAAAAATTTCAGCAAAAGCTGCCTCATTGAATAGGAGCAGACTCAGAAGTAGATTGAATGCAATTCTTCTTGACAGCTTGAAACTTTTACCCTCTCCTTTCTCATTGACAGGATGTACTGTAAGAAAGACAATAGACTCCTTCAGCATCTCTGTTAAATTACTTTACTCATTTAAGCATTTATGAATGAAATCATTTAGGAAATGATACTTTGCCTCTGGGAAAGTAGGCTAGCAAACTTGAATAAATGTAATTACTTGCTTGTTAGTTATTCCTCTAGATGGATAAAGGCTTCTGAAAAATCTTGACATGGTGTGGGAGAACAATTAGATCTACCCTTCATCCCTTCTATAACTTCCTACACAATGTTCTATTACATTAATCCCAGGAAAACTAGGGCTTTTCTTCTGAGAGTTCTTTTCTTCTAACATTTCCCACCCGTGCGACCACGGCAGCAAGAGCAACCTCACCAAAGCTGGCCCAGGCACAGTGGTGATTGCAGTGACCACTGCTACCAAGACCTGCTCAGTTTTACAGGAGCATCAAGCAACCACCAGCACCGAGTACCAGGAGCAGAGCCTGACCTCAGTCATTCAAACTACAGAATGACACAGAACAGCAAAGATTCCTGCTTGACTTCTCCAAAGAGTGGAACACAAACTGCAATTATTAGTTACAAGAACACAAAACCTTAGGTAGAAAGCTCTTTAATTGTCCTTTTTTTATAAAAACAATTTTATCTCGGCAAGCAGTTATAAACATTCCTCTTATCTATTACTGGGGTTGTTAGACTAATTTTTTTTTTTTCTAAAACAGTTAAGCTCTTTAGCTAGATGAATTAAAATCTACATTTAAAAAAATAACCTCAAGCAACCTCCTTTCTGCTCAAATTAACATTTGCTTTTGAAAATGGTCTTTTTAGCTTTTGTTTCAAACAAAAGACATAAAACAAAATAAAAATCCTAACAGGATTTTTAAATAACTCATTATTTTTTGTTTAGTTGATATGAAATCCAGACAAATCCTCAAATCCTCCTTATATTGAGCTACTCCATAACAGTTCACTGAAAACATTTCTGGAAAAAATTCTGGTTTTATTTAAAAATTGTGCACTAAAGCATTTGGAATTGAGCAAATCCTAGCTTAATGCAGAAAGCACTGGAGCAGACATTTAAATTTCCTTACACGATCTCAATAAGTAAATTGTAAAAATAAAGTAAATCTCATGTGGGTTTGCAATATTGTAGCTTTGGGCCTCTGACCACCCAAATGTGTCTGCAAACTAGAATGACCACACAGTATGCAACAGTACAGAAAAGATCAAAAAAGCCAGGTTTAATCTCCCAGACGTGAACTATTTTCAGCCTCTAGTTCATACTGTTAAAAATTATATTTGTATTCACAAGCCAAGTTTTTCCTTACTGGTTTAAAACACACATGACTGGGTTTGAGAGAACACAATGCAGGGGGAAGCATAAATGAAGCAGTGAAAGCTGCATGTGTACTCTGTAAGCCTAGTATTGCTTGCAGGAAACCAAATTAATATGTTAAATATCAATATCACTGCAGCACATCATCTTCTCCCTCTGAGACACAGAGGAACCCACAGAGCCCACAGGAACTCACCACAGTTACACATGGCCTGGCACTGGCCACACTGGAGCCAAACTCGGGTCACTCCCTTTCCTGGTACTCTCCATAGAAAAAAGAAAAAATGGGAAGGTAAGACAGGAACCTGCTTTTGAACGAACAAATTTGTTGGATTTAATGCCCCTTGTTACATTTAAACACCTTGGTCAACAGACATTCTACCCACAAAAATGTTTTTCAAAAACAAAAAGAAGGAGTTCATGAGGTGACACTGGCATCACCATATCTGTTGACAAACTTAAAGCAACAGTGAATGCTTTTTAATTTCTCCTGTTCGTTCCTCGCCAGGTTTAAAGTTTTTCCTGCGTTTGAAAACAAAAGAAAAAGAAAATGAAACACACACCACCTATTAAAAGCAATTCTGCCACTCTTTAACAAAAGGTAACACTCCTTTCTTCATGTGTATACTCTTTGTAAATGATTACATATGCAAGAAATTCTTGTGGCTGGTTATGTTTAAGTTGCTTGGCCCAACAATAACATTGTATTTTTAATAAGAAAAAATAAATCTCTGTATATACAAAAGAACCAAATCCAAGACCCAGATTTCTAAAGCCCACAGAGCAAAAAGGAAGGTGTGATTTAGCAACAAAGAACCACCAGTAACCAAGAAAACCAGTGACTTCAGGTGGCGCAAAGCCACAGCACCTTGCACAGGACCTACCACCTCACTCAACTCGGGAACCTTTTCCCCTCCAGCACAAATTCAGAGCAATAGAAAGATGATCAAAACAGAAACAGCTTTTCACCTGCAGCTCTACCTATGAAATGCTCCAAGACCAAATGATCAAGGACTCTATTCACTGTGCAAGTTTAATATTTCCCCATACACACTGAATAGCTGAACAGTATACTGGATCACTCATTTAACTGGATCTAATTCAGTGTTGTTTGACAACCCAGACTAGCCTGCTGATGACACATACCACTGTTTTAATAAGTGAAAGGTCCCAGAATTGTTGGGAAAACACTAAATAAGGAAGTGGCTTCCTTAGAAGTGCAGAATTCAGCTGGTGACTTTTAAAAGCATCTAGTTTACAGCTGCTGGCTGCATTTTGTCACTGAAAGTGATTGCTTTGAAGATGGACAACAAAAACGGGAGCTTCTGTTGTCTGGTTCACATAATTACTTTTAATGTCTGCAGTTACCACAAATCTGTTGATTGTTGGCCAAGCTCTGAGAGAAAGTGAGTACAAGAAAGTGGGTTAATTGCCTTCACCTTGGATTTCCTTCTTGTGCACTGGAAAACCAGGACAGTATTGCTATCTTGCTTCTTGTTTAGCGTAAATCCACTTAAAAGTATGTTATAAATAGCAAGTTATTGTTTATAAATTGAGTAATGTTATAAAAACTGAAATTAAATACATCAGAGAAAAATGGAGAAAAAAATGTGGTTTGGTTACATACTAGAGAAATGCAATATTTCCAGGCATAGGGCTTCCAGGATTATGTTTTAGAAGTGTTATTGCTGTAACTTGATGGAGTTCAAAATGCCTATTTCCCAACTGGCATCTCAAAAGGTTCACAGTTACTCTGTCTTACAGTAAACCAAACTTAGGAATATTTGTCCTCCAGCAGATGCCCTGAAATGACCTAAATCCATTTATTGGCCTAGAAACACAAGCATACAAGACAGTTTCCAGAAAGTACTCTTTTGACTTTCTAGGATTTAAAACTTCTTCTTAATCCTAGTACCTCTTCCATGCTGGAAGCAGACCAGCCTTCTGGCTACAACAACAATTATTCCTCTTTGCCAAACACCATCAGCATGCCTGGTGCTTAAAGACACCATGGCAATAACTCAGCAAATAGGAAAACAAATGCTTCGAGGTCCAGCCCATAAAACATTGCTTGAAAGGCAGACTGGCACAGCATAATCAGGTGGGGGCCCTGCTTAGGAGTCTGGTGGACAGAGTTTCCTGGGAGGCAGACCCAAAGGGCAAAGGATTCCAGAAAGGATTCCAGAAAGACTGGATGTTCTTCAAGAAGGAACAGTAGCAGGACATCTCCATATGCTGGATGAGGAGCCAGCAGGAAAGACCTTACCAGGTGGCTAAACAGAGCTTTGCATGGAACTCCAGAAAAAAAGGAATCTGTGACCTCTGGAAGAACGAGAAGGGAACTTAAAAATACTAAAATGATGTTGTAAGGTTATGCAAGTGAAAAATCAGACTGGTCAAAGCCCAAGTAGAACTTATTCTGGATAATACTATAAATTATAATAAAAATATTTCTATAAATACGTTATCAGTAAAAGGAAGGGTAAGGAGAAATTTCATCCTTTATTGAATGTGGGAGGAAACTGACAGAGGATGAGAAAAAGGCTGAGATATTTACTGCCTTTGAGTAAGATGAGTTGTTCTGCAGGTACCCAGCCTCCTTAATTGGAAGACAGGGATGGGGAGCTGTAAGAAGCCCCCACAATCCAAGGGGAAATATTCAGTGTCCTTCTACAACATTTAGACACACACAAGTCTATGGGGCACAATAGGAACTACCCAAGAAGACAGAGAGTTAACAGTTGGACTTGAACTTAAAGGGCTTCTCCAGCCTAAATGATTATATGATTCTAGGGTTGATGCCACAATATTACTCATTCTTTACTGAAGACTACAATACAGGCTACAAAGCACAAAGAGTCTTCTTGTTTCTGCTTTTTTTTCTTTTTTTGGTTTCTATTTTTCATCTTAAACAAACTTGTCTTTCTTCTAAATCTTCAAGCAACGCAATAAGTTTTTCCTCCTTTGGTTTAACTTTAGCCAAAAAACACCACCAGCTGTGGGTATTGATTTCTTCAAAACTCTTCCTGGTCTGACCAAGCTCCAGGACACAGAGGGGAAAAAAAAAAAGAAGTCCCTCTCATATTAAGCTGTGTCACTGTATGTTCAGCACACACCACTAACCTTGCCAAACTGCTGAACAACATCCTTCAAAGGCTTCAAAAGACTGCAGAGGTCTGCTACTCCCCTTCCCAAGGTGGAAGTTCATACAAGTCAGCAGTTGCACCACCTCATTCATGCTGGATTCTGCTCTCTTTTGGAATAAAAATCTCCTTTAACATTTTAATGAAATATGTGTCTTCCCCAAAGTTAGTTACTGGAGGGAAGCAGTGTTTCTCCACACCTCTCAGTGGGTGTTGACCTCAGCTGAACCCTTCATGACTCACTGTTGTCCAGAGAATGCAACTAGAGACAACACAAGTGATTTACTCTTCCTGTGCCTCAGGCCCTGCCCTCAGTAGGGCACCACTTTAGAGAGTGGAGGTCGTATTTCTGACCCTGCTAAGCAAAGGGTGGCTCAGCAGTTGTGCTGGGTTTTAAGTTATATTTCACACCCAGAGTTACAACCAACCAGTACAAGTACAGCAGCTATGCTGCACCACCAAGTCAGCAAAGTTCTCTGCTCAGAACGGGTCTATCAACCAAGCTCTAGCTTTCAACCATCTGGAGTGAAAAAGACAGAGCTGCTGGTGAGCTGTTTCCAAAATGGGCCTTGTACCAAACTGTCCCAGGTGGTCCAAAGTGTTCAAGCCTGTCAACAACCAATGCTCCACCAGTCCTGAAAACCGTACTCTGGAAAACTAAAAGCTTCCAATTTGATTACTTTATCATTTACTTCATGGCTTCAGCAATGTCTCCAATGTTCAACTTCAATGGTAACCACAACTTCAACTTTTTTAGGAGCACAACTCATTAGAATGAATAATAAAGCCTAGTTTATACTGTTTCCCTCTAGTACAGTGTTTCTCCTGGCTTTCAAGATTCTTACAGATCTGATCCTGTTAACACACACACACACACACACACGTGTGCACTTAGAACTAAATAGAAGTTACAGACAGGGATCATGACTCAAAGTTTGGATGAGTATTCCATACCAAATTTATTGATGGCTGTTATCCACCATGACATGAGTTGTGTACTCATGCTCTCCAGAGCTTCCCATGGCTCCAGCTGGGCATGCAATGTTGAACTTGAATTATTTACAGTGCTCAGAAGTGTCATCATCACCAATCCTATGAACAACAAGAGCACAGCCACTACAAATAGCATTTCTCAAAAAAAAAGGCCCATTTCTAGTTTGGGCTCCAAAATATCTAGGGAGCTTCTCCCACAGGATATACTCTCAGGGAGTTGTTTCTGTTCCATTTATGGCCAGCTAATACTATGAGAAAGTAAAAGAAAAACCAAACCAAAACAAATCTTTAGCATACCTGAAAAACAGATCCATTATACTGCAGAATTTTAACATTCACGCAGGGAAGCAAAAACCAAACAAAACAAGAGGCTAAAAGTAAAGACCCAAGACTCTGAATGTACTCTGAAGTCAAAGCTATTTTCTTTGTGCCCAATTTGTGGCAGTCTACTGCAGCCATAAAACTGACATAAATCAGACATTTGCGGAGAGCATTGAAAAATGCCAACATTATGAAAAAGATGCCCAGCAGTAACTTCTGAGTTTGAACGACAGTAATTTAAAACATCTTACAGAAGATGGAGTGTTCACCAAATAAGGAGACCCCCCTGCCATTAAGGACGTTTGCTGGGTTACCACACTAACCAAATGTTTTAAGTAGTGCCCTTATGCCATTAAAGTGGTGTCAGTGTTCCCATCTATGTTTTAATTTCCATATTCTATAACTATTAACATTCTATTTTTACTATTAAAACAAAATACTTCAGGTGAGATCTAGCCTAACAAGGTTTTTTTTGTCTATTTGTTGCTGGTTTGGGTTTCTTTAAAATAGTTTTTTATGTTGCCCTGGCTGCATATATTCCAGGACGGCGTAAAATAATTTATTTCAATTGAGTTTTTATTTTGCTTTTAATATTCAGAGACATTTGAGTTTTAGTTTGAACATTTATAGTCATCTCCCTTTTTTCTACTGAGAAAGGGTAAATTGCCATTAGCATGCAATGCCATATGATTGCAGCCTTTTAAAATATCACGCAGCCTGATCCTTGCCAACAGCAAGCTCTTGTAATAATTTTTAAGCCTCAGAATCCAGGACAAAAGCTATCAGGCATCTCCCATCCCTGTAATTGCTCAGCACCTTTGAGAACCAGGCCACTTTCACTGAGTTGTCTAAATATAGTTTTAGATACTTAACTTTAGGAACTCAGATTTTTGAAAAAATGAGGTCAAAATGATTAAAGTAAATCTCATCACCTTTGACATTCATAATTAAATGAATATTCAAATCAAAGTAGTTGCTTAAGACTGTGTGTTCTTTCTGGCAATACTCAGTTCTGAGTATTTTTCTTCTAATTTGCAATGTTTTATGGCTTTACTACCAAGACAGCTTGCTCTCAGTGTCTCAAATACAGTGGTATGTTCCAGCAGGTTTGCAAGCACAGAAGCACCATTGTGCCACCTTTCTGACACAAATGACAACATTCCAAGTGCTTGAAACAGCTCAGCAGGAGCTGCAGAGGCAATATTCCAGCAGGTGCACCAATTTGCTGGAACACCAGGCAAATTTCCTCCCCCCTTCCCACAACAGGAAATGATAGGAACTGGAAATTTCAGCCAGGAAAAGCTACAGACTGGGCAACACCTCTCTTCCTTGGGAAGCAGAGATCCCTTTTCCCACTGTGCATTTTCCTGTGCCGGGGTCAGAGCACTGCTCATAGCAAGGTGTGATAGCTCTGATCAGCTGATGGGTGGTACCTTATCCTGCCCCCACTCCTGAGACTTTTAGAGCTGTGCCTTCCTTTCTTTTTCTTTCCTTCAGTTGTAGCTCAGACTTCCAACAGCTAACGTGACGTAATCTTGTTTAAACTAAGACTAAATGTCTCTTGCTCAACACCATCCTCTTGCCCAACAGGAGAAGTATTTTACCCACAGCTCAATAGTGCACCATCACTGGTTTTTATTTACTTTTTTTTTTTTTTTAAATCTCACAGCAATTCTCTGCAGTTACTCCCACTATTAGGATGATTTTAACCAAGGTCATTCTGTGTGCACATGCTGGTAAAGGGCAATATAATGCCCACAGAGTCATCTGTAAATATGCAATCCCTAATATACAGCAGATAAAGGAGAAATTACATTTTCCCCCTCTGCTTGCGGTTAGTCTGGATGCCTCAATCCAATTTTCCTAACTGACATTACATTACTCTGCAGTTACATGTTTGCACTTTAATGTTTATCTCCTAAATCTTGAGCCACGCACTTCAGTCATGTCTGCGGAATATGTGATGTAATCTCACTAGATGTGTATAATTAGAAAGATATAATCAAAAAACCATAACCCAGAGGAGGATTTTTTTCTTTTCCAGACTTTAAATTCATAAGCAATGTTGAAAACAGTTTGTAATTTAATCCCTGTATGCAGCAGATCACCAAAGGATACAGTGCATAAACTGAAAGGGCTTTCATCGCTGAGAAAAAAAAGAAAAATGCTTCCCATGACTGTTCAGTATCTACAACGTTCAGAGAAGCCCCATACATGTTCTGCTTCTACAGAAATAGACTGCAGTTCTCTCTGTACATCTACAGGACCTGGAGGAACATGTTTACCTCTTATTACTGTTACTCAAGAACAAGAGACTTAAGCCCACTTTCATCTCCAGTTCAACACAGCATCACAAACTAGGAGTGAAAAGTTCTTTCTCATTGTAATAACAAGATTAAAATATGATTAAAATATGCAGCAATCTCAGTAAATGATAATTGCTATAACTAATAGTCAGGAGATTAAATGAAGGGGAAAGAAGTTTGGTCTGGGTATTGGGAATGAGTTCCTAATGGCAAGACCTGCAGTGCACAACCCCAACAGCCCTGAAGGCTCCAGGGACAGCTCGCTGGGAGCTGGGGCTAATCTGCACACACAGTTACAGCAGCTCCTCAGGGAGGCTTTTACAAGGCTTTATTTATTTACGCTGTTCAACATACACAGCGCATTTTGAAAATACACAGGGATGGAAAACACAGCCCCAGAGCTTCAAAGGGAAGCTTTATCAGTGGAATGACTGGCACAGCTTCTCTGAAAGCAGCTTCTGAATGTCCAACTTTATCTACAACGAGCCCACCCGCTGCACAGACCGTGCTGGAGCGAGGACACTGCAGGATTGGTCCAATCCCCACTTCCAAGGAGGCTTGCACAAACAGCAGGAATCATACACAGGCAAAAGATGGATTTCAACAAAGTTTAGACCCTGTTTAGAACTCTTGTATGAAATTGCTTTTAATGAGAAATGGCCTTTTTTTTTTTTTTAGAACAATTCCAGAGAACTGTTTCTTTCAAAAAAAAGAAAGAAAATGGTTTCAGTATGAAAACAAGAACTATACTGATTGAAACACATTTAAACACTCTTGTAGTAGAATGACAAAAAAAAAATGAGTAAATGTGAATCTATACACTTTTCCCCAGTGCAGTCAGACAGGACACCTTGAGTTATTTCTCTGTTTCCAGAAGTGGCAGGTCAGGGACTTCTCTGGCAGCATCCAGCCAAGCTGGATCAAGGAACCAACTCAAACAGCAGCACAGCCAGCAGACTCCTCTTCTTCCCAAGAACACAGCTATCACACCTTTTGCAATTCAGCAGCATCAAAACCAAATTAACTACAAATAGTTTTCTAATAATTCTGACCCACATCCTGCACAAGATGAATGTGTGTGAGAAATATTTAAATGTTCCTCATGGTCATATTCCTTATGTTAAGGCTAAGGAAGAAAACCAAGTGTGCTGAGCAGCTGAATTGGTTAACTTTTTGCTCTGTGAATTGAATCATCTTTTCTGAGTGACATGGTCACTTATTAGAAAAAGTGTCATATGAGATGTTTTACGACACATTAATATCTGCTTCTCAACTACCTGCCATCTTATTAAATTCTCAGCGTGTTCTCACTTTGGAGCCATCCAGAAAATATAGACAGCAACATTAACAGCAATAAAGACATTGGTAGATGTAATGTAGTATCTAATTAACAGTGATCTCAGTGGGGCATGGCCAGGAGAGGACCATTGAATAAAAATCATCTGCATTATTTAAAGTTACTGAAATATACAATTAATGGCAGCAGCACCCATTTTAATTAAAACTTAGAGGTTGTGATCCAAACTGGCTGAATCTGACACAAAAGTAATGGTCTTGATCAGGTTTGAAGCAATTAGTCAATCTCCAGCCATCCTTTTCTTGTTTTTCCCAATTATTTATGGTTTAATATCTATTAAAGCCCACTGCCATGGCCATCACCAGGCACCCAAATTCCATACTATAATAACAGAGCTCTAGAGACCTTCTGGAACTCTTACACCCTCTCCCTTTTGTGCTGGCCAACCACTGAAACAGGGGTCAGGGTTGTTTATCCCTGCTTAGGACAGGCTGGGCATTGTCAGGATGAGCAAAAAGCAGAAAGTCCTACAGCTGGCAAGGCCTCAGGATTTTCAAGAAATCAAGTGGCCACACTGGAGCCCAATGCTGGACAAAATGAAGCCACTTGTTAACATATTCCTCTCTATTTTAATCTCCTGCTGTTCTTCAGTGCCAAGAGAGGGCTTCTACTCCAAGCTGTAATAGAAACGCCTTGTTGCCAAGTCTGCTTTACACACCCTCAAGGGAGATTTCCAAGTGCTCCATCACCTGTTTCTCTCATCATTTTAGTAACATACAATGGCAAAGAGGAATGTTTTCTGTGTCAGTGTGGGAGCATTTCTGCAAGTACACAGAAGTCCGTGGTTGTAAATGTTGATCTACATTCATTAAAGCCACCCCAAGCCACTGAATCTGCTCTCAAGCAAGAATTTGAGTTGTATGATCACTGATACTCACTTTTTTTGGTACTCCATTCTAAGGATATATTTTGTTTTTCTCTTCCAGAGTAGCACTTCCCCCTCAACTTGTGAATCATTTCAGGTCTTGTTTTCTGTCTCTCACAGCATGTCAGTTCCAACGCTCTGCTTTAATGAAAGACTTGGCAAGCCAGTACAGCTTTTTCACCTGTAGTTCTTAAAATTAATTTAGTATCTTCTCAGACAGCACACTGCCTTATAGCCCATATCAAGACAATGCTTCAGCCATATGTGGATGAGACCCTCTCCCCTCCCTGACACAGCCAACCCAGACATGAGCAACCACTCCCAGGAAGCTGCTGCTAATAACATCTTTCCTCAATTTCCTTTTTCAGTTTTTCTTTTTCATTCATTCTCCTCAACAGGATATTGAAAGGTTTCTGACCTCCTTGAAGGTCACTGCATTAAGAGATAGCAAATTCTTCTCCCAGCCTTGATACTTCTCACTTCTTAGCATTTCAAACTTTAGAATAAACTATTCATCTAATTAAAAACTTCTTGCAGAGACTCTCCAAAATATCATTCCCTAAGCTGTCATCTCCACTCTAGAACTTTATTTATTTAATCACCAAGAAATAAGCGTTATTCACTATTTTGCCTTTTATTTTTCCATTCCCTGAGTAATCATCCATCACACATCACTTTCACACACACACCCCTAAATCACCACTCCACTTCCAGAGAAGTTAAAAAAAATCAGTCTTGGCCAGACTGGTTAGTGAGACACAAAGTACCAGCTAGCAATGCTTCCTCATCCTGGCTTTTCAGTCAGACATCTACTAAACACTGTATGTGGAAGCTTTTCTTTTTAATGGTAACTCACTAAATGAGTGTTGTCAACATGCTATATATTTCATTTGAAGGATGTTTCCCTGCACAACATGTGCCATGATTTCCCTAGGCACTGAGTTGAAACTGAGTTTAAATGGTTTTGATACTTCACTGTTTTTCCTTGTTTTCCACAGTTCCTGCCTGATATTTAGTAGGTTTTAAGTTTTATAGAATCTGACAATAGCTGAATGCAATGCATTATTTACAAAACTTTTCACCTTAGTCTTCTACCTGATTCTGTTTGGAAAGTCAAATCATTCATAGACAGAAAAAAAAACTTTTAAATTTCTTGATTTGTTAAAACCTTTATATGCATGAGTCATTTAAAACAGCAAGTAAGTCTGTAGTCAATGAACTGGAAAAAAAGTGTTGAGATCAACTGAATCAAATTTTCACTTAGTAACTGGAAAAGTTTTACAGGGTCAGGCTCGTTTCTGAACAGAGTATACCCTATTTAACTGAGATAAACCAGGTAAAAAGAACAAACTATTCTCTCCACAACTGCTGAAATAACAATCGGAGTCTGACTTGTCTTTAACAAAGCCTGGTGTCTAAATAATAAATCACCTCAGTTCAGCTTGCCATAAGACTATTTTTCCAGCAGAAGTAAACTCCTATAACTTTAAATTTCTTTTTTTTTTTCCAAATCAGTTCAGTCAAGTTCTAGAATGTACTGATCAAGGGAAACACCTAAGAAACTGGGGAGAGTGGTTTGAAATACTAGTCAATAAAAAGGTTAAATTTTACTTGTCATTTCATGTTTTTAATTATTTGCTCCGTTTTCATTTCATGCCAATAACGATCAGTTTTAATGCTGTCAAACTAGGACTTCATTTAAACTTCTTAAAACTTTGATGTTTTAACACCCACAAATTTCAGAAGGAAGCAGATTTGTAAGCACTTGAAGAGGCGAAGTGAGAGAGGCCAGAGCTTCAGAGAGCATCAGGACTCTGCTTCCTGACACCTGTGGCCTGAAGGACTGAAAAGCTCCTGCCAAATCCTCCCAGAGCCCACTGTGACTTTGCTCCTTCCTCAGTCTTTCACTCAGCATACATTAAACCCATCGTGGGTTTGGCTCACCCACACACCAAAAGCTGTGTAAAGGATGAAACGTGAGGAAGTGATCTCATTCTGAATCCAGCAGATCTTTCATTGCCTAACTGTGGATGTGGGAATTCCCGCTGCTTCTCTAACAGAGTGTTTTTTCTGAGGCACTTTCAAGGCTGCACTACAGAACAGATTTACCAAGTTCAGCATTAACAACCCATAGCAGGGTGGTGTGCCAGAGCCCACAGATGGCTAATGAATAATTTGCTGAAAAAACACTTCACCATATACAAGGCAATGCCCAAAACACTATGGAAAATGTGATGCTTTCAGCAGTCCCAGGCTCTGCCCATGTCTGACATGACCACTGCAACATGACCATGTCCAGCCCCTAATCAAAGGGCCATAAGCCAACTGCCCTCTAGACTGTACATAAAACATCCCCTTCAGAAGTGATATCTAATTGCCCCCACTACCTCTAAGAACACAATTATTTCAGAATCCATATTCTATTATCTTTGAAAATTGCTCATATCAAAGCCCACTGCTACCAAATTAAACGACCAGCATCGCTTAAATAAAACAAAAGCTCGGAACATCAATTTCCACCTCATAATCTTTTGAGACATTTCTAATGACAAACTGCCACAATGCAAACATTAAATATTCAGTTTTCTTCCAGCTCTGTATAGTACAGGTATAGCACTTCTAAAAGTAAATTACAGCAGTATTTTGTCTTCTCTACTTGTCTTTTTTTAAACAAGAAAAAAAAAGTATGAACTGAAGATTATGCCTGAGTTTGAATTGAAATATTTTTTTTGACATGTGTTGGGAAAATACTACATTCCCTGTTGAAGTGGCCTGTTTGCCATCAGTTTTGCCAATTACAAGCTTAATAACACCCTTGTTCAGTCCCATATAGCCCAAACACTTTTGTAACCCTTCTTGTGTCCAACAGCAGCTTTCCAGTGAACCTGAAGAACAAAAGAAGCTATAAAGCAAACAGGAGAAAGGTAAAGAGGATCTGCAGAAATAGCAAGCAGCACTGCAATCATTTTTTGTTTTACTAGACACCTGCCTCATTATCCAAGTGCAGCCTTCCCTACACCTAAAAACAGCAACACAAAGTCAGACCAAAAAACACCATGTTTTACATTTGCTCATTCGTCCTTGCAAGACGAATACAATACTCTGTATTGTACTAAAAAAGGGCTTTATGCACTGCTTTTTTAGCAAAATGAAATCACAGTAAATGAATAAGAATTTTATCCTGAATTCCATCCTGACATGCTGAGAATATAAATTATGTTTTATAAAACCATCGTACATAACTAATCTGGATGGGTGCTGCTCGCACAAGCTATTAGCCAGCACTTTAAAAGCTGCAGTCTAGTTTAGTGGAGATAATTTTAATTGACTCAAGGGTGTATCTCAATGGTCATGAAATTGTTAGGAAAATGTATTGCAGGGAAAGAGCATTCCCTCAGCTGTGGGGAGCACAGTCAATGCAATCTAATAATGCTCTGGGTTTCCAACTGCTAGATGCATTTTGCGATTGGAAGTGATTGCATTGAGGATGTAGATGGGCCGCATAAATGGAAGCTTTTATTGCTGGTTAGCATAATTACTGCGACTCTGCACTGTGTTTGCATCTCCTGGAGCTTGGTTAAGATTTTTGGAGAGTCACATAATGGGAGAAGAGTTGTTTTCACAATGAGCTGCTTCCCTGGTTATTTGCATGAAATGCTTTCTTGGGGTTTTCTGCTTGTCTTCCGAAGAGGATAAAACATATGAAATGGGCAGGGCCCTAACACCACTACCTGAAGAACCCACTAAATTGTGGTAAATCATTGATAAAAAAATAGCTTAAACCAGTTATAATGAGGCATCCTCCCACACTCACAGACATTATCTGAGAATCTACTTAAACAAGAAAAAGGATATTATAAAAAAAATCTTTTCTACTGTATCTTGGGAGTATTTAACAACTTGAAAGAGACCTTAATTCAAAAACCCCAAACTGGAGATAATATTTGTAAATCAATCATCATTTTTCTCTCCCTCTTCATTTTTGGAATGTTTGTTTTGTTGTTGCTTTTTACTCTTGTTCTTAATTGAAACGTTTTTTTACTCCTGCACTTCTTTCTCTCCTTTTCTCTTGCCCATTTTTTAGGCAATAAACAGTTTCTTGATTTTAAATCAACTCCGTATCTGATTTTCTTACTGGATTTAAAGCAGGGGAGTTATGCTGTTCAGTTAAGCAAAGCCCTTCTCCTCTCATACCATTGCCTATATTATTGCCATGGATTCACTGGGAGTCACCACAACCCATCATGCCAGTACTTGGGTGTTATGCTGAGATATTTCCCTTCAATATTGCTTCAGAAGTCAAACCCAGAGTTTCAGCCCTAATCTGCAAGGTCTGCCTCAGGGCTGGCCTCTGCCACCTCTGCTCAGTGGGGTCACCCCACGGCTGAGATCCACAGCCACGGGGTGCTCTGGGCAGCTGCAGCTGGGACACTCAACACTGCAAGGGACCGTGAGGCTGGGCTGTGGCTCTCACCATTGCAAGAACAAAGACCAGGACTCCCTCCTCTGCTTTGGCTTTTCCCACCTGGCTTTCGAAATAAATCGATAAGGGGGAGGAGAAAGAAGGAATTAGAAATAGCAATTGCTTTAACTGAGGATTTTTCATGTGCTTTGAACCCTGATCAGTACTACCAGGAGACTGTCTCAGCTGAGAGCCTCACAGTGTTGTGCATATTGCATTTCCCTTTAAGGGACAGGCATCTAAGAATTCCTTCTGCCTTTGATTTTGCCCAATACCCAGAGAGCACAAGCAACCAGCAGAGGCCTCTGACAGGTTGTTGGCCCTGGTCTGTGTGCCTGCAAAACAGATCAGACCTTATCATGGCTGAGCCAGACACCATTACACCCCCAGAAGGGCCCTGGGGCCCTAAAACCCCAGCCTCACTTGTTGAGCCAAATCGGATCTTTCAGCTTTGAGTCCTGCCAGTGCTGGAAAACGAGTGTGCTAAGCTAAAGCTCCTTATCTAGCTCATTTGAAACCAAATTTTTAAGATTAACCAGTCTACCACTGCTGTAGCTAAATATTTAATTGGTCTTGGAACAGCAAGGGTAACATAAATCAGGATGCAACAACTTCTTGTTAGCTGCAGGAGACACAACACCTACTTTTACAGAAGCAAGTAAGGAGATGTGGAAGCCTTTGATGATATTAGCACAGATCATTTCAAGAGAAACAAATATTCCACTCACTTCTAAGGCTGGGACACTTGCACAGCAGGTGCACCAGGCTGGTGTGGGCTGCAGTTACCTTTGGCACCACAGATTCAGCTATGCAGATCTTGTCTTCCAGTCTCTGGGTCAATGCATTAAAATGATTAATTTTTGTTACTATGTTTGCATGCACGCAGTTGCAGTTCATTAAAATGGATCCAGAATCTTTCATGTGGTTTCATGTAAATTAAAATACAAGTGAAACTGGCGGGGGGGGGGAAGTTTTCCTGGATTTTTTTTTTTCCTTCTCTGTCACGCCCAGTGATGGAGGTTAATGTCAGGCAGGATGCTGTGTCCCAGCTGCAATGACAATGGTACCCAGCAGTAATTAGGGCCACTTGGGTTCACACGTATGACATAGGTTTGGGAGGGGGTTTTTTTTGGTAAAACCAGTACAATAGTCTCAGTATTAGAGGTTCTTTTCTTTACTACACAGAACAAAACCCAAAAACACCCTACTGCTTGGGTTTCTTCAAAGCTATCTCAGCAAAAACTAAAATCCTGAAACTCTTTTGGCTTTACAGTACCTCAACTGATCATTTTCATTGAAAAATCTGGCATACTACTCCTTTTATCAACCTAGTCAGTTAAAAATGGCTTAAAACACACTGTAGGCCCACACACTAGGATTTAGACTGCAATAAGCTCGTGCTAATTGCATTCCAAATCCTGTATATTGTGTCTCACAGAATATAGGCTACCAATGTAACAAGTGCCAAGCAAAGCTTTTGTCTAAGAGGAAGTAGTAAACACCAGTCTTTAACCTTCCACAGTAAATGCTTTCTGAAAAACTGAAAGCTAAAGTGAATATCTCTTGGGCACTGATAGCTCTGCTTTCCACAGAGCTAGACACACTTTGCAGATAGCAATATACTTTTCAAGACTGTTTGGTGCATTAACTACAGAATTACATATAAATAGTTCTGACTAAAGCTTGATTTTAGGTACCAGTACAAAGTGTGCCAGGAGGAGACAAACGTACTTAAAGACCTATTCAAATTTTATTTGAAGAATAAAAATGAGCCTCAGTTAAAACTTTTTTCATTGCTACATCAATGCCAAATCCTTATTTGCAATATATAGAGCTGAAGTGAATAAAGGGATCTATCAGTTCCAATCCTGATCCTTAGATACTCTATTATTATTAAGTACAATCTTTTTTAATGAATGCAAAATTACTGTCACTCAAGGTAATAAGTTCCAACCATGTAACTTGACAAATCTATCATCATTATTACCTTGCATTTTTTCCTCTCCCATTGCAATTGCACAATATTGGCTGCCTTAAATTAATTGTTATTTTAATGAAGTAAGACCAATTTAATGAATTCAAATATGAAAAGGTCTAAATTGATTTTACATCTTTCCTTATCAACCTGGACTGCAATCCCTGTCATAAAAGTACAGGCTCTTCAAAAATAATTGTTCAGGACCAAATTTAAAAGCTTCAGTGAGAGCTTGATTTGATCTTCTATGTAGCCCCCAATTAAAAGAAATACACTATAGAAACAGGGTTGTTTCAATACAATAATGACACCATTGAATTTAATATAATGACTTAAAACCATACAAAAATATGTTAAAAGCAAGATGTATAGTTCAAAGAACAAATGTTTGATTTTACACAAAACGTTCTCTCCAGATTTTCTAAACAAGTGGCAATATCCTGCTGTACTGAGCTTTGTGATCACAGGTTAACAATTGCCTCATCTAGAAAGTAATCACCTTTATGATAGCAAAGTGGAAATCATTATCTTGGTTTTTGAAAGCATGTAAATAAGTGCCTGAGACTGCCTATTTCCAGATTTACTTTGTCTGCCTATTCAAAATCACTAATATTATATATACAGACATTAATGTACAAGGAAGCTTAAAAAGCTGAGTGTAACCACTCACCCAACAACTGGCCCAAAGTTCAAATAGAGGCCACTTGATGCTAAATACCACTTTTTCTAGTATGTCCTCTTCCAAAAAGTAAACCTTTGCATAGGAAAAATCTTTTATGAAGAGTAAAACAATTGATTTTAGAAGGATCAATATTTCATTTAGGATGCACATTATGCATCACTGCATAATGCCTTAATGGCTGGAAATGAATCACATCCAGAAAATCTAAAACTGGATCCTGTAATAAATATTAGCTTGCCTGTCAGGCAATCAACCAGAACATTTCTGACGAATCTCTCAATCACATGCTCGAGTCAAACCAGTGCCCTGTCACTCCAAGGGATAAACAGCTGAGGCTGAAGCTTTCAAGACCTCAGATGGGAATAGGATTTTTACACCACTTCTTCAAATTTCACATAAAGTGTCCCATGGACAAACAGAGTCTTGGCTCAGACTCTTTGCAGGACTATGTGCAGTGGCTGAGAGCCAAGAGTAGTGAGCACTCAAAATCAGGGACCCCCAGCACTGACCTGAGCAGGGGCAGCCCCCAGCAGAACCTGCCTCTGCTGCAGGAGAGAACACACAGCTGCTGCTCTGCCTTTGCACTCCCAGCAGTTTCAGGACAGCCCAGCAACAGGGCCACACTCTCAAGGCATGTTTTTCATGGTATATAATACTTGCACCTATGCAGGCTATCATGCCTTCTTTAAAATTAAGGAAATGGAGATGATTCCTCTTACACTTTACATAATCTCTGTAGCTGAGCTGCACAAGTCTCAAGGTAAATTTTTCAGCTATGTACTACATCTACAAGCATCTCTAAGTGGCTGGTAGTTAAACACACTCTCTGGCAGGGCTTCTTGGGATATGATTATTGGATTTAAATATTCAAGTCCTCTCACCTGAAAGCAACACTTCCATTCTCTTCCTGAGCACTTCCAGTCTAGATAACTTGTGAGAATATTCTTCTATTCCCATGCTGTATGCTGTGTTTGCCAATAACAAATTGGTTGGAGGTCAGAAATAAAAGCCAAGTCACCACAGTTGGGAAGGATAGCTGATTTCTCATCTACCTACGTGGTTATTTTGGGCATCCCACAGTGCTAATTTGGAAACACGGGAAAAGTATATAAGTGGGAAAACAGTAAAAAGCAAGAGTATTTTCAAGCAAATTTTGGATTTTTTCCAAATGCACTCAGAATTATAGGTCAATATGAATGCTATTAGCATTAAATACCAACACTACTAATTGAATCATTAGCACTTTTAATAGCTCTGGTTTTTTGGGCTGCTAACAAACAACTGGACTCTCTTCCCTCATTATATCATTTTTCTATTCCTTTATCTCAGGGTCTAGCATGGCTTGTAGTTTTCAAACAAACTCTCAGTGCCAGAAGTATGCCATGCACTTTTTTATTTTAGGTTTTAAGTAAAGACTTACCATTCCTCTTTAGCTTAAATCACGGGGCATTAACATCTTCCAGCAATCAGAGGAACCACTAAACAGCACTGTTCTGACATATTTATAATATACTGCACTGGATCACATTGCTTTTTGCATTGGAATGAAATAGAGTTTTGTCTTCTGGCTGATACTCTTGCAGCTGTATCAGTCAAAGAATTTAATTTGATGATGCACTCTGTGATTCAGCTCATGTTGCAATTGGCTATCTGTAGATGTTGGCTGGAGAGGTTCATTTTTCTTTCGTTTTACATAAATTGGCTGCCCAAAATATCCGGAAAACCTAATATATTTTTGTTGATGACAATGAGCTTTTATATCCAAACAAACTCTAGCAAGTGGCAGTTGAGGTAATATAACAAAGTATGCAATGACAGAAGATAATTGATTATATGAAATCATTCTACATTAGTTGCATAACCAGCACTCATCACACAAAGAAGTCATCCATTGACCTATTCAAACATATTCTTATCAAATGCACATTGCTCTCTTTGGCCTTTGGGGATGTTACCAAGGAACTTGGCCAGAACAGTCCAAAAAACAAAACTCCCATGTCTCCTAATACTGTAGTTCAAGTTGGATACTAGGCTATAAATCAGATAAACATTTTTAAAAACCCCAAACAATAATAACTAGCAACTGATTTTTTTTCTTTTACATAGGGTTTTGTTTTTTTTTTCCCATAATACATTTAGCTAGGAATTCAACCAATCAAAAATCATAGAATCATTTAGGTTGGATAAGGCCTTTAAGATAAAGTCCAACCACTAATGTAGAGCACCCAAATCCACCACTACACCCTGTCCCTAAGTGCCTGCAGGGATGGTCTTTCCACTTCCCTGGGCAGACTGCTCCAATGCTTGATTACCCTTTTGGTGAAAAAATGTTTCTTAATATCCAATCTTATTTTAAAGATTCAGAAAAGGAGTGGAGATGTCTCTTCAAAATACTCCTGTCACAGGGCAGAAATTCTTCTAGGAATGTGGTCTAGTCTGGCTGTTCAAAACCTCCAGCCTCATATTTTTGCATTTCCACTGGTGTGCTGGACGGGCCTGTGGGGACAGTAATCCACGGCTCATTTTTCACTGAGCAAACTGCAGCACAATATCAGAACCAGACAGACCTTTTTTTTCCTGAACCATACCACATTATGATCTGGGAAATGTGCTTTTGTTAGGAAAGCATTCCCTGCATTACCTCAAGTGCAGCAATTCCTGTCACTTAAGCTGGGACAATCAAAGGAGAAAAATTCAAACCAAGCAATTCAGCTAGATGATGCAATAGGGAACATTTTAGTATGTTGTAAAAAAAAATTATAATTAAACACAAAAATCCTAGAAACCTCCTTCTACATGAATCAGATTGTGACTTAATCACATGAGCCTTTAGAAAAACCTCAAGACATAATGGGATTTTTGCAAGAGCCTTCAGAGTTGACAAGTCTGCTAAAGACACATTCAGTCTCATCCCTTTACTGAAGATGTTTTTATTTCCTATATTCTATTGATATGAAATAAGCACTGACTGGAAGTATAGAGCTGCTTTTTTAGCCAAACATAACATATTCTAATATTGTACAACTTTAAACTCAAACTCAGCACTGACTCATTGCAAAGTGGTGAAATTAGAAAACTGTCTTGGCCAACTCTGCAATAACTCACCAGCACAGGAGAGCTTTACTGAAGCCATTGGCAAAAGATTCACTGCTTCCTTTTCCTGAAAGCAGTGCTTCAGTTACTGCATGCTTTAAACTTTGCACTGCATAAAAAGGATGACCTGTGCATGGCCCAGATATTGATTTTGCGCTCTGAAGCAAAAGCCTCACAAACTTATTCATGGAATGATTCACAGCTTATTATACAATGTGTTTCAGTAGCACTTCTCCACCCACTGCTGATTTCCTAAAGCTCGTGAGGTAACCACAGCAATTACTTACATAGAAAAGAAATATGCTACATTATAGAAATAACACAATATGGTTCAGCAACTTATACACAGAGGAGGAGTCAGCACCATACAAGCAGTCAGGTCTCTGTTGGCCACCAACAGTTCACATTACTGGTTTGTGGGTTGGATTTTTTTAAAATAGAAAAAGGGAATTATTCCCACCAAGGTTTCAGTTAAAGTGTGGGTATTTTCCACAGGCAATGTTCCCCTCCTCACACAGAGAAGTGAAAAGTAGTGTTACTGGGAAAATCACCACAATTTTGCAAATTAATCTTAACCAAGATGCTAATGGCCCATTCGCTGAAAATGTGACATCACATTTTCCCAAAAAGAAACCTATTAGAATCTCAACTGAAACAAAATAAAATAAAATAAAACTAAACAAAACAAAAGGAGGCTACTCCAGCCTTTTAGGAGACCAAGCTAAAAAAGCAAGCGTGGGCAGAGAGGAGACAAAAGGGAGATGCTTGAACATAGTTCTGCATTTATTCCTCAAGGGAAACACTTGGGAAGCTCTGAAAATCTGAGTCTTCCAGTGCCCATGACAGCCCCACTGGGCACCTCTGGTGGACTCTGGCCAGCACCACTGGTGTAATGCTGTAAGGCAAGTGGTACAGCCCAAGGAAAGACAAAAGGAGTGGCTACTGGGTTAATTAATATCCTTTGCCTTCTATTAATGAAACAATAAGCCCTTAATGCAAAGCCCTTAATGCAAGCTTTTCCTCTTGACTAGAGGTCTAGAAAAAAATATTTGCTCCAACATTTTTTAAGTCAAATTCTCACCATGGACCAGGATATCATTTCAGGAATAAAGAAAAAAATTACTGAGGTCACAGAAGCTAATGAGTTCTCCCAGCACAAATTCAAAAATACTCTGTGCTACATATAAAATATGTGAGAGATTATTCTGAAGTCCTCAAGCCTAAGTTATCTCCAAGGGCACATCAGCTCCTCACAAGGCAGAAGACAGAGCATGGGAAGAAGCCAGGTAAACAGTGGAATCCCATCCTGCTCTCAGATAAATTCTGTAGAGTGAATTCCCTACGACATCCCTACAATTTTTTCCTGGGTTTTATTTATACTCATAGCTAAGGATGTGCTGGAATCAACAAGGAAACAAAGACACTGTGTCAACAGCTTCAGGTCATCTTGCCACTAAGAGTCTTTCAACATCAGAAGCTGATTTTGGTGTCTGAGTTATTTTCATCACTACTGCCAATCAACAGAAGGAGAAAGGCAAACTCATCTGATTGATTTTCATTGCCCACAGCTAAAATCTCTGTCTTAACAGAGGTAGCAAACTTACCATCACACAACACTCTATTTTCTTTATAGAGCTGTGCACATAGTGAAATACTAGAGACGTGCACCAGTCTCAGACAGCAATTTTACAGAGGAAGAGATAATATATATCATATTTTACCTTTGTGTATCCTCCATAGCTGTCAAAATTAGAAAATATGTTAACTCTTTCATTCTTCTGTAATGTTTACCAATCCTTATACTGTGCCAAGATTGTAACTGAAAGGTTTGGGCCCAAATAATAAATTTCACACCAGGTTTTAGTCTATTGAAATAGAGACAAAATAAAATCAATCTCAAAATAGCCTATGCAAAAAAATATTTCATGTACTCTCAGCTTAAGGGAAACACCAGTAAAAGCAAGCATTTAAGAGAGATTGAAGAATAAAAGCTTTGTGTTACTTGCTGTTTCACATCTAACCAAAAGGAAACTGTCTTTTTATTCCTACTTTCTAGATATGCCTACTCCCACCTATGGTACCTCAGTTTCCCTAAGAGAAATTGGTCCCAAGAACAAAAGCTGCTGTTTCTCTGACCATGGTAAAGATGGGCTGTGGTGGCATCTTCCCTCTGCACAGGTGTGATCTCAGAAATGCTCATTAGACCTCAGCCTTGACAAACAGTACCTGGGCTGAGCTCCTCTTGAGCTTTTTAGACACTGGCTGCTCCCAAGAACTTTTACTGCCTAATGAGCCGCCGCTTTTTTTTTTTTAATTGAACATCTTAGACACCTTTTTTTGCCTGAATAACAACCCAAGTGGAATAATATTTTTGTTCTTAAACTTCCAAAGAAAGCTTCCAACCCAACATGCAGCCGGAATGAAACACTGTTATGACTAAAGCCAACTCTCTTGGGGCCCTGTGAACAGTGGTACAAAATGAGACCCTTGGAGCTCTCAAGCACTGCAGGGTCTGCAACCATCAAACTCCCTCTGAGTGGGGCCTCTCAGAGCCAGTGAACTCTCACATTTTCTATATTCATCTAATACCCCCACTCCTCAAGGCTCAGCCCTGCACACACTGAGAAGATGCAAAGGCATCTGAAGTGAGTAATTCACTACCTTCAAGGGGAATTTTTCACAGGCACCTTGGGCTCACTCTGTATCTGTGTGCATATGTTATTGCAAATGTGCCAGGAATGATGCTCTCCTGCATTCTTAAGTACTCTACATTCCTAAGTTAGGCCTGTAAGCTTGTACTGTGGTATACTAAATCCTATACAAATCCTTTGCTAAATTGTTTAACTTAGGTTATAAATGAAGTTAAATGTTGTTAACTTAAGTGCTGTTAAGTTTAAATGGTGTTGTGCCTCTAGGCCGTATTCCTTTCTATCCTTTTGTCTCTTCACCCACCTCTGCCTCCACATAGTTTTGGATTTATTTTGGTTTGGATTGATTGGCTCTGGATTTTTGTTTCCTTTTCCTTGGTGTGCCTTAACCATTTCATAGGTAGCAGAGTAAACCTTGCCAATGAACTTGGTTTGGCTGTCACTTTTATAGTAAGCCCGTTCTTACTGATGCCTTTGTCCATGATACTTTAAGCAACCTAAAAACACTCATTCACAACATAGGCCATTGTTTTCTATTAGTTTTAAGTCATTCTGGACCTTCATCATCATCATTTCCAGTAAGGAAGTTTTCAGACTTGCAGTTTTGTAAGAACTTCTGCAGGTGACATGAAGTGTGCAGGAAATCAACTGGATTTCAACAGCAAGCTCATGTCATCGATTGTCAGTGAGCTGTGTCCAAAGATGCACACTCGAATGAAAACTTGGCCTTACAAACAATATCCATCCCAATGCTCCAGGAAATCCACTGATCATTTGGGCTGGAGATGAATTTTTTTTTTCTCTTTCAACCCAGAGCTCTGTAAAGAGCAGATGTTCTCGATGAAGTATCCATAATGATGCCAAGATGTTGGGATGTTTTTCCCTGAGCAGTTAATTTCACATCCAGCATGGTGTGCAAGTAATTTAAAGTTGTTCCTTCTGATGCAAGACACCTCACACTTGCCTGTACTGACTTCCACGTGCTGTCAAACTGCCTGAGCTACAGCCACACAGACACCAGTGACTGTGGGGCTGGACACAGGGAGCTGTGCAGCAGCTCCCAGCTCACAGCCCAGAGCCTGCCCTGGCACCCACAGGTGCTAAAGCAGAAAGCTCCACTCTCATGACCATTCCTTCCACATTAGATGCAGCCTCAGCCCTGTTGCTGGGTTTGATTTACTTGTTCTTGAACTCCTCTCTAAGGTACATTAACACCAATCAAGTTAAATGTGTGTCACCCATTTATTCTCCAATCCTTGAAGTGATTAGGAAGCATATTAACATTTCTGCCTTGATATGGAAAAACAAACAAAACCATTCCATGGCTGAAAGCAGATTCACTCCTGTTCTGATCTGAAACCGTGTCCACAGAAGTGAAAACAAAAGGAATAATGCAATTACGTTCACACATTTAGCAATGATGTAACTTCAAAATTCGAGTATTCTGTTTTGATTTACCTAGTAACTTTAACCATAAAGGGATACAACACAGCCCTACTCATTCCAGGAGCTTACCCTTTTAGATTTCAACAATACAGTTCAAACATTAGGAGCCCAGCTACCAGACCTGCTCCTGTGCTGATAGCTGAGCCAAACTGGACACTACTTTCAGCATCTTTGTGCTACACTGCAGAAATGTGACTCCTGTGTAACCCTGTCCTCTTACAGGCAGTACACAGGGGAGTTAAAGAATTTATCAGAGTTTTCCTGCTCTATCACCGTTTAAGAAAACAATGGCAGCAGTGGACAAGGTTGGCCAGCACTGTGCACTCTTCCTGCTTTCATGCTCACCATGGGTAAATTCGACTTGGAGAACATTTGAAACATTTGTCCAACTTGTACTGCTATCAACACAAAGCCTTTTCTAACAGTCAAAGGCAAGAGTATGCAAATCCAGGCAAGAAGACAGCCAGGACACAATGTGTTTTGAATATCCTGACTGGCATCTAGTCCCTTGGGAACCACTGCCAGCGGGAACAGATGAGCTACTCTGTGCTGAGAAGGTTTAATAAACATGGCAGTTTTCAGCAGCTCCCTGACACCTCCGCCATCTGCTACAGTAAGATATTATTGTGAAACAAGAGTCATGCGAGTCTGAATGTGCTTGGAGTGCAGTGAAATGAAACTCATGTTAACCAAAATGGGGTGTACCAGCACAGCTACACAGCGGGAAATATCCTTCAGTGGGTCTCCCTGTCTGATGGCTGTGGGCAACCCTTTTTAGGGCAAACCTCTGTTTCACAAAGAGAACTATTTTTTAAAAAGATGGAATTTTCATTCTTGATAATTTCAGGGCTCATTAATTGCAGCACATGCAAAGGATTGATAATGGAGGATCAAAATGCAAGATCCATGCCTTAATGGACCCAGTAGAACTGAGGTGGCTTGTCGCAACATCCTGTAAGTCTGTTTTAAATTTCCACAATGTACCTGGAGAGGAAACACATTTCAGACCAACAGCATGACCAGACCACCCCAAGTAATTGCTGGGGCCGCTGTCATAATGTTCTGGCTTATCAGAAATCAATGTGAAACAATCTAAATCTGGGTGGCAGATGCTAACTGTCTCCAGAAATATGTAACTTCCTTGGTATTATGACAAAAAAGGACCACAGCAGAAGTCCAGGTTCCTTATGGTAACTGGGAAACTGGTTCCTCAACAGCCGGTTCCCAACAAGCTGAGCTTTCCACAAAGCATCTAAAAAATGGAAGAACTTTTGCAAGTAATTAAAATAAATAAAAAAAACCAACCACAAAACCCAAAAACAAAACAAAGAACAAAAATCCCATGACACAACAGAAAACACAAACTAGACACAGATTTTGCAAAAAAAGTTGCATTCTTTCCAATCAATCCCTTGACTGTATTCGGGCCTTCCTGCAGCAAGGGAAGGAGCCTTGTCAAAAAATTAATCCCAACATCAACTGAACAGCAGCCAAGATAGTTATCTGGTCCATATTTTACCCCAAGTTTGGGTTGCCTAACACACCTAATCAAATCCATAGGTTTGGTCCCCTCCCAGCCTGTACACTGCCCCTCCCTGTTTCAGATGCAAGACAAAGTACAAAATGCATTTCAGATGGAATGATTCGACATGGAAAACATACAGTTCATCCAGAAGGAAAGATTTTCTAAATCAAAAAGCTCCAAAGCTCTGTATCTGGTAACTTTTTGCTATATGTTATTTTTGCTTCCTGGACATAAGAGATAAGACATGAACTTTTGATTTCACAGTACGAAAGTTTCCTATCAATACTACTTAAACTTACCATTGCCAAGGAAGGACCTCTGCACACATCAGCTTGACAGGAAATATGAAAAGGCAATGTAACATTTTGATGATCTGGTGGGTCCTAGGAATTTGGAAAACAGCAAGTACCACTGTTCACAGAAAGTCCACCTGGTCTTTAAACATCAGTCAGATTATTTCCTAAAAATTAAAAGGAATTGAAGCAGGAAATATTGTGTACTTTATCTCACACTGGAAGCTGATTTTAATAGCAGATTGCATATTACAGGTCTATTGTAACTATGAGTCCAAACCCCACATTTCAGAGAGTTAAGCTAATGAGTTAATTTGCAGAAACTGTACAGGAGCAACCCAGCAGCCTGGCAGCCCACTATTCTGAACATCTCACTGATTTAGCATAGATTTTTAGCTGCCACCTTCACTTTGCCTCAGAAAGTTTCAACCTATTACACATTGGAAACTGAAACCTATGACTGTCCACTGCTCCTGAGTGCAGAGAGAGGCTCTGGGCCAAAGGGGTGTTCTGGTTTGTGCTCTGGCTGTGCAATCCAGAAGAGCTCGGGGCTCTTGTACCCTGCTTTTCATAATAGCAGTCAACATACTTTCAGATAATAACACAAAAATTTAACAGCACAGAACTAGTATGAATAAATGTTAGAGGATTACAGTGACAGGGCACATTTGGTTTAACTTGCACAGGATGAGATCTTTCACTTGCCTTAAAATGCTTAGTTCAGAATAAAACAAGTAGCAGAGCCTCATCCTTTCTTCCCATCAATAGAAACTGACAAGTTAGAAGTTCAACCAATGCTTTTCTCCAGCAGAAATAGTATAGATGTAGAAAATCATTACCTCCCACCAGCCCCACAAAGCAAAAGCAGGCAGTGATGTCCAGATCTCCCAAGAAAAGCTATTATTTTAGAAGGCTGCTCCCTACAGCAGCCACACAAATCCATACATCCACACATGCAGCCCCGTGGAGGAGCCCTCTTGCTCGAAGCTCACACAGTGGCTAATTTGTATAGCAATGGTGATTTGGCTGTGTGACAAAAACAAGCAGCACCTTCACAAAGGACCTTCCTAATGCTTCACCATGAAGATCTCCCCATCCACCGTGACTTCTTTCCAATTGCTCTACCTGTTCCTTACTTCTAAGTCAGTCCAGCATCAGGACAACTGAACACCCATTCTCCATGTAACTCTGGGATTTACAGAATCCCATGCACAGATGTGTTACCACAATGCTCAAGTATTTCACACTAATAACTGTATTCCAACCTTCTCTCTCATTCTCTTACCTGCTCACATGCTTGTTGGATTATACTAAACTGTTATGGTGCCAAAAAGCAAAGAAATAAACTGTATTAAAGCATTCCCCAAACAGATCTCTGCAGCACCAGTGAGGCAGACACACTACGAGGCCACACATAGCTCAGATATTTCCTGTGATTCTGTTTGACCAGAAGGCATCCACTGCCTTGTTCTAGAGCTCTGCAGTTGCCCCCAGTGGAATCATCTTGGCACTCCTCTGAAGTCATGAAATGCAGATGTAGCAGTTTGCACTGAGCTGATGCTTTGGAAATGTGCCATCACACAAACTCAACACATTATTAATCTGGTCACAATTTCCATTTAAACTCAATGACACTTGAAATGATATGCCTTTACATTTAAATTATAGATAGGTTTGGAAATATTTTAATCAGTAATCAATTCCCTACCCCACCTAAAAACAGATGGTAAAATGTTTCAGTTAATAGCAGGAGCATATGAAGGGAAAAAGGCTTAGAAATAATACTACTAAGAAACACAAAGAATGTTTAATAAATGGGCCAGACCCTGAGCTCACCAGGGTCAGGAAAAAATACTGTCTGCACTTTGATTAAGTCAATGTTGGGGCACTCTGACACATGTTGGTATTTGCTTATTTTCAGCATATGCTGCATAATTCCAGCAGATGCTTTCCCATGAAGTATCAAAAAAATAATTTTCCACTTGTCAATTTCTTATTTTGATAAACACTTTTTTGTATCAAAAATGAAAAATATTATTGGATTACCAGTAGAAATATACTTAATAAAAAATCCTCACAAGGGTAGGTTTAAAAATGCAGCAATGGAGTTACTGATTTGGGGTTTTTTTACAAAATAAGTGTAGCATGTCATTATATAAAAATCATGTAAGCAAGGGTTGTAAAGAATCAGACACCATCTAGTTATCTGATTAGAACCTCCTGTTCCAGCTCCAGTGTAACTAGAGGGAATAACAATTAACATCTCCCAGCCAGCTCAGCACTCATGTCAAAGTAGCCTTTGAAGGTAAACTGTTCATTTCTACTGGTGCAGGAAATTAAAGATCAACATGTAATTAAACAAAGCTCATGTTTCTAGGTGCACTCAAAGTTTGGCCAGATTTGAGTAGGCTTGTGTAGGAAGAAATACATCCTGAACTCTCAAAAGAAGATCCTATGAGTAGCATGATAAAAGTTAGCTTTGCAAAAGGAAATATTTGGAAGATGATTGTTTTAAAGGGATAAAGTATTTTATGTTTTCCATCCCTCATTCTTCAACATGACTACATTAGGGTAAGTGGAAGAATACCTCAACATAAGTTGTGGAGAAGTAACCCCAAAAGATAGAAGTCAGTGAAATTATGAACCAATATGAGCATCTTACAGAAAAAAGTGCTCAAGAACCTGGCACCATCAGAGTTAACCAGCCAAAAATCATCCACAACCTGACCTCTGGCTGTAGCTTCATTCATCTTTCCTTAGTGAGAGCATAACACTCAGGAAACATACACAGATGCTTAATTTTAGAGTACATTTCCCTCTTAACCTGATAGATCTTTCCTACATCCTCCTTTGCCACAGAGCAGCCAAAATCATTACACAGCCCAACAGGTTTCCTTGTTGCAGCTCTTTTCTTTGCTGAAGTTACAGCAGGAAGGCTAACACATGCCACCACTGTACAAAAGGAAGGTACATCACAGAACACCAATTCTCTTTTAGGACAGGTTAACTTTCTGTCAGCCAGCTGAAGAAAACTCCGTTTCAAGCCCTCTCTAGTCCAAACTGGTGGCTTTTGCTGAATCTTTTCAGGCCAGTCCTCAAACTGGTATTTATCTTGCAGTTCTGTCATGTAATATATCCATAGGCAGAAGAACCCTATTTTAATCTGTTTTATGTTCTGCATTTTTCAAAACTTTTCTTTAGCAACCACTGCACAAACCCAAGAGGCTTACAGTTCACCTTCCAAAGAAGCTGGGTTCTAGTATTTGCTGGTTTGCAATATACTTGCAAAAGTTATGATGAAAACAGCATTTAATGCAGTGTGGGTTAATGCTGCTGTGGTTTCTGCAGCATTCTTTGCACTTATAAGGGAAATATTTCAAGGTACAGACAGACACCATCGGTAATACTGTCTCAAATTCAGCTGTTTTACTGTTTTCTGCTAATAAGTTTTTTCAAGGCATGGTATTTTACATGATTAAAATAAACCCAAAAACACTGTTGTAAAAATGCACTTAAAAAGTGAAATAAAACATGGAGTAATTATACATTTAGTCATGGTTTACCACTGGATACTCAGAGTGGAGAGTCAGAAGGGGAAAGGCAAAGGAGTTTTACCACTGTTTTCCACATGAGCACCTCAGGCACACAGTTCCACTTGAGTGCTGAAGAAACTACCCGAAAATGCAGCAATTAAAAAGAAAAAAGTGCATTATGTCTTTTCTGTCCCAAAATTCTTGACCTCAGCTGGCCAATTTTAATTTATTACACTGTCATTGTGTGCAGCTTTTTTTTTCCTTCTTAAAACAATGTGCCCCTGGTAGAAAAAAAAAAAAATTAAAAATTGACATTTGAGATTCAGTTAAGAATGCACATTTCAGCAGGACCAGGACCAACAAACTGCATTAGGGGTTAAGATCAGGAAACAGGTTGCACTTCATAAGAGCATTTTTCATTTGCATTTCTGAAAGAAAACCCAAAGCATTTGGCATATGCTGCAAATTTGTTTAGAATACAAGATATTTTTCAGACCAAGGAAGTATAATCCATTCTCTCTAGAGATAAAATGGATGTGAACAGGGGTTTAAAACAGAATGAGACAAAAATTACATATTTGGCTATCACAGATTTCTCTTCTGACCCAAGTCTTTGGTAACAGATAGCAAAATGTTCTTCCATATAATGTCAGCATCAGTACTTCTGCTACCCAGAAACACAACTCAGCCTGCACACAAAATGAAACATAAAAAATAGCAAATACCTGTACCCTCTTCTTACAATTGATAAATGCTATGTACAGAGCTCTCAGTGCAGCTGCTTGGGATGGAAGTACTGAAGATATACATAATTCATAACTGCAACAACCAATGCCTTTCAGCATCTTTTCTACTTACTTTCATTACTACCCTTTATATTCTGTGCTTTCCAAAATCCTTGCACTGCTGCTGTCTTAGAGACATTGTTGGATCAAATATAACACCATGCAATCCTCACTTCTACATTAATAAAACAACAGTCTGTATACTTTATACTTAAAGATCATTATTGTCACACTGACCTAATCTAGATTATGACCCAAGGAAAGCCTGTGCCATCAGTGAAGTTCAAAAGCAACCAGATTTATTTCATTAATAAGTTGTCTACAGTCCTTGGACTTAATCTGAAGAAATCTAAATCAAAGAGACTTAAAACCCATATATGGCTCTCCAGTTCTCAAAAAAAGAAAAAAAAACTGCACCAAGAACTTATTTCTTTCATTACATATAAAGACAACCAGTTCTGTTACCTGGAACAGTTTCTTTACAAATAAATCTAAACACAGAACATTGAACTATGTGGCTCTTGTAGAACTTGGACAGCACATACCATCCAGTGATTTCTGTCATAAGATTCCAATTCACAGATAGGTTCTGCCTCCACACTCTCTGCTCTGTCTCCTAAGCAGCCTGCAGGATCCTTGTTTAATGTGATTTTACAGACACTGGATGAGAGCTGTGTTGCTCACAGAGCACCTTTGCTCTTTGTCAGGGTTTGCAGGAGGGTCACTGAAGGGAGCAATAGAACCCAGCACAATTCCAGTGATCTCAAAAGGGCACAGGTTTCCACCAGGGAGGCACAAAGAAGCAAGGCCAGTAGCTTTGCAGCTGTGTAAAGACTTTCTCAGGATCAGGTCAGTGCTGTGTCAGTTGCTGTACTAGGAACCTACAAATTACCTCTTCCCAGTGCATTAATTTCGCAGATGTCTTCAACAGATTTGGGGTTTCAGCTGAAGTTTCATTTGCTTTCTGTTCTTTAGGAACATTAAGAACTGTTCTACCTTAGGAAGCAGAAAAAGACTGAAACTCAAACATTGTTATGGCATTGTGTGGTCTAGTTCCAGCAGCTGCTCTGCCTCCTTGGTGCTCAGAAGGAGCCTGGCTGGTCTCTCCACCACCTTCAAAATTTTCACCCAGTGAACCTGCTTCAGATGAATCCATGCACTAGAATGGGATCCCCCAGTCACTCCAGGAGGCCTTCACTGAACTTCATGGATCTAAGCAGGCAAATGCATCCAAGCATGAACCTTCTGTGGAGGTTTATAAATCATCCCCAGATTACTTAAGTAAACCACACAGTGATTTACCTCTTCAAGCACTGAAATATATTTTTAAAAGCAGAGCAAGTTCTATCATTACTCCATTGAAGTGGCAAAATATAAAAAATTATGACATGGTAAGAGTATTACATATGCATGAAGTGTTCCTGCTTGCTAGGATAACACTGTGCATGATGGCTGGAATTAATTTTCCAACTAGAATACAATGTTATTAATAAAGCATGACAGAAAAAAATCAAATATGTTGATTTAAAAATCAAGTAATGTCTTTGTGCAGCAATCAGATACAACTTCAGTAATGAGTGTGTTATCATAACCCACAAGAGACAAACAGGCACTTTCAGTGTAGCAGTGAAAGAAACCTTTCCTGACTCAGGCAAGCAAATCAAGTGGGATTTTCAGAAACAGTTATTTGACTCTGAGCAAGACAAATTCTCAGGGAGCCACAGCTTCCCACTCAAGAGAGTCTCTGAAGTTACACAGTTTGTGTAGGAAACAGTAACACCTGCCTGGTTTTGGCCCTCACCTCGCTTTCCTGAAGAGAAGCACCAAGATTTCCCACTGAGAGTGGAACAAAAGTCCTACTGCTCATTCACTCAGTCACAAAGACCATGTTTTATCCTTAGCTGCTCTGTGCATGGGCACTCCAGTACCATTTACTGACCTGTTTCCTCCAGCACAAAGGCTGTATGCCAGTGCTGCCAGGAGGTGGCACAGGGAGGATGAAAGCAAGGGAAAGGTGTAGCATCATCTAGGACAGCATTCCCACCACCTGAGCAGGTGATGGCTTCTGACAGGAGCAGCACACACAAGGAGGGGTGGAGGGCATCCATCCCTCTCAACTCCCAAAGGCTGAAACAGGGAAGAAGGCCAACTCCTGAGGATTAGGGATTGACAGAGGTGAAAACTCACTGGAGAATCAGTCACACAATCCCTCTGTATAGACTGTCTATGGGTTTTTCTGAACACCACAAAGAAATGCAGGCAAACAGGTGATTTTGTTCCTGCTAGTCAATCCTTCTGTTCCTCCCACATTTCTCTTGTCCTTCATTTCAGTATCCAGGCCAGACAACTCTTTATGAAGCAAATATCCACTCCAGCCCCAAGCATCTGTTCCACACGTCCCTGCTTAGGCAGAGTTCTCAGCTCTTGCTGCTTTTCCTCCTCCTCTTCCTCTGCCCACTCTCACATCCACAGCCAACCTCTCACTTCCCCTCTTTCAGCATGGTTCAGTTCTTCTGCCTGTTTGGCTCCTGCAGAAACTGCCACTCACACACTCTCAGCTCCCAAAGGTACAGAGAGACATTAGGAAACAGCTTGAAATAGAGCAAAGAAAAAGGTTTTGGTCTTGTCCTGAAGCATTCGAAATCTGCAGCACCGCAATTGTTTTAAAGCACCTTAAAATGTATTCCTAGCAAAGCCATGCATTACTGCATTTCCTGGCAGTAGCTTTTAGATATTTTTTTAACTCCCTGTATGTGTCCACAACAGTGCACACGTCCAACAGTTTAACAGTTGACACTGTGATCTCCTAGTTCTCCAAATGGCTATTAGGTCATTTAGCCATAACCTGAGCCTGAGATGCAAATGAACGAGGTGGGGACAGAGGATCTTTCAGATCAGTCTGAAAATTATTTCCTAAATAACCTTCGACCCAGTGCTGTGGACTCAAGCAATCTTTACCAAACAATGCAGAGCAATCATTTGCTGCGTGACTGCTATCAGCAGCCGCTGCGCACTTCAGAGTGGGCAGACATCTGTTACATCTGTTCCAGTGAAAACCCCCGGGGATATTCCGCAGTTTGGCACCGCAGTTGAATGTTATAATGTCAAATATGAAGCACATAACACAGCAGGGTGTCCAGGGACAGGGAAAGGCAATCCAAAGGACTGCCCTAGTTTCTGTTAAAAATAGGTCAAAGAGCCGGTATAATCAAAGTCTGGCAGCGCATACTAATTACTGACAGCGTGCCTTGCACTTGCATTGACTGCAAGCAACTCATACACCATCTTATTAGCTAAACACACAAGAAGCCTTTTCAGATATCCAGTATTTGAAACATAAACGTAGGCTTCCTATCACTGCAAGAAATTGGTTTTACTCGGGATGACCTGTCAGATGAATTCCCAGTTAAATCAATAACCAATGGAGACATACTTTCCAGGTAATGATTTAAAATTCATTAATATATATTTGCTGAACTAATAAACAAATATTTTACACTATGAATATCAAATAGCTTGCAGATGTTAATTATAGAACATCAGATTGCTGCACAAATGGATAAAAAAACCACCTGTGATAGCACTGGCAAATAGGAAATGGAAACAGAGCAGAGAAATTTTATGCATTTTTACAGGTAAAATGTGACTTTAAGATAAAAAATTAGTCTCCATACCCAAAAATTTATACATATCCTCAACAACATTGTATTTAAGGCTGATCAGGAAATTCTTTTTAATTTGATCAGAAAGTAGAACAAGAGGAAAAGCACAATGTTATTGTGTCACTGAGATAAAGCATCACCAGTTTAGTCTCAGTCACAAATTGCTCTATGTTTCCATGCTTTGGGAGTCAACAATGCTACCAGAGAAGGGAAAAGGCTGAGAAATTCATTTTGCAGTTCATACTAAAACAATACATGAATTGACATGTTAAACAAAGGCTCTTTCAGAGGCCCAAACAACCTCACAGAACCCTCCTAAATCAACACCCGTAATGAAATAAAGAAAAATCTTGACTCTGAAAGTGATGTAATACAACAATGATTTCAGTTAGATGCATCCATAACTCGCACGTTGCAAGATTATTGACTTGGCTGTATCACCTCTCCTCTTCCATCTGTTCACCCTACCAGAAAAATCTGAAATAGCAACAAGATTATCGATTTCCACAGCCTAAGAAAGAATTGCAAAAAAATTCCCTCAGAAAATTATTTTTCTTGACAAATTTCTTGATTTTCAAGGGGTGGGATAAGAAAACAGATATGTTTTTCTAAATCTCTCAGGAATTAACACAATTTTAGCCAACCAACCAATGTGTTTCAAAACCTTTTCTAGTTGTGAACAAAGGAAAGGTTCCCTCTTCCTGCTCTAATGCAAATGATTTGGATACAGCCAATATGTAGAACTTGCTAATAACAATTAGCTGCTCAAACAGTGGAGTGAATTTAAAAACCAGAAAATGCATTTGTCCCTTCAAATGAACACATTTCCCAATTACAGCAGAGGCCACACTCAGCAATACAAAGAAATTTTCTAGTATTCTTAGTTTCAACTTAGAAACAAATAAAACTATCTCATTTACTTATAATCTTTATAAGGGTAATTTTTTTTTAACGATTGGGTAATTCTATCCTTTAACTTGGAAGAAACTCCTGTCTCAGCAAAGGTCTCATGGTGAAGAGTGCTGCTGATTGTGTTTTGCAATCAGCAATTGAGACAGAGCTGGCTGAAGCACTGTTTGTCCAAGAACACACAACTGAGCATTACTTGTCAAGAAATAATTGTGTTAATTCAGGGCATTTAAATTGGACAGGCTAGAATTAATGGCTGTGTTTCTCAAAGTTAATTTTTCCTATGGTATTGGATACTTGCAAGATGTATTCAGAAATACTAATCCAGGAAGTTATCCAGGCATGGGGCAAAAGGGTACTTGTGAGCACTTGGCCCCATAAGGCCATAGGAAACTCAGGCACCTGCAGTTTTCACTGGCACTAAGCATTTTTGATCTTGTACAAAGCAGCAAGACATAAGAATGCTTTTGACCCAAGAATTGTTGCTTCCAAGTCAGGTTCTTCTGGCAAACACCTCAGTCCTGAAAATCCATTCATCCCTCCAGCAGGATTTTGCTGACAGCGTGTTCAGACACACGGGGAAAGAAGACCCTCATTTTAATAAGTGGATGTGTATGGATGGCTTAGGCACATTAAGAAAATTCAGTAATGTGCCTGCAAGAAAGCTATCAATTTAGCAAATAATCAATACTAGAACTCTGCAAAGTAATCAGAGAACATGTGAACTCAATAAAATCTATTTAGACTAAGTTATCTCCTTTTCTTCTACCAAGACTCACATTATTAATTTCAAATTACATCATTTCCAGCTTGTTTATTAAATCTAGAGAACCCAAAGGAAAGACCCAGGCAGTGAAGACAGAGCAGAATGGTGTGGCACAAAGGCTGTGATTAGCAGCATCTCCTGTACTAGATGGTAGGTCACAGAAGCTACTGGAGTGTTGGTAAAGTCTACAGGAGTACTGATGGAAACACTCTGCATTTAAGAAGCAGTGAAAATATTTCTATGAGATGGTCAATTCCACTGTATAAATAATGGCAGCCTCTTCCATTTTCTCATGACAGCACTGATCCTGCGAGGCAGGATCAGTAGGAGATTGATCAGTGAAGCATTACATTTATACACCAATCCATCATTCAGTAGATGTTATCCAATGCTCATGGCTGCTACTCTGTTGAAACCAGCAACCCACACAGAACTCCTATAAACTCCCTGGTTCCAGCAGTGCCAACATGGACAAATTTGGCTGTAACAATTCATTAGTGAACAGTGTTGAAGTTCCTGTAATTCAAAAATCAGCACCTTTCGTAATCGCTCCTCTCTGTGCTCTCTAGGCACGATGTCCTTTACCATTATTTATTGCACATTGTAAAAAGGATGGAGGAGAAAATCACATTATAGTCAGATCTTGGCAGTACTCTTGAAACAGAGGATTCTTCCATGAACAATATATTATGAACAGTTTGGAGTCAATCAAAGCACTGTGTCTGTTAACTTACAAGCTCAGAAAATGCAGTCACTTAGCATTTGTTTCTCTTGACCTTAGCCACAGACTGATGAATTCTCTGCAAGCACAGCCCAGCTCATATTATAAAACCTCACACTTAAGAGATAAAAACCCCTCAGTCTCACACCTGATCAGTCCATTTTAGCTGAATGCTACATACAAAAATTCATTGTATAAACAAACCAGCCCAGCTTATTACTTTGGGAAATAACTAGACCTTGTGAAAATGACCATCAGACACTGCTGAGCACAAATACTAAACAAGAACTCCACAAAATTAATTGCCTTTTATTTTTTAATTTCTATAACCCAGAAATTCCCACAAATGCATTCCTTCTTTAAAAACCTGAAAACAAGAGTTGTGTCCCATAACTAATATTATGGGAAACTACTCTCCCCTTTGATGTTAGTTAATGCTAAATGAAGTTTCATGCATACACGATGAGCAGACACAGCATCCCTTATGTGAAAGCTTCTGACCAAAGTAGATTTTTCTGTCTAATCCCCCACAAGAAATAAGTCTTAGGCAATCATACTACACGTGTGTGCTTGTCCAGCTATCTGTTTTCCCAGCAGCTTTTCAACATCAATTTGAGCTCTATTTGCACTTTGAGAATATTAAAATTCTACAAGTTTCCCAGAAATTGGAAGCTATGCAAAGGAGATGAAGAAAGAGACAGATGCATAATTTTATTTTCAGGCATTTAACCCATTCCCCTACTAAAACCTCTCCCCTCTACAAGCATCTGGAGAGCCTGTACCCCAAAATGTAGGAACAGGCACAAAAAGCCAAGCTCAGGGCAGCCAGAAACTGCTGACCAAGCCCAGGAGCAATGTCCTCAGAGCCATCCCTGTCACTACTCACCAACTCCCTCATCACCCTTCACGCCCCTGAGGTTCCCTCCAGCACTGCTCAGACACCTTAAGAACACAGCTCACACTGCCTAATCTTTGCTTACTGACACCCACCAACACGTGCCTGTCTTGATATAACATTTTTGTTCAAGAATCTGAATAGAACAGACAGGTACAAGTTATTCGTTAGGCAATTCTTAAAATCTTGTATATTTTAATTGAGACACAAAAAACAAAACCCACAAACTCTTCTCCAAATGATATCAATACTCATCTACATCAGACAGTGGAAAGATGCTGAACTTGGTTCTTAACTCCCCAAATGGACCAAACCTGCCTTGTTTCAATGCATGGCTTATTTGTGCCCTGCTTTATCAATTTTTGAGACCTACTTGGACAAAGTCTTTATAGTAAGCCTGGTTTGGTTTGGTTCCATTATGAGAGCAATGCTCCCTCACAGTGCCCAGTGCAGAGCAAGGCTTCTGTACAACGTCTATAAAAATTCAGGCTCACTTTTCAAGTAGGGCTGGGCAAAAATCAGCAACAAGAGTAGAGCCTTAAGACAATACCTGAAGTGGCACACAAAATATTGAAATTCTGATAATGTAAGTCTTAAAATAAAAATCTGATGTCTCATAACTAAGTCATGAGACCTCATCAGCTCACTACAACAGTCTCAGTGCTTCCTCTAAAAGCCAGGCTGTCTCCAGGGAGCCATCTTGCTAATATTTCTCAGTAGAACATAGTCTGAGCACAATTGCTGCTAATTTTACTTACCTCATTTGCTTGGTATCTCAGATTTTTATAATGGCTGGCACTTCTGATGCATTTTAATATCGTTTAAAAAGGAATCAGGCTGAATAAAGAGAAGAAGATGCTATTGTCTCCTTTCCCTGTAGCTGAAATCTAATTGCAAGCCCATTTTCCTGGCAGAGCTACCAGTTTTCACACAGGTCTCATTCCTAAAGATGTGCATTGCACTTCAGTACAAGGAATTAACTGGTACCAGAGCAGCAATTGTTCAAAAGCACAGCCAGACCCTGGGCAGCCTGCGGGGAGATCATGCCTGGGGACAGGGCACATGGAAAGATCCCTCACCACTGAGGGCAAGGGTCTGGGTCTGTAATTGGGAGGGGGGTGGGAGCAGGAAAGAACAGGACCCAGTGTCCTGGGGGATGCCTGAGGGGGGGCTGCACAGCAGGGCAGCTGTAGCTGGGCAGAACAAGCAGTGCAGAGCTCAGGACATGTCACAGAGGAGCAGCAAAGGTCCTTCTGGGGGGCATTTGTGCCAGATGGACACCAGTTCCTCCCCCTCTCCCAGTTCCTCCCCCTCTCCCCTGGATGCTCCTGCTCCAGCAGCAATGGCTGTGACCTCTGCAGGCTGCTCAGTGTGCTCTCAGAGCCATCGGATTCAAAATTAGCAAATGAATATTTAATCAATTAATATCAGGCAAGTGTGACAGACTCAGATAAGCCAGCCTTTTCCACAGTGGGAAATCACTAACATTTCATTAAGCAGGGCATACTTCCATGCATACCTTGGGTAAAAAAAGAGTAATAAAACAAAAGGAAAAATAAGCCCATTTGCACAAACTCTTCTACAGATTTTCTTTTTAATGTATAACACAACAGCATCAAGGCTTTGGTAGCTATCTAAGAAATAAAAATTAAAAGCTGTAAATTATTTTAGTTTCAGACTCGATGAAAAGGAAATTGCCCGCACTTCTCATGATTTTTTTAAAACATCCCAAATTCAGGTAATTGTCTGAACCTCATCCCCTGGGTAGTTCTTCTGTCAAAGAGCAGCAGTAGGCATGTTAAAACTTTGCAGCTCATCCCTCAGAAAATGCTCTGCTCCTGTTCAGAGCAGCAGCACATTGCTTCCACGAGCACAACTGGCTGCTCCTGCCCATCTTTGGCACCCCAGCTCAGGAATGCCTGGTCAAGGCATCTGCAGAACCCAAACAGGGCACCTCTACCACAGCCCTTTCCACCAAGATTTTCCAGCAGCCCCTCCGTGGGCACCTCATCCTCCCTGGGGAGGGACATGGGAACACATTGTGTTCCCAGTGTTCAGGCAAGGAGCAAGTCTGGGTCCATTGCAACCTGGCAACTTCTTTCTCCACTCACAGAGATCAGAGGGGGAAAAACAAAAATAAAGTGTAAAACGAAAAAAAAAAATTTAGAAAAAGCACAACCAATGATTTTAAAAGAAGTAGACACTTTTGTTGTCACCACATGCACACTCTGCAGGCACAATTTCTGAACCATTTGTAGCACGGGTGTGATTTTCAGTGGAAGGCAAAAATGAATCTGCTGTTTTGCCACACCAGCTTTCATAAAGCTCTCAGAGAGGTTAAATTCCAAGCTATAGACACAGGTATGGGTGGCCCATCAAGACCACACTTTTAAGAGTTTTCATGAAGGATACAGAACCTTCTGCAACAGCTACTGGGGAGTGCTTTTCCCTCAAGTGCTCAGGGCTTTTAGCTTTTCAGAGATGATAATTGGCTTCACTCCCCAGAGTGGATTTATGCATGCTTATTTCCATGGATCATTTTTTATCTGTGACAGTAATTGCTGTCCATCCCCATGTGCAGTTTTCACCTCACATAGTGTTGGAAAGACCATGCTGCTGTCAGAGTGCACAAGGCACTGATTTCCCAGCCCATCACCTTCCTAGTTCCAAACCCCACACCCTCAAAACTTCTTCCTGATCATGAGCTCACACAGACCACCAGCCACCTCTGAGTGTGTTTAATTTACAGCAGAGATGCATTCTGCCTAAGAAAAATATCTGAATACTCCCTTTCAAGCATTAGTTGAGGGTTGCTAGATTCACCAGCAACTTTGGAGATAGTGAATGGACACTTTGCCAGGATTTTCCTGCCTCCAGTCAGACCCAAAACAGCACGAGGGCTGTCAAAAAAAAACAAAACAAAACAAAAAAAAACCCCAACCTCTCAGTGCAACAAAGCTGTCATATTTCAGATCCTTAGAAGTGTCCTTTCTGGGATTCCTTGGTTAAAAAGTTAGGGCACAGTGAGAGGTAAGGAAAAATATTCATTTTGGTTTTTCATCCCCAGGAAAAACAAACTCCCACCAATATCTTTTTCATTGGTATGTACCTTTTCTTCTAAGAAAAGGAAAAATACTCTGCTATATTTCAAAAAGCATAGCAACCAAGCCAACTGTCCCCTAAGGCTTTACAAATCCTCTAAATCCCTCGCAGAAGAAGACTTCTTGTTTTAAATGGGAATTTGCAACCTCTGTCTGGATTCTGCCAAAACATGCAACTTCTACCCTTTGGTCCATGTACAAGAATCAGCCATTTGCTTGGGAATGAGATCCTGCTCAGTATGTAATTAAGAAAAAGTCTATTTTAGAGCAGGATAGCTGCCCTGCAGGTTATGCATTGAAATGCCTCTACTGCACAGCTGATAGCCAAGGAGGCTTCTTTTAATAAAATCTAAGTGTGCCTTTAGCCTTCCTGTAAATGTGGTATTTACCTTATGCTAACAATCTTTCAGTGATGATAATAAATGCATTGCAGACAGAAAAGAAATACAATTCCATACAGTAGAGTATCTGTGTGACAAAACAATAGCACTACATTCTTCTGTGCAGTAGCATCTGCCAAGTCTGATAAGCAACTGCAAGAAAACACTTTTTTAATGTATAAATTGTGGTCCATGTACAAGACACAGAAGAAAATTTGAATTGCCTGGACAAAAACCTGAGTAATGCAGTGCTCTGGAATTACAACCCTGGATTTTACTTACTTATCTGCCTTGCAGTGGGAATAGTATCACCTCCAAATACAGTCTCTTTACTCCAAAAGAAATCCCATTGTCAAATTGAGAAAAAGCTGCTTAAATCTTAGGCTGTGCACAGCCTTTTGCTTCCAGAAAGCAAGTTTTTTTGTTCCAACTGTATATTTGAATATACATATTTTCCATGCAAGAAATTATCATACAATGTATCTCAATACAAACATTAAAACAACCTAGAATCTTCCATATTACACTTCAAATAGTAGAACTACAATGAAGCTGGAAGGAAACACCCTGAGTGCACTCAAAATTATGATTAAAACCTCTCAATTGAACAATGTAGAGTTTATATCTAAGAGAGAAAAATATACCACAATACTACCCTCAAAATTAGGGCATGAGTGCTTAGGACACAAGAAACTGTATTTTGTTGGCAAAATACAGTATCAGCCACGTGCCAAGCCATAGCAAGATGAGGTGTCCTGAAGTTTATTCAGCAAGAGATGTCTCTGATGCAGACTTGGTTTTCTCCCACACTACTTTTAATTGTGAATAGGTTGTTCTGATTCTCCAGAAGGAAGAAATACACACAGCACACAAACTCTATGCAAACTTTAGACATATTATGTGAATAATGTGACCCTCTCCCTCTCTGCTTGGACCCTTCTTGCCCACCACAGCAAGAAAGAGCAGAGAAGGTGAAGTTTCCTCCAGTAAACCACCCAAGTGCTCTGCCCCAGGCCCAGACTTCTCTTCAGCCCTGGCAGGAGCAGCTTCATGCAGTATTCGAAAAACAATTAGCAGAAGGCACAAAAGATACACTGAATTTTGTAAGCATAAAACTTCTTAGGATGAATCTTAGAATTTTTACTTTTGGGGGTTGGTAACACTAATCCTGCCACTGAAACCTCTGAGCACTTCTGAATGGCCATCACCATGAGCACCTGACAGGTATATTATACACACACAGCAAATACTTAAACAAGAATAAAATCAGCCAGAGGGCTCTGTTCATTTGCATAATTTGCCAGTACCTGTGAAGTGTGTGCTTGCAAGTTGTAGAAATGTCAAAATATACTTTCAGTGGTAGATGATGCTCAATGTTTGATTCTAGGTGTTTAAATCCAGAATACATTTAATTTAGAAATATCGTACTAAGGAAAATGCCCCTTTCAGCTAAACATATTTCAAGTACATGGGCAGTTTATAACTTTAAAAATATTTTTATGGGAATACAGCATTAGAAATACCTTAGCCTGTTACACTATACTCTTGTGTCTGCATTTTTACAGAAAATATGAAGTTGGAGGTACTCCAGCCAGGCATTTATAGATGAAGGATGCACTGATTCCCTCAAGTTAGCTGTTGCAAAATCAGTTGCTCTGCACGGAATTCAAACCCAGGAGGATTAAAGAGTTCAAATTAAAACCTCCAAGTGGATGATCAGTGATGACCATCTCATTCCCTCTGGTATTGGTTTGGGAAGACCAACAAGAGCCTTCCAAAAGTAGGAAGCCCCTACTTTAATATTTATGACCCAGTCACAGAAGACAAGTGCTTTTCTGGCCATTTTTGCTCAATTCCCTCCTGCCACTGCCAAAACACAGCCACGGATGTGGCACCACTCCATATCTGCCTCACCATCAGGTGGCAATGCAGCAGCGTGCATCCCTCGCCTGAAGCCACAGGGGCTGAGCACCCACTTCCTTGAATCGTGGAGAAATGGAGACAGCATTTTGGAAATACCCAACCAAAAAAAAAAACAAAAAAAAACAAAAAAAACCCAAACCAAAAAAACCCCAAAATTTATTGGATTTTTTCTCCTTTTCACACCACCTATGCTCCTGAGAGGTTCAATCTACAATTCTCTGCCTCCAATATTCCTGGTTTTGTGTGATAATGATTGCTTCCTTCATTTTGCTCAAAAGAATACCTGTGAAGGAAAGGGCACTCTGGTAGTGTGTCTGAAGGGCAGGCAACAGTCTAGAAAGTCCAGCAGGTGCCTGAGAGCTGGTGGGACCCAGTTCTGCAAACCACGGGAACATGAGGAGTCACATCAGTACGAAAAGCCCAGGCAGTGGCCTCAGTTAAAACTGAAATCTCCTCCCACTCCATCACATCACCTGGAGGCTTTTTGCAGAGCAAGGAGCAGAGATAATCACACATAATGACTTTCACCACAGGCTGAAGCCTCCCTCACTGCTCCTCTGGGTCACAGGCAAGGCACAGGACTAACACAGATGAGATGGTTAAATCATCAAGCACCAACTTAGTCCAACATCTAACTTAAACAAAAAAAGCAGCCTAAAGTCTTTGTTTCACTTCAAACCTCCTGTTTTGCCTTCATGTCTATTTTTACAGCTTAAAAGTCCAGGAAGGGATGTTTAGGACATACAAGATGAACTTCAAATAAATGCAGGAGACTTGTCTTTTGCTTGAACTCCCAGTGATTTCACAGCACAGAAGGAGAGATGCAGGAGGCTCCCATGCAGGGTGAGAGCACTCCCTCTGTCCTGCCAAAATACTTAGCCCAGCAGTAATTATAAAATTCTTAGGGACTGATTTTTAAGACCTCATTTCCACAAAACTCAAATTCTGCTTTCCTAAACACCCCCAGCATTTAAGCCTTAAACAATGAATATGTTTTAGGAGATAAATTCTGTAGTTACAAAGAAAAATTGCCAATGGTTTCAGAGCCCTTGGGGGGGGAATAGTTTGACCAGGAAATCACAATTCAAATCTGTCAGGATGAATTGGGAAATGAGATTGTCTCTTATAGGGAAAAAAAAAAAAAAAAGTATTTTGAAAGTCACAAACATTCACGTTTGATTAAGAAAATACTTTTTTCAACTGAAAGAGTAACTCAGTCACATTTGAATGTGCTGGATGTCTCTTTTTCTTTGTCTTGCTTTGTTACATTTGTAATGCCAGAAAAGTAGCTTTTAACTAAGCAACAGCTGGAGTCAGACTCTGGGAATTATTGTGTTTTCATCTATGCTTGGTCCAGCTCATAACGAGACCACTTCCTCTGGAGGGAATCAAAGTGTTTTACATCACAGGGTCACAAGCTATGACATATGTAAGTGCTCTGCAGGAATTCAACAAAAGCATTTGCACATAGAAAGGACTGGGAAAAATTGCTTCCATTAAGTCTTATTCATTGGCTCTTTAAAATTCCTGCAAACAAATTCCACATTCTGCTTCTTGTTTTGTTTGTGGACCGTAACATTGGCCTTTGCATTCAGCTTGTGTTATGAAATTCAGCTGCACCCAGAGCAGAGCAGCCAACTCTGAGGACCCAACAAAACAAGGGATGCAAGTACAAACTCTCTCCCCTCCTTCAGTGGAGAGAATTTGTTTGCAGCAGTTTGATACCACTGATTCAGGTGAGAGAAACTGAAGTTTCCAGCTTTGTATAATTTCATTTTATAAAACAAGCACTTGCCAAAAAAACCAAAAAAAACAACAAAAAAAAAACAAAACAACAAACAAACAACAAAAAAAACCCACACCACAACAACAACAAAGAAGCATAGGAAAGTCCAGAAGTTTTAAAAGCTCTAGCCTGGAACAGAAATCTCCAACAATCTGATCTTGCAAATGGCTACTTAAATACAGACAACTAAACTAGAAGCTGTATCTATGTCCAAAGATGACAGCACTTAATTTTTAATATTTTAAAAACACTCAACCATCCATGTGGAGCACAAGCATTCTTTAAACTCATTTCATTGGACAAGGGACAACAGAATTGTTTTAAGGGCTTTTAGCAAATCTCCCTCCACCTGTTCTGTTCCTCCAGGCAGGCTCTTAATTCCAGGTCTATTTTTGGTTAACCTGGTGACTGAACTGCAGCAGAACACACAATGCAATATCCCCTGAAGTCTGGCTGACTGGTCCATATTCTACCATCACTACCATATTCCAGGCTTCTGGCTCCAGCTATGTCTTTCCCATTCCTTGCCCTGCCTGAGAACTTCTGAAAAGCTGCACTTTCCCAACTGCCCCTGTGAAGAACATTCCTCCCAGAAAGCTCCACCTGATCAGCCCAGTTCCTTTGTTCCATAAGGAATACAAATTTTAAAGAAAGTCATAAAACCACAAATACTGTCTATCACAAGAAGGGGGGTTTATAAATTTCCTCCTGAGCACACAGATTTGTCTGTCTAGGCATAATCCCTGTATATTGAGAGGAGGGATGCAAAGCCATGGACACACTGAGCACAGTGGTGAGTTCCCCATTCCCACTGTGTGCCACGGGGACTTTACAGAGCAAGAGGTGTTTGTTCCACAGAACAGTGCCCATCTGCACTGTTCCACATTCTCCTTTTCTAACCTGCACTGAGGCACCTCAGTATCTGCCTCCTCAAGGCAGAGACACTCCTGTGTAGCCACCTGAGTGCAGCAGGACAAATCAATAGAAAGGAGTACCTGTGGATGAGAAACTTTTACAGCTTTTCACACCTCAGGAAGCCTGTGAAAGAATGAAGTGCACAGCAGACATCCCCACAGGCATATGCCATCAGCAGAACTTAAGACTCCACCTTTGAGAGACAACAAGAGCTCCTCTAAATCAGATGGTGACAGAAAAACTGTTGGGGTGAATATGTCTGCCTGCTTAGTCATCACCCAACATCAATGTCTAATAATCCCTAAATAGCTACACCACCCTATGAACATTGCTTTAATTACATTTCCCCAAAATAAAAATCCTTTAATGGAAACAGGTTATGCCTGCCTACAAGTATTCCCCAAGTTTTTGTCAGAGGAGCTATAGGAGCCACACATAAGATGCTGTAAGTCTTTAGTGACTGAGAAGAATAAGCAAAGTTGTGGTCAGAAATTGCACTTCAGGCCAGAACATACAGGTAAAGTGAGGCAAACTCACCAGCAGTGACCACTTGATTCCAATGTTTGTTTTCTGTGATGCCACTGTCTCTCAGGAGCCCCTCAACAGTTCACACAAACCAAATTCATCCTTTGGTCCCTTGCCATCTGTCCTATATCAGCCAACCAAAGAAGCACAAGTACTAAGCAAAGTGAAAAGAGCATTCAACAAATATAAAAGTTTTTAATTACAGTGAAGCAGAAGCTCCATTGTTCTATGTGTTTTTCCCCTCACCCTCTCTACCTCACCACAACAAGATTATTAAATCATGGGTGATATCAGCAAATGACCAAAGAGTGACCTATAACAACTTGTTTAGCTTTCATGCTTAGTTACCACATGGAGATTTATATCTGATAGGGGTTGACAGCTCAATTCACCTCACATTTACTACACTCTAAGCCAAGAGCAGCAGCAGAACACAGGCAGAAAAATCAGCAGCAGTCTATAATCCCCATTTCTCCCTGCTACAAAGAGAGCTTTTTGGTAACAAAAGTTCTTAAAATTGCATATTGTGACTAAACATAAAGAGATGAAGTGAAATACATATCAGGCTTCTCTAAGAGTTTCTATAGAGAACAAAGTGCTCCTCACTGTCAACTTGAAAGCGGCCACCTCCCCTAGCTCCAAGGTGTGCCTTTACACAGGAAAGGTGTGAGGGCCTCTGGTATGTGGCATGGCCAAGCACACAAAGGAGCTGCAGCAGACTGCAGTGGCACAGATTTCAAAGGCTGAGAACCAGGTCTCTCTGGGAGCTTTCCACTGAAGAGCTGCTCACTTTCACAAAGAATCGTTTTTTAAAGTAACCGTCCTGTTGAAAGGATTGATAAGATTAAAGTTACCAGCAAGGAGATTATTTTACTTATCACTGATTTATGCATTATTTATATATCTTCATTTTTATCATCTCTAGGCTATTCCTATAGCTCAGAAAATATTACAGGCCTAATCAACCCTTGTACAAAACAATATTCAGATGACTGCCAGACCAGTTGGTTTGTTGGGTGCAGTATTTTATGAAATCCATGCTGAGAGGACACTCCTTAAGCAAAACACTAGTGAGGAAGTGGGAGTATTAAAAGGAGATCAGTGTAAAAATCTTAATTTTGTAGAAAACAGAAGTACACAAAATGGAACCCTGTTTATAAGTTCAATACCAAAACATGACTCAATATTATTTACAAGGCAATATGACACTCACTCAAGCTGGGGAATTCAACTTCAGAAAAACTTAGATCATCTTTATCCTACCTTCTCGTGTGTGCTCAGCGCACTGGGTACCATGTAATGAAAGGCTGCTGATTACAAACAAAGGTCTATCACACTGCATATTTACCATGATTCCATGAGACTAAATAGAGCTGCTGGCAGCAGCAGGGAATTATTATCCTAGGCAGAAAACAAAAAAAGAAACACAAAAATTAAGTTAGCACTGGGGGGAAAGGTGACTGAATTTAGCTCCTTGAGACAGCAAAGAACATCTGGCTTGTCTCTGTGGGTACAAGAACCAAGTGGGTCTGCCAGGGTGACTGCCTCAATGAGATCAGACTCTGGAGCAATAGATGTCACTTTTCAGATGGTGGCTACGGAGCATTACTAACAATCAAAAGCTCCAGAATCATGGCTATAGGGCACATAAGCTCTGAAATAACTTTCCCCAGAGTGTTCTGTGAAGAGTCAGGTCTGTCATACATCCATCCCTGTTATTGGCCCTGTGAACTCCCCCAGGCATTCAATCCCTAAGCAGCCAGCTCTGACACTCTGGCAGTGGCACAGATTCTGGCTTTTAACTTTTGCTGCTGAAGGTACAGTTAGGTCTGATGCCAACATTTTTCTTGTATAAAAAGAAGCAACAGAAAGGAAGTTAAGATTATCACCATCATACATCTGAGACGAGGCTGAACAGAATTTAAGTCAAAAAAGAAATAGCATTGTCACAGCCTTAGGGCTTTCCTCTGCTGACTTCCAAAGGCTGGAGATACACACAGCTGAGATGCTGAACTTCTCCAGATATTGCAAAAATCCCTCCTAATGGAAGAACTCTAATCAGAGATGTCACCATTCCTTGAACCTCTGGCCTTGTCCCCATCTCCTAAGTTTTAAAATCCCATCTGGCCCCCTAAAGAGGTAAAGAGTCTTACTCTTGCTTTGCTGCACAATATTTCTGGAGATTTCCACCACCCATCTCCCCCAAAAAAGTCACTGACTGGCACAGCAAGAGCTGGATCTAACACCAGTTCCCAAAAGCACTCTTCTCACTGCTTTTTCCAGGGGAGCCAAGAAGCGCATTACAAGTCACTTCCAGTTCCAGTCACTTCCAGTTCCCACTGTACCCATAAGACACTCGGTAATTTAGGGCACATCATTAAACAAAACCCTGGAGATGACAAGAACAAAGTGGGATTCTGAACTTTAAAACATAGGTTCATCTGGGTTTGCACTCACTTTTTTTTTTTTTGTATTGTTAAAGCACAGGGTAATGTGGGAGGGAAAGTTGTGAAAACGTTAAGGGGAACGCAGAGGAAAAGGCACAGCTGACAGTAAAATGACAGAGCTTAATTCTGCCAGATTGTCTGTAGGTGCAAAAGATTTTGTTCAGCTCTGGGGGAGCCTGGGTTTTGAATTGTTTTTATTAACTCCTTCCTCAGCCTATCAGAGCAGAAAAGCGTTTGGAGTCCAAATGACTTATTTATTTATTTTTTATTACCAAAGCAAATGAATCAGATTTCCAAAAATGTAGGATGATGGATTCTGCAGATACAAAAATCAGTTTTTCTTCCCATTATTGGTCATCTCTGCCAAGTTACAATTTGTTGCAGATTTCATGCACATGCATTTTAAATCCTCAGACAGAAGTGTTCACATTGCAAAGTAACAGACCTCAGAGCTGCAGAGTGGGACAAAGAGCTGCAGCCAATATGCTGTGAGCAACGAAGTGCAGATCTTTGTTAGCAGCACAATCTTGTGTGCAATCTCCCCGTTTCGCTGTGCAGCAGGGCAGGCGCCAGTCTCGCAGCCAGCAGCTGAGTTCTTCATTTCACCTATATTTTCTCAACTCCTTGCTAAAGCAGCGAACCAGATGAAGCCGGTTTGCACTGCCTGTGACAGGATATTAGCTATTGAGAGGCTGCATACATTAACTGCCAGAACAGATGAGTGCTTTAACACTTACAAATCACGGGAGGGGAAGAATAGAGCAAGAAGAGATCATTCACGTGCTCCTTGCTTAGATATGCTGATATCTTATCAGCTCAACACAGACAAGCCAGATGTGGAGGTGAGGGGAATTCAAGTAGAAAAAAACCTCAACCTGTCTGCGAGCATGTACAGCAGGGGTGCAAACTAGAGCCCTCTCAGAGGTGTTTAGATCCAGCACTAGAGAAATTCCAGCTGTCAAAAACCTCAATCATATATGGAAATTGAAATTCAACCCTCTGGTGAAAAAACATTGGAGGGTCAGGGCAGGCACAACTTCCTTGATTCAGTGCAGACAGAGAGCTTGCCTTGTTACTCACATTTCTTAATGGCAATCTATTACTGGGAAAATTATATGAATTCTGTTTAATCCCCATATTCGTGCATATTGCTATTTGCTCACACAGGAATTTCCATTTGTTTCAGCTCTTCACAAGGTTATTCAAAGGGCAGTGCAAAATCTTAAAGGAAGGCTAAGAGATCATTCTTCCAGAAGCTCCTTTATAGTAGGAGAAAATAAAATATCTGATGCCTTTATGGACTAGATAAAGGCTGAGGTTTCCCATATACATGTAATGTTTGTTTAAATGAGTACAGTAACTTTACATTTGAGGAAACACATTTATTTCTGTATATAAACAATGATGAAAGATTAAGGACAGCTGTGCATCTGTTTATCCCTAACATATACACTATTATCTGACTGGAGGCTAACAGACATTTTAACCTCTCCTTCAGCACCTGATCTATCATTTCTTTCATACTTAAATGCCTTCCTGTGGCTGCTCACAGACCGTAGAGCTGCTTGGGGGGTGGTGGGCAATGGCACTGCTCACATCACACACAGGCATCTGGGGGAAGGAAGGGGGGAAGCTCTTCTTTACTCAATCTCACTCCGTACCAGTTTGGTTCTTTCACTTCATAGAGTCCCTGCTTCTAGGGCTGAAGCACTTGTACACAGTGCAAAAAGCCCCCAAAATTAAGAATGGATGCAAATTCCCTTAAAGCAAATGGAAAGGAGAAAGACTCACTTTAAATGGCAAATCCTACAGTGAGTCAATTCATTTATTACAAAGATGCAGCTCTCAGAGCCACCATGGCTTTTTGCAAGCAGCCAGAACCCAGCAGTTTTCACCTGACTTCTCTAGTCCAGTTCCTGGTGTGCATGGGCTCTCTGAGGAGTGGGGAGCTGTCAGACTGCACTGAGGGCACCCGGATCTGTTTCTGCAGGACTGGAAGACATCTGCCAGCACCCAGTGGCAGTGGGCAGGTACAGGGAGCAGAACAGCCGAGCACGCCCAAAGCTCATTCCATGAGGACAGCAGAGGCTGGAAAGGTGGCCAGGGAGCATAATTAAATACACAGAAACTCCAGAGGTGCCAGCAGCTGGGGCTACCCTGATATCACCTCCTTCAAGGGCTCATCCACGAGATATTTGGACATTTACAGCCACAGCAGTTTAAACACCAGAATAATTCACAACTTTCTGAATCACTGCAGTCAAGAGGAATATTCAATGCCAGGGGAAGGATGAATTGCTCCGCTTCAATTCTATCTAACATAAGATTTCAGGCATTACTAAAAGAAAAGGGTTACTTTTAAGTATATAAAGGACTGATGAAAACTAACGGAACAAGCCATTTGCCTTCAGATAAGGTTTGTTTAAAGTTTAATGGATTTGGATTTCTTTAAGTTTTAGCTCAATCAAAAATAAGATTACTATTTTTTGCAGTCAAATATTAACACGGTTCTAACTCACAGCCAAATTAATGCAAAAATGGGGGCTAAATCAGCCCTTACAGGGTAAAGAATGACAGCATGTCCCTCTCACAAGGATGTGAAAAAAGCAGTCCTAGAAATCTCTAAATAGGGAGAAGGAAGGCAATTAATTCCACATTTCCCAAAACATTTTTTTGAGTGTGTTGGTTTGGCTATTAAAAATACAGTTATTTATAGAAACCTGTAAGACTTGTGTGAAAGGAGACCTTGTTAGGAGAAGTGGTAGTCATTTTGGACTGGCCAAATATAATGTATGCAGTGCTTTTATACCTGCAGGGCATTTCCTCAGGGCAGAGCCAACATTAGAATGCAGATTTTTGCAGCATACCATCTCCCTCTCCCATATTTCTAGAGGTTAGTCTTCCCTAGGGAGGAAAGGGAAAGACCTCCAAACAATCAGAACACGGAGGCACTGACTGGCTACTTCCCTTTCCAAAGGGGAGATAAATGCACACACACACACATATACCTGATTGCATGTATTATAAGCAATAACCTTCTTTCTCTGCTTGAAGGGACAGACCACACACACGTGGGTCCCTTGAGGTTTTGTCTCACTGGGTTTTTTCCCCCATTTATTCCATTTGTTTTGGTACCTGGCACTATTTCTTATGGCTATTTAAGCTGTAACTTCACTTTTTTCCCTAACGTAATTTGAAGGCAGAAAAAACCATACCAGGCTACATTTCTATAAAATATGTGCATGTTCCCAAGAGCTGTTACCTAAATTTGTAGGTCTAAACTTGTGAAATGGGTATGCTTGCAGTTTTGGTAGCTGACATCCTGTAAAGCCCAACTCAACACAGAAGGACCGGGCTCAAAATTCTGTCTTTATTTTGTCAGCAAGACAAACCTTTCCCCAGACCATCAGAGTGAAAGAGCAGGTTGTCTTTGTTCCCTTGTCTTTACAGTGCTGCCAACAAGAACAGGTGCAGATTCAGCACCAGGATGCTGGGGGACAACTCTGGGAGCAGGAAAACCAAGCAGAGAGGGCAGGGGGGGCTGTCCCAGCCAGCAGGGAACCTGCACCTGCCTTGCTTTCATCTATGAGAGGACTTCTTGTTTCTCAAGGCACTGAAACCTCTACACCTCTGAGAAGTTCATGCAGTTACAAGATCTCTGGATATCAGCTTGGAGATTTATGCAAATTTTCCATCTGATTACTTCCAGTAATTACATCTATCTAATCACTCTTTGGGCCTACAGAAAAGCTGAGCAGCTTCCTGTATCCAAGACATGCTTAAAAACTCAGGATAAAAAGCCGATTCTTATTTGGAACCAGAAATGTGCTAAAACAGCATCAACATGACATTAGTGGAGTGTCAAACCAGGACTTCTGTCCTCCTAGTCAAAAACCATTTTTAAGTCTGAATGTCAGTCATTGCAGTGCAGAGCCTTTTCCTTTTTCTGGTTGTTGATACCTAATCCCACAATTTTCTGCTCAATACTCCTTCCCCTTCACCATTTTTCTCTCCTGCTCTTTACTGAGAGAATAAAGGTACAGGCTGCTCTAATTTCTTCCTTACTCGGCCACCAATTTACACAAAGCTCACAGAAGCTTTTCTTCTTGAAGCCCTTTACACATCTGTTCAGACTGATTAAAATTAGCCAGTAGGTGAGGTAGGATGTGGGACAAGGAACTAGCAGTTAGACAGAAAAAAATCCCAAGTTATTTCCATTAAAAAAGCAAACAAATGTACCCCACAACATTTTTAACAAAATCAGGAAAACAGGAAACTGAGTCTGGGCCCATAATTCTCACAGACCACTTGGCTGCTTTTACTTTAACTACTTAATTCATTCTCAGTCAGGTGTGTACCCTTTAGAAATGTGAACTTTCCAGGAAAGGATAAAGAACCAAAAATAACAGGGTCACAATTCTGAAAAGAAATGCAGATGCAAATCAGGATAAGTGCTTTACTGCCCATAGCATTCCTAAAAATCTCAACTAGCAACCCAGGAAGCCATACCCCAGGTGTTAGCAGGCAGCATCAACAAGGTCTTCTCATGCAGTCCTGCACAATTATTGATGCCCAGAACCTTCAGGCTCAGGAAGAAAATTGCCATTGCTCAATTGGCACACACAGTCCCCCAGTACATGTACACTGTTACAGCCATGTAGTGTGTTACACCATTACTTTTACTCACTTTATCTCCTGGATATTTTTTTTTTCTCTTAGCAATTAATAATGCCAGTAATTACTACATGAAGTTATACTTTTTTAAAAGCAAAATTGCAATTTCCACTCCCAGTTAACCCAAGGTATCAATCATTTGTGTCATGAACCTTGGCATTCAATAGTGACATTAATGAACTCAGAGCAGAAATAAAGAGAGCAAATGACACACAGTCCAAGGAAATACTTGCACTATGGACTTAAACACCAAATCACAAAGTTATTTTCTTCTTCTGTCTGGGAACATACAATTATTTAGTATTCATATTACAGTGCAGTCCCATCTCAAGCTGATTTAAAGCCTACATTATAATTGCTAATGATTACTCATGAAAAAGAGACTATTATATGTAAAAACTGCAATCAGTGCTAATCTATTCACCTATCCATTTTATACTGATACATTTTCTAAACAAAGCTCTTCCTAAATTGCTCATAATTAGCTTCTATTCTTACATTTTTAATTGCTCTTCTCCCCCTCCCATTTTCAAACAGAACATTTTACGTATCTTCAGACTTTTTTTTTTTTAAGATTTGGACTGAATTTTTATGAGTGAAAACCTGACACTGTAGAATTTGGAGTTTTAAAATAACTCCTCTGTTGTCAAATAATAAATGCCTAAGCAGTGTTCCAGGAAATAAATATTTTAAAACAAGATCAAAATTTCAGGCACAGCACCCATGTAGTCTGAGAGCATCTAAGAGAGCACTAGGGGAGAAGAGGTGGCTTAGCTACCATTTTATTTCTTTTTTTTTCCGAAAGCCAAGTGCATTCTGCCCCTCATCTACAGGCTGTCAAGAGCCTGGTAATCAAGAGACATTTGGCACTCCAGCTGGGAAAAACACTGCATTTAAGGGTCTCTGTCTGCTGAGACTCTAGTGCTGCTATCCAGCACTATTCACATACATGGCATTGGAGCTGCTCTTTTTACTCCACTGTCTTCCAGACACCTGAGCATCACGTCACAGAAAGATGTGCTGGTTTTGGCTGGGACAGAGTTAATTTTCTTCCCAGTAGCTGAAATGGGGCTGTGGTTTTGGATTTGTGCTGATAACAGTCTTGATGGCACAGGGATGTTTTCAATCCTGCTGGCAGAGCTTGCACAGAGCCATGGCCCCTTCTGCCCTTCACCCCACCCCAGCTGTGAGGAGACTGGGGGTGCAGCAGCACTGAGGAGGGGACACAGCTGACCCCAGCTGAGCCCATGGGATGTAATGCTCAGCACATAAAGCTGGGGGAAGAAGGAAGAAGAGGGAGGTATTCAGAGCAATTGTGTTTGCCTTCCCAAGTAACCATTATGTGTGAAGGAGCCCTGCTCTCCTGGAGATGGTGAGCACCTGCCTGCCCACAGGAAGTGGTGAATGAATTTCTTGCTTTGCTTTGATTGCATGCACAGCTTTTGCTTTACCCATTAAACTGTCTTTATCTCAGCCCACGAGTTGTCACTTTTACACTCATGATTTTCTCCCCCATCCCGGTGCAGGGGGAGAAAGCAATGGCTGTGCAGTGCTTAGTCACTGGTGGGGGTAAACCACAACGAAAGACAACTGGAACAGCTCACACGTGAGAGCCCACAAAGCATCTTCTGCATTGCACAGCCTAAGTTCTCCTAGTTATTAGGTAGTGCTCCTACAAATTAGATGATGTGTCTTGCTTAGGAGCATCCCCCTGTCAAAGTAAAGCTTGGAGAAAATGGAATTCAAATTGTAACTCCTATTCAGATATTTTCTTCTTTTCACTCTATGAAAATCAGTCCCACCTTATATTCAGAATAATATCTCTGGTCCTCAGAGGGCAGGGAGGAATACATCTGGCTTCAGCTACAGACAGAAGAGAGCAGCTTGTTGCTGAGTGTTCTCTGCCAAATCTCTTCCCCACACAAAGTTATGTAAAAGCAGACAAAATTATCCTGTTTCAGTGCATTCAACTTGTGGAAAAAACTCTGATTTTAATGAACTGTTCCTCTGCTAAAGCACTTTAAAGTGGCATTTGCTAACACTCGTCTTTACATCAATTTCAGTGGTTGCTGGATCAGACTCTCAATCTGCAAGAGTCCTTCACAACCAGTTTTATGCAATTTCCAAAGTGTTGCACTAATCAGTAGATGCTTTAATCTTCATAAATGCAGGAGAGCTCTTAGGGACTAGTGCTACACTGACTGGAGAAACTCATTCCAAAACATTTTAATCCTTACAGAAGCCTTGCATTTTCAAGCTCAATAAAAAAAAAAAAAAAAATGGAGTGCATAACCTGCATGAGTTTGCATAAGGAAATACTCAGAGCTAAAAACTACCAAATTCACTAAGTGAATAATAAGTCTACTTGCCAGCACAGTTTGTGAATGAAATTCATGGATAAATTTCTAGTCAAGCCAGACAGCACCTTGAACTGTTTTGATTTGCATCTGTATTTCCAAACTTTCAACAACTTGGAAAGATTCATACATATGCATCATATGTATTCATGAGAAAGTCATGCATACAAACACCTCATCACACACATTCTGTTTCCAGTTACATGTCCCAGCAGAGTATCTGTGTTTTGACTTCAAGGCAGTACTGCCCAATATATCCAGGAAAAGTTACTGTTAAGATTTGCTGGTCTCACTGTGGATTGGGTTTAGCTCACAATCACAACTTGCCATATTCTCAGAGCAGCTCCAGCATATACTTGCAACACATGCAAACATCCCTGTCAGCATGAACAGTGAAGCAGAGTGTGCTTCCTGACATGCCCTCTTTTTCTCTAGGACCACAGGACATTATCATAGATGAATTTATAAGGAAATCAGTAACATTACAGTGGATGCAAGAAGGGAGGAGAAAATGACATCTGGTTAGCAGGAATTTTCAGATTCATCACAGTTTTCTTTCAATACCAGCCGTGGGTCTGGCTGGGATGGAGTTAACTCTCCTCATGGCAGCTCATGGATTTGTGATAACATAACACTGATAATGCACCAGTGCTGTGGCTATTGCTGAGCAGCTCACACAGCAGCAGGGCTTTCTCTCCAACCTCTCCTTCTCTTCCCAAAGGCCAGCAAGCAGTTTCAGTGCAAGAGGATGGAAAGGCACACAGCTTGGGCAGCTGACCCAGACTGAGCAGAGATATTCCTTAGCACAGAGATATTCCTTACACTCAGCCATCAAAATCTGAGGGGTGGGAGCATGGGGAAATTTGAGGTTAAGGCACGTGTCTTCCAAAGGAACCATTACACATGCTGGGGCCCTGCTTCCCAGGAAGTGACTGGACATCTGCCTGGTGATAGGAAGTGGAGAATAAATATCCTCTTTTTGCTTTGGTTTTCTATACAGCCTTTACTTTTCTCATTAGACTGCTTTTATCTCAACCCTTGAGCTTGTCCATCTTTTATCTTCCTAACCCACGGAGGAAGTGGATCAAGAGAACAACTGGGTCTGGCAGCCAGCTGAGGTCACCACACCATCATATCTATTTTAGGGCAAAAATTGACATCGCCTTTTTCAAAGTAGTGTTGGGTTCTGGTGTTGCTATAAACTTGTACATTAGATTGCCTTGAGGCTCACAGTTATGCTGGCACAACAGGAGCCCTAGGACACCAACATCACACTCACATTCATGGTTTAATAAAACAGGACAATGTTACCTCAGCCAATTTTAAAACTTCTGATCTTTCTGTGGAAGCCACATAAGTCATATGTAACAATCTGAGTATGTGAAGTTACTATACTGCTTTGCAGCAGTAGCTTCTCTAAAAGGATGTAAGTTTCCTCCTAAAATTAAAACCTTAGGAAAAAAAACCAAAGAAAAAAAACCCAAACCCTGTACAGCCCATCTATGCTTTCAGCCACCTGAGCAGTAAGATTCTCTCTAGCTTCAGCTGTATCACCTTAAGTGTTTTCCTTGTTCTCTCCAAGGAAAAGAAGAGTGCAACTGTCTTGTGTGCCCAAAGATATCATAAGCAAAATAATTATTCATTCTATTGTCTTATCCTTGCACCAAGAACATGACCATCTTTTATGAGGCTTGATTTGAATCAAAACTGCTGTGTTTTGAACAGAGCTGTCAATGATACTTAGGACTTACACAAGCCTTTCCCAAGACTTACAGAATAAAATCAAAATCATTTAATTACCTGCCATTCATATGTGCTTGATAAATTGAAGAGAGCTAACTTTCAAATCCTTTACAAAGAAATGAAGGCATTCTTTTACAAAGCCTGACTCTAGCTAAAGACATAACGTCAGCTGGGAAAAGTAGAGTGATACAGTTCCTCTGGCTGCATCATACAGCAGTAACAAATAAAGACTTCCATTTTGAAAGCATTGCCCAAAAGTGCCTGAAATTTTAACCCCAACTGAACAGGTATTGATTACATGCACACAACAGAACCTCAACATTGCTGGGTCCTGGGAACAGCCATTAGTGTTCAGTTTCCACAGAGCCACACTGCAAGAAGGAAGGGTTTGGAAACCAGCTTTAAGGCAGAGCTCCTCAGTGGTGGGTGATCCCAGCTGGTGCAGAATCCTGAGGTACAGACCAGGGAAACTAGCTGAAGTTGCAGTTTCTTACTTGGGAGATGAAGTGAATAAAATGCTCTAGATTTGCAAGAAATGCAGATCTTTTCCTCTTAAAAAGTCATCCTCCGTGCTGAGGCACTGCCAGTGAAGCCATGTCTCCTCTAAAGTGTCCTTACTCATGCTACACACCAGTCACCTCTACCAACTCTGACTGAACTCTGCTTTGGCCCCAGATGCACACACTTGGATTTTGTGCATTATTTGCTTCTACTCCCAAAGTTTTTAAGCCCAAACTTCAAAACCCTCTCTTCTTTCTGTGTCTTTGTATCGTGACATGTCATTGCAGACTCCCAGGCTTTGCAGTATGTGCTAGATCAGCTGTTGTCCACCTCTCGTGTTCCAGGGCATCCTTGGCTTCAGCTGCACACAAGTCCTAACATATAACAAAGATCTGCTATATCTAGGACCTTGTGATAGGTTTTTTCCCAATTTTTGTATCCCAGGTACTTCCTAGTTTGGGCAGTTTAATACCATTTCTACTTCAGAGAAAGCACATTTGTTGTACTTACATGAATATAAATTGTGTGGACATCTTTACTCAATTAGATAGTAATATTTTAGTTCACTTTGAGGGAAAAAAAAAAATCAAACTGGGGCTAATCTAAGTTAGAATAAATTGCCTTTACCCAGACATTTCCCCCAAGCTGTTAACCATTATCATTAAGGGAAATGAACTCACAACATCCTTATGTTGTGGAGGCAAGTTGCTGATGTCAGCATTGCCTGGCATGATGTTAGATCTATAGGCAAAATTCATGAGCATACTTTACTTCTTCCCACATGCTGTTTCATTTTCATTTCAAAAAGGAGGGGTTCACTAGTCTTTTTGCTGTAGTTCAGAATCAGAGCAGTCTTAAGGTAGGCGAGAAAAAAAAATTGAAAACAACTCCTGGCTGGCATATGACAGATCAGTCATAAACCTACAGATTTTCATCACTGCAATCAAAAGTAACCAAGAGGGGGTCTCAGAGTGCCTTGCCACATTATTGTATGATACAGCATTGTCTGGTTGTCTATTAAGTGGATGCCCCCAGCCCTGGAAGCATTCTCGCTCTTTGAGCAACCTGGTCTAGTGAAAGCTGGCCCTGCCCATGGCAGAGAGGTTGAATTAGATGGTCTTTTAGGGTCCTTCCAATCCAAAGCCTTCAATGAGTCAGAGCTACACTGCCTCAGTACCTTTTCAAGAACACTGATTAGATAATTACTTTTATTGGCTATCAGTAAAGCAGCATATATTTTTTTTTTCCTTGCAGAAATTTTATATGCATTTGCTGCAATAAATGAGGATGTTATGGTGGTATGAAACATCTGAGAGAAAACTCTATGGAGCCTGCAGGAATTAAAACAATAGTGCATCTCCTAAACACTGATTATGACGTGATAGTTGGTGCACTGACACTTATGGGGCGAAAAAACCAGCTGGCATAAAACACATACTTCTCTGCAGTTGGTGCTTTTCTATGCCAAAACCTGCTTATAAATGAAGCAGCGATTTGGGTACCTGAAATAAATAAGTGACAGATTGCAAGGCTCCAAGTTGCTTTATACCACAGGGGCAGCTTCTGAGACATCTCAGCAACAAAAACGCTCTTGCAAAGCCAAGCATGGCTTTAGACAGCCACAGAACGTCCCAACAGCTCAGCTGCTGGCAGACTTCTGGTTTGATACTGAAATGAATTTGTTAACCCAAAAATCATCTACGGGCAAGAAAGCAGCTCTGGGCTGCATATTTTTAAAAGCATTCTGTAGTTTCCCCTGTGTTGCTGCAGCATAATGACTTTTCACACTGACAGCAGAACAAACCAGTTTTTTAATTTTGGAAGTGTCATTACTCATGTATCCAATCCTCATGAATTAGTTGAAGACATAAATGAATGCTGAAGCTGTGCATTTTCCTTCAGATTTATTCTTCTTTCATATGGTGACTACAAAATGTAATATGTATTTCTGTTCTGCCTGTAAAGTCACACAGTCAAGTTTAACTGAATGGCATCCAAAAGTTACAGATGCAAAACTCTAAACTGTGTGTGTAACTGTGTATTTCTATATATTCAGCTTTCATCAAATTACAAACTTAAGTAGAAACGAAAGTAACTCATCACGTGAATAGTTAACACTTCTTCATGTGTTACAATCAGTCCTGAAATTAAGAAACAATTTCAGATTGCAAACAATTAACTTGATTTCTGGAAATCTCACTGAAGTACTTCTTATGAGTCCATAGTATGAACTAGGTAGTAGTTCATACACTAAAAACAATTTCAGTCTCAAGTCAGGCAACATTCATATACAAAATAGCTGAAACTCAAATACCCAGCAGGACAAAATAATAGAAACTTAAAAATTAATAAAAACAATACAGAAGCCCATGTTTAAAAGACCATAACAGAGCTCACTGTTTCCAAAGGAATTGTTTTCACCATATTCATGACAGATAAAGATATAATAGAGAAACAGATCAAGATGATTTAATGGCATAAAGAAAACGAGTCACGAATGTTTCATGGTTCCTTAAGCAGAAATCATGAACAAGACCAAGTAGCTGCAATTTTAAAGCAAGATTTGCTAAGAAAACACCCAACATAGTAAGTGGGAAGCAACATCTAGCTACATTACTTTGCTCTTGGGCCACAAGTTCTACTTTTGAAGAATAAATATAAGCTTCTGTAAGGAAAAAAAAATAAGATTTTATTTCTATGTCTAACTCTGTATTTACATATAAACTTTTAAAAGTAAAAAAAAACCCAAAGACCTATTAAAAATTCTTGTAATGTTATCCAAACTGACTTATTTACCTCCTTTTTGTTTTCCAGTCCTTGTTCAAGCTGATGGTGAATGCTGTATATCTAATCATAATCCTGCTGTTATCACAGCTGTTATGTGCTTTATTTTTGATGACTTAAAGACAGATGTTCCAAAATTGCCCTAGATTCCTGCCAGCCTTTTCAATTGCATTATACAAACAATTAAACTTTCCTGACCCTATTCCTGTCTCTAGATAAAATTCAGACGTTGACACTCCATGAAGCAAATCATGTATGTAAATTGGTTCTAATGACAGCTATTGATGTGTATTCATATGCAAATACAGTATTATCAAACATTAAAATGTCCAGGAGCAGTAGCTAGATGGATGCAGTCAAGAAAAATTAACTAGAAGACACATATTCCAGATACTTCCCACAGTATGTAATGCAATTAAACAGAAGCAAAGGGAAATTCACACTGCCTCTCTCCTGCCATGCCTATTTATTCCCCATCATCTGTTATTATTGTTGAGAATCTTCCCATTGTGTCCCAATTAAGAAAATCTCTCAGAATTAATAAGGGTTCACCTTCTCTATCACCACATCTTTAATGTTTGGAACTGAAAACATTGGCACCTCATGCTGTATGTGAGTGTGAGCAGTTAGAATAATAACAATTATAAGATGTGCTTGCCAAAAAATGATTACAAGTCAAGCTTTATTGCAAGGGTGTCTTGTTTAGGAGGATTTAGCACAATTCGATGGGGTGACAGCAGTTGTCAGGCATTGATACTAAGCATAATAACTATTAAAGAGACAACTCACTTATTGAATATTCAGAGTACTACACCATTGTTTGGGCATGTTTGGAATACAGATTATTTTGCTATGGTTTGTTAGTCTTATAATGAAGATTTTAAAAGCATTACAGCAAAAATGTTTTTTGTTTGATATTCTACCCAGTGGGTTTCCTAGAACCCAATGATAAAAAGATGACAGCATTCAAAATTTCCTGAGTATGTGACTAATTCAGCTTATCCAAAGCATTTCTTGATTCTAACCTGTAAGCCACTTGTGAGATTTCAAGGATTCTGCTGTATTTTTCTGTATGTTTCAGTTGCTTCCATCTTAGCATTGTATCTTTTACTTCCTCTGTGTTTTCAAGCCACTTCTCCCGGCTTTTTGCCATTTCCTTTCCAAAAAAATTGGGAAAGGATATTAAAAAAAAATATTCCTTCCCAGAGAACTCTAAGGTTTATTTCTACCTCACAATATAGGACAAGCTGATAAGTTTAAGAATTATGAAAGACCTTCCAGTATTTTCCTTGCAGTCTGAGTCCTCCCTTTTAAATATTGAATCCTGTCAATAAGCATCAACAACAATTTCAAAAAGATTTTGTCTTTTATAGTCATCCCTGATTAAAAAATCTTGACTATGATACCATTTTTAGAATTTCTAGTCGGACATGCTGACTCAGCACAGCTCTGCTTTACTCTCTTTGCATCTTCTTTAATTATTCCACTTCCTGCACCCACCTTCATTCTGCTGGAGGAGACTGCATCATATTCAGAAGAGAGCTCATGCTGAAGATATTTGTGTTACACCACACAGACACGGTGGTGATCCACAGCCACTCGGGGTAGCTGCCACCTCCACATTTAGGCTGCTAATGTTGCACATAGCACACTAATATTTATCACAGCCAAAGTTAAAGGAAAGCAAGGATCCATTTTTCTCCTACACATTTCACAGAGTGGAAAATGGCAGATATGCACTTGTGAAAAAAAGGTGCAGTGAAAGAAGCAACTGTTTTGGGATCCCTCTGCAACCAGAGGAAAAAAACCTCCCCCAGGAAAAAGAGAAAAAAAAATAAATCACAGGACAGATTCAAACTCAGCCCAATTGGCCTCTTCTTTTTCTAGTCTAGTCTGGTGTTGTGCATAAATGCAGGCCAATAGCCTACTTTATGTTCACCTGTGTAAGGCAGAAGCAGATAGGAAAATTCAATACCATTATTTAACATTTTAAAGCTAAACCATTCCATTTCTGACCTGAATTTTTCACAGGATAATTTGTACCTTCATGAAGAGTGAAGCACAGGAAGGGAGCTTGGCCTTGGTTAAACACCAGCTCAGTAAACTGGGTTTTCCTGTTTCTCTATCATGAATGCACTGGAAGCACATTAAGATGTAAAGCTACAACATTTATCCACATTCTCCCCTTTCTTCTTCCCCTGCATTGCTCTCCCTGCCCAAGGAATCTACCCTGGATAACACAAGTAGACACTAATTTTTAGTGCCAGGCAAGTTACCATTTCCTTGTGTCCAGAGATGTAGTAAGAGCTCCCAGACACGTTACAAAGCTCCCCCAGAAGCCCTGGCAAATGCCTGAAGTTTAACGTGGACTCATTAATCAGGAGAAAAAAGCCTTCAGCCACATGTAAAGAACTAAAACTGGGAGACTGTGACAGTCACAAACTATCCTAGTACAGAATCACTGAATATGATATGCTCTTTAGTTAGTCATACTTCATCATTTTTCCTGGTCTGAAGGGTGACAGAGGCGCATAAACATTGCTTATTTGCCAACAAATACAGCACCTTTTCTGGCTCACTGAAATCAAAATAGATGCCCATCTCATCCATAGACAGCACAACACTAAAATTACCTGTTCAGCTCTCATGCCACAGCACAAAAATGAACAGAACCAAAGGGAAAATAAATTCACAAGGAAATCTTTCATAGTGCACCTGCTATAAATACACATAAGGAGGACAACACAGGCTTGGCTTGCTCTGGTTTCAGAACAAATGTGTTCCAGTCGAATTCCTGTGCTTAAGACATTAGGTGGTATTCTCGTGGGAGAGTTTTGACTGGTTTGTACATACATTAAATATAGTTTTTTCATGAAGTACTTCTTCAAGAGTCACCCTTTCCAACTGGGAAGCTACATGAAAAAGTAACATTGGATCCAAGGCCAGCTGTTGCATTTAGAAACCTTGCAGGGGTGAAACAACCACTCGGATGAGGACACAGGTACTGATGGGATTTTCCACTGCAAGTCCTCCCCCTCCCCTGAAGTGTTGTAACCACTTCAGAAATTTTACCATGGCACTAGCACCATGCAAGGTAGACTCTTTTGGGAACACAATTTCCTTGTTTTGTCTTAGGCACTGGGCCCAAATTTCTCTCCAGTCTCTCCCCCTTACCTCATCATAGGAAATCCTAGAGAGAGCATAGGGATTTTGGTGAAATTGAGGTGAATAAAGTGGGCCATAAGACACAACTCAGCAGATTTCTGAGCTAGAACTTAGATCTGAATTTAAGTTAATACTCAATTGCTGGAAAAAGACAATTCTCCTGTTAGGTCTATCATACAGGTATGCACAATTATCTAAGAGACTGGAAAAAGTTTTTCATTTAATCTAACAAGCACTTTTAACCAAAGTTAAATCTTACTTCTAACAAAGCACATCACTTCTCTAACACAGCCTTATGATTTCAGCTTCATTTCTTCTTTCTCTGCCCTACTGAAGGCAGAGAAAAGGCTCCAAACTAAGACAAAAACTTCCCCCAAAATACATGTCTTCTGCGTCTGCTGTGGTCAGAGACAGCTGTGCACACAACACAGTCAGACACATCCATCCTGTGTCAGCAAACAGACCAGATCAATCCTCAGTTTCAGCATTTGGGACCACAAATCTGGCCTGCAGCCCTATTTGCTTCCTTCACCTTTCCCCAGTATCCACCATCTGTTACACATTTTAATTATCAGGAATCTTTTAACTGAGTTAGCAGAGTTTAGGTCAGGCCTTTGGTGAATGCTTTTTTCTGCTGAGATTCAGGGAGTTCAGACTTCCCGGTCTTGCTGCTCCTACTGTTCTTTCACATGGACCTGCATGAATAGTTCTCTTCTTTCTCCACAGATTACTGCAGAGTTTATTTTGAACTACCACAAAATTCAATTATCCCAAAAGATCTTTCATCCATAGAACTACTCATTTTTTAACTCCTGCCACATTTTTGGAAGAAACCTTCTTACTCTCAAACTTATTAAGCATTTTCCACAAAGATCATGAAAATATCCATGTTGTTAAAAAGCTTGAAATCATCATATTTTAGTGAAATGGTATGCAAAAAGTCATTTGAAGGACATAAGACACTTCAATGAATAGTGACAATGTGCATAAGTGTTTTCAGATTCTAAACCACAGCACCTTTGATGTTGTATATTGCAGTTGTAAAAGAAAGCTATTCTTAAGATTAAAATAATTACTTCAAATAGTAAGGAATGCCCGCTCTATCATCCATTAGGCCCCCTGAATAACCAGGTACAACATGATTAAAAGCACACATCAGAAGTAAACTCAGGAAAAGCAGTGTGGGTGTATCTTCAACTCAAAGAGCATATCAGATCTCAGACATACGCAAACCACACAGCAAAGTAATTCCAATCATGTTTTGTTTTTCAAAGACTTTAAACACAGTTTTACATAGGCATAAACTGGTTAAATGAGACCTTCCTTAAGAAAACAAGGTAACTGTTCATCTGTGTTTATGATGAATTTATATTTGACATCAACATGCTTATTGCAGCATTCATTAGGTATATTACCCTTAATAAGGGCCTCTTACCTAAATTAGAAAGGCTTTGCAAAAACTTAATGCATATTAAGATAATTCTAGAGCTCTTCGAAGGAGCAGCCTAATCTGATCTACATGTACTGTTCTTCAGGACAGACCCCATCTAAGTCCTGTTTGATCAGAACTCTTTCATGGAATCTGAAAGTAGGAAACGTCTTCCCAAGTGTCAGAAAAATTCTCATTAAAATGTGGACTTTGGGCACAATTCTCTCACAGGGCTTTAATTTCTCACTGTTCCACATGTCATCTTATTTCAGTTTGAAAAGCTTCCTAATTATCTTTTTATCTTGTTAAAAGGTGAAAATTTTCCAAGTAGTACTTTCCTCTGGAGATTTGTTTCCACCATAGAGGCCCTGTTAATATGTACAGTCCGATTTGCCATCCTCTTGAATTGATCCTGGTCTAAGGCAATTCCTTGGCTACAATCAAACAGGTAGGCCAGCTATGAAATAGCAGCATTCCAATATCTTCCTTTCTTCTTCTCAAATCTTTAGCACTTAAAGCTTATTTCCCCTTGCATACCTCTTCCTGCTTTACAATTGCAGTATCTCATAGAAGCTTTTCACATGCACTTGTACATGCTACTACTTACACACCAGACTTTTCACTATCAGACAAAGAAGTTTTTGGGTTGAAAAAATGAAGGAAACAACATCTAATACATTTTTTATGAGCACTAACAGTCATCTGGTGGACTTCATAGGGTTTCTGCCACAATGCTCAACATACACAGTTCTTCAAACTGAGAAACAACAAAAGATGTAATTTGCCGTCAATTTATGACCTTTCCCTTGATTTCCAAAATACAAGTTTAAATCAGTATCTATAGTTCAACCCCTGGTAAGTCTGCATATCACAAGTCTCAATACTGAGAGAAATGTATTATTTTTAAGACATACCAAATTGAGTAACATGGAGGAATTATTCAAACCCTTGCTGAGATCTCAATACAAAGTACTGAACAAATAAGCATTGCAGTCTTGAATCTCAAGATAACCCCTCCATTCTGTGGAAGAACCTACCCACCAATTTGTCATCAAGCACTTTGCAAACTTGTTCTTAGTACTACACTTGCATGAAACGTCTACATTGCCAAAATAGCCTTACACTGTGGTACAGCTCTTTGCCTGGCAATTGGCAGACCTCATGCTATGGACTCTGTTGCTTCCAGAGACCAATTTGTGTGTGATCTATTAACATTCATCCTTCGTTCTCAAACTCCAGTGTACAGTTCAATTTTATATTTATGAGCACTACTCCAAACAAGCAAAAGGCCTCCTGCTGCTTTCTGCAGAATGAAAGCATGTGTCTGACAGGAAGCAAAGAAAGCTATTTCAGGATTATCCATGTGGCTCGAAGTTAAACAGGATTTCAAGATGAAAATGTAGCAGATCTGTAAAATAACATAACACCTTTATGTTTTTTCGGGAGTATTTAATATGCAAAACCATAAACCCATATAATTTGTTAGCTAAAAAACAAAAAGGCAAAAATACTTCAGTTTGAGATCTTTGGTAACGGAAGTCTCATTTCTTTAAAAGAAAGGACCTTCTTTAGAAGGCAAGGATCCAGGTTGACAAAAGGTTAATATCTGTCACCTGACAGAGATCAGTATCTCCTCATTCCAGTGGCTAACGTTTCAGAGGCTCCAGCAATTAAACCATAAGAAAGCCATGACCAGTGTAATGCAATAGCTGTATTAGTCAGGCAGATCATTTTACATCGCTGGGTATTCTGAAAGATCCCATGAGGATTCCAGATGTAAATTCTTGACGAGAAAGGAAATGATAGCAGTGTCTCAAAGATTTATTTTTACTTTCTGTACAGCACAGTGAGCACATGGTAGAATAACGAGTCCATTCATTCATAATTGCAGATGTTTTACACATCTTGCTGAAACATGTGCATTAATGTGTTATATGGAGCTCTCTCTTCTGTTTCCAAAGTGTTAGGGTAATTATTCTTTGATTTGCATGTTTGAAGTGTATACATATATGCATAAACTCTTCTGAGCTCCTGTTCCAGTTATCGCTGTTACAGCTCATGTCAATCACAAATCAAATCATCTCCTCACTGGCAGCTGGGGGTGCTGCACAGTTATTGATACACAACCACACAGGTCACACTCCAGAAGGTTCTGGCAAGGCAAGGCACTCGGGCTCGTTCCTGGGGGCTGCCCAGTGTGAACCTCCTCACCCGAGCTAGCTGATAAGGCACCTCATATATCATGGATATCTGTGCCACTGGTGGGAGATTGCTTCCAGTCATGCTGGAAATCCCATAAGCTAGCTGGTTACTACACACACACCTTTCATAGTGTTCAAAGACACTATCACAGAGACTATTTCAAGCAAAGCAGGAAACTACTAAACAGTGAGAGAAAAGGGGTTTGGGGTTTTTTTAATCAAATACTTAAACTCTTTGAATTAATTTCATTCAGTTCCACAGATATTTTTTTTTTTCCTTTTGAGTCTCATTTCCTCCCCTGTTCTTTCTCCTTCCTTGTCCTTCAAACCAGGAAGGTAGTTCCCATATAAAATGCTGTGTTTTCTCCAAGTTTAGTATCAATGCTTTGTTATCCTGATATGCTTCTACAGGCATTTCACTTCTAACCACATTGTGCAAAAGATTAATCTTACATCTATTTCAGTCCTGCCAGCTTTCTCTACCCAAAGGTGCTTTGCTAATGTATTTGTTTATTAGTAACAATAATATCTCCAGTCATGGGATTACTGCATCCCATTCCCTTAGCTTCCTGTGATCTTTTCACACAGAGATAACTTGTTTGAAAAAGGTCAACCCACACTTTTTAAACTCAAGCACATCTGACAAGTCACTAAAGTAGAGATGTAAAAATAAAAGGAGCTGCCTAATTTTCAGAAGTCCCAAGCCTATCAGCCTCTATTAACTGCAATGTACATCCTGCCCCTTCAGCTGCTGAAACCAGACCCTACTCTAAAATTGAGTGCTCAACCAAAATGCAAGCTGGATCACATCAGTCATCTTGGACTACAAAAGTATTTTATCAACCCAAGATCACCAGTATATAGAGTTTCATGGCAGAAGAGATTAACAAAAGTAGCAGTAACCCCAGGACCATTTGCAAGGCCAAGACCAAAACACATACACTGAACAGGGTGAAAATAAGTTACTGGACTACTGATGAGCAGAAAGTGAAATTATAGAAATCACAGAACATGCTGAGCTTGAAGGGACCCATCAGGATCACCCAGTCCAACACCTGGCCCTGCACACAACACCCCAACAGTCATAGAGTGTGCCTGAAAGTGTCATCCAAACACTTCTGGAACTCAGGCAGGCTCCTGACTACATTTTATTTTTTTAACAGGATAACACTTCAAATCTGCAAACTATTTCAAACTTTATTGTTTCAAAAATAGTATTTTGCCTTTGATTTCTTTTTATGTTACCACTCTAATCATAGCATAAAGCCTGACACATTAGGAATGACTGGAACTATGTGGTAATTTGAAGAACTTGGCATAACTTGCTCCAGGAATAAGAGCCTGATACACAGCATGACAGCCCCCATAGTTAAATTACCACAAAAGCACAAGGAGAAGGATTTAAAAGGCTACTAAAAGGGCTGCAACTTTTATTTTTTCTCCTAAGATATGTGTTTCTCAGGATGAGGGCGGGGAAAAAAAGAATCACTGAGATAATACAAGAGAAACTCTTGAACATTATAAGGATAATTAATCAGGTCAGCCTGATCATCATCATGAGATCCCTGAACATCCTGGTTATGTTTGGTAACACAACAGCAGAGACACAGAAGGTCACCTGCTGCCCAAGAGCCTCTTCCCTTTTGTGCTGGTTAAGCTACTTGTTGGATTAAAAAAACATAATTATGAAAACTGCAGTTCAAAATTTTCATTACTTAGCCCAAAAACTACCTCAGAGGAGCTGAACCGGCAGTCCCAGTCCACAGAACCTGCTTGGACAAAGCTAACGTGTCAACAGCAGTGGCCACCACCAACCAAGCAGACAAAACCTTTCTTGCTATGTCCTGTTTCACACAAAACCATTTTAAATTCTTGAAGTACTTGAAATATTTCCCCCAGGTTGCTCTCCACTTCCTTAAGTGGACAAAGAAAATCAAATCCCACATGGGGTTTTAGCACAAGAGAGGCGCTGCCTGATGCTCCAGGTGCATCTCAGCCCCCACACATCCTCAGCCAGAGGCAGGGAGCATGAGCAGAGGTGCAGTGTCCTCAGATTCCCACCCACGACCCAGCTCTGATGATGAATTCCTCCAGCACAAATGGATGTGACAGTGTCTGTGCAAGTTATGTCCACTTCCAGGGAAGGCAGGTGAAGCTGTGCACTGACGGATAACAGAGCTCTGAGTCTATAACAAAAGTAATATGGTGTGTTTTGACTACAACGACAAGAATTTTGCTGCATGGACTGCACCTGAGGTCTTTTCAGGGAATATTAACACATTTCTTGGTGCTTTCTGAATATCCTTTTTCCATTAAAAAAACCCAAAACAAACAAACAAACCAAAAAAAAACCCACCACCCTCACCTGTAGATATTGATCTATTCTTTCAAATTGAGATCTACATTTGGCACACCTCATGGACCACTTTAAGATTCCAGTTTTGTTTGATGCTTGATTCCTCTTAGTTGAACCAGAGTCAGAGGGAACATAACTGGGTTTTTGCACAGACACAGAATTGTTCTTTTCCCCATGAGTTTACCTGTAGTCAGCCTCAAAGATTACTTAGAGTAGGAAAAAAAGTATGGTTTGGGTTATTTGACTAGAAAGGAACATGCTTAGTTATTGACATCCCAGCTTCCCCAGGAAAGGAGTAAAAGTTTTATTTTGAAGTGTTCACACCAAACAAGTTGGCCCAACCTGTACCAAAACACTGTACAAAGCAGTTTTGAACTTTGAGTATTTTCTAGCACATTCTACCTTAGCTGTGGACCTTACATATTTTTTTAATACAGTTTACAGCTATGCACAAGTCATTGCTGGAGAAAATTCCTATTAGTAATGGATATATGCTGACATTCTCATTCATAAATTCTGCATCATTATCCTTGCTGGAACACAGGTAAAGTTTATTTTTACCCTGTAATTTCTACCTAGTCAGAGTGAGTTAAGAGGCTTGCACTTATAAAGTGTACAGGATACAAAATGAATTATAAGCATGTCAAAGTATGAAAGGGAATTAGTGATGATGGTTGAATCTCAGAAGAGCTTCAAGTTAAATTCACAAAGGGCCTTATTTGAGCTTTATACGAAACCACATGAATCTGAAATTGGGGTGAACATAGAAATACCATCTGTCAGCCTCAGCCCCACTCTTAGCATTCCATCCAGGTGAGAAATACCAGGGATCTTATTTCGATTTTTGATATTTCTTCTTCTAATCACTGCTGAAGCTGGAAACTGCAGTGTAAGACCCGGGGGCAGGGGGGAAAAGGAAAGTTACAGAGACATTTTGGATTTGGGGTAGAGAAGCCATGTGCTAATTTCACGCTCAACATACCAGGGTTTATTTACCCAAAACACATAACCAGCATGCAATGGTCCCTGCAAAGAATGAGAACCCAACCATAGACTGGGGGACTCAAAGGGCTGGAGGTTTGGCATGGAGAGTAAATTACAAGGCAAAGAATCCCATGAATCCACATTTTGGGATAATTAAGCTATTGAAGATTTTCATATGGGTAAATGCTCTTGGGACACCTGATATGAGCTATTAGCTGGAGCAATACAAAATTAAATTTGCACAAATAATAAAGATCTTCTTTTCCTAACAAGCTTTTTGTGACTAAAAGAGAGGGTGGAGAACAAGTAGCACATTTACCATGAAAAGTCAATTTTCACCCATGTGAAAGAGTCAAATTTTCCCAATATGGTGATTAAGCAAAAACGAATGATTTTGCCTGGAGGATGCCTTTTTTTTTTTACTGTCATAAAAAACATCAGCTATTGAATTCATAGCAGGTTTTGTGTGGACAGATAATTTTTCTCTGGATTAGAAATTTAAAAAACACTATCACACCCTTGAATATATACTTTTTAAAATACAAACAGTGATAACACGAAACACGAAAACTGAAGGGGTTTAGTATTGTGGGGTTTGAGGGAGGTTTAAGAGTTCTATAAGTTTTGTATATCACATTTATGTTAAAAAAATAAATATCTACCAAGCAAAACCTAAGTTATTCTGCACGTGACATTGCACTAGGCAGGCTTTGAATATTTTTCTTGAATACTAAAATCTTGTGTGTTTCAGACACTAAAGCAATGAAACAATCTACAGAAGAAAACGGAATTATACAGCCTTAAGCATTAGGGAGTCTGCATGCTGTTCTTTGTTAAAGAAGCACCATACTCTGTCAGGGCTTCCATTTTCAGCAGTAGTTCAGGACTACCTCTCTAAATGACACATAGCAAGGAAAATAAGGTTTTCAATGAAGCCTCGCACAATTAAAATGTTAAATATTTGACATACTATTCTGATGTCTGCAGGAGGTAAAGCTTCACAGGGAGCTAACTTATCCTCCACAGCCAAAGGAAATGAAGCAGCTTCAGCCATCAGATAGCTTTACCTCAGTCCATGTTCCAAAGAGATTCACAGGCTTTGCTCCCATATAAAAAATAATTTTGAAAAAGAGGGTGAAGCAGGCAATATTACAAAGACAACAGTTCAGTCTCATTTGGCAGACAGTAACCGTGGGTCAGACTGTACAATTGATTTTTCAGAACACTTCTTTGGTTTCTATAGGGAGTTTAGCTTAAGAATTGATGAAACAATATGTCCTTATTAAAGCAACCATTTTAGGAAAAAAAACCTCTCACCTGCTTAGTCTCCCACTGAAGACTGACAAAACCATCTGTTACAGTAGAACATCCCTTCAAGCCCCAGTTTTTAGGAATTCTTAGACAAAATCTAGTTTGCAGAATAGGATAAATACAACTGTCTACAAATAAAGTTTGGCAAGTTCCTCAGAGCTTGCAGGATTGGAACCCAAATTGTTGGTTGGGTTTTTAGTGTCACTTTTCTCTACCTGCCTCCTTAGAGCTACAAGGAGTAGGTTAAGTGTAAGAGGAGCAAGGCACGCACAAAGACACAGAACTTATCGACACTAACTTCCTAACAGGGAAATGATCCGAATTCTGCATCACGTCTGTAGCTAGGTGTTACGGGGTGCTGGGGTGCCATCTGGGCAGGATTCTGGCCCAGGACACGGGGCAGTGCCAGCCCATTCCCGGGAAGGTGCACGCAGCGAACGAGCCACAGGAGGGCTGTACCAGCCCTCCCAGCCCGCTCCTGCTGCCCAGAACCCGGCACCCAACGGAGGGCTCCGGCTGGAAACGGCACGGTCGCCCAAGCAAGGCTGTTTAAACAACACTCAGAAAGCTCCATTAAGAAAGGGTTTAAAAGTTTCCACTGCAGTGAATCACAGAAGCAACTTATTGAAGTGTTTCACATGTCACGCTAACTGGTTTAAAACAGAGCAAAGATCAGAGTCCTTGCCTGCCTTTACCTATAACTGCCTGCAAAGGCCAGGTGACATTTCCCCTTTAGATGTCACCCAGGAGACCTTCTGAGAGCAGCACCAAGGCTGATGCCTAAGAGCAATTCTGCTCTGCAATTATTACACGTTGTTTATAACTGAACAGCATTTAAGTCTGCGCTCAGTCCAAGTCCACCCTCTGTCCTCAGCTGCACACAAACATGACACACTTTCTCCCATGAAGTCCAACAACAGAGATAAGGCAAGATATGAAACATACTGAAATCATGAGGGTCAGAGAATTGGAAAGTTAACATGACAGCCTCACACGCAGGAAAATGTTCCAGATGCATAATGCCTTCTCTGAAGGAAAAGAAAATAAACCAAACAAACCAAGCCCATGTCTTTGACTTTTCAAACCAATTAGAAAATTCACAGAATAATTTCTCATACAAAAAAAAAAAAAAAAATAGGAGGCAGTGATAAGATGATTGGGCACACACACACATATTTGGGAAACACCTGGTATGACAACCACAGTTTACAGTCCAGGTGTTTAGGATCCTTCTCCAAGAAGCTGAATAATCCTGGTTTACAATTATAATCAACTTAATCCAGGCCCTTAGTACAAAGAACAAAATGGATGCAGGGGATGCTCCACCGCAATCCTCAAGGTTTCACTCAGACAACAGTACTCAAGTTTCCCCACTTACTTTTCCAGCCCTGGTTTTCCACATGCCCAAAGCCAAGCATTTAATTTTATTCCAAATAAAAGAGGTGTTTTTCAGGGTTTCTGCCAGAATGGCAAAGTCAGCAGGATTTTGACAAAGTGCAGCAGGAATTTAAAGAGTAAAGGCAAAGTATCCCATCACCTGCAAAACGCTGATAGTGACAGCAACCAAGCTGGAGAACCACTTGGAATATTTAATCAGGCTGTGGTACAGATTAATTTGATACTGTCTTTAAAGTGCTTTGAACATGAAAAGAATAACTTAATTGTTTTATCTTCAGCCTGATCACCACCACTGTGCTTCATCCTACCTAACGGTGCAAGGCAGCTGGTGAACTTCGGGTGTTACACTGGGCTGCGACAAGGGAGAACTGGTTCCAGCCACAGCCCAACCCCTTTAGCTGCTTTCAAGCAAGTAACAATTGACTGCTGAGTAGGTATTTGTAAAAAATGTTCTACTCTTCATCCACATCAGCCCAGCTGTGCAATTCCTAATGTATTCTGGCAAAAAGTTAAATCAGTATCCAATGAAAAAAAATTTAAAAACCATTAGCAGTAATAGTGATTTTCACTTTCAAAGCATCAGCAGCTGCGACAGCACCCCAGCAATTAACAGGTCCCTTTGGCTTTATGAGGTTTCATACACAAACATTGTAACTCCTACAGCAGTTCAGGTAGATTAGAGGACACTGTAATCCAAAGACTGTTTGACATCTCCTTTTAAAAACCACTTCTACCAAAAGAGTGTGAGAACAACACAGAACAACTATTTTACTTATCCACCACTGTTAGACCAAATTTGGACAACAGTACAAATACATAGCAAATGGTATCTTCAGTCTTCAACTAACTCTTGAAAAATCAGCTTTCACTTAAAGGGATGACAGGAGAGAAAGATTCAGACATTCTGCATCTGACTGCACATTCATTGATCAGGAAACATGGTACAATTATACTGTATTTTAAAAATGCATTATTTTTCTTCATTCAGAGGCTGTCACCTCTAACTTCTAACTACACACTCTAAGACAAAAGGATAGGAAAACAACTCAGTTCTGCAGTGCATCAAAATGCCTCAATACACAAGTACAGCACACAGAACTGCCAGGACTAGGCACATTTCTGCACTTTCTGAGGGAGTGAGCATTTTGCACTAGTAACCATCACACTCATATTCCACCAAGAAATGGGCCTGCTGTTTTATCATGCTGTTTAAATACACATGCCTGAAGCTTTTGGGATTTTTGTGCCTTTCTTTTTGTTGGGGGGGCATGGGGCAGTGTTGGTGATGATTTGGGGGAGAAGGACACTTTGCCTTAAGGATGCAACACAGAGAGCTGCGCTAAGAAAAGTAATATTCTGTCAGCAACAGAAAAACTTGGGGATGAAAGCAAACTTAGGGAAAGAGACTGGAACTGCCAGGGTACTCCCATAGCAGACATCCTGTGCAACTACAACACCTGGCAAATGTTTGAACCACCACCTGTGGGTAACAGGGAGAACACACCTGAAGAACCTCACAGTCCAGAACAACTCCTAGGCAGAAATTTAAACAACTAACATATCAAAAAGTCTATTTGTATCAATTTGACATGTTAAGAATGATACAGAGCTGACTTGCTTTCTTGCTTTTCTCAGACAAAATAATCAATTCACCTTCATAATCCTTTTTATTTTCCCTTTTTTTTGTTTGTTTTTTTCCTCATAACAACCAACACTTAAATAAAAAAAACACTCAGCTACCATGAAAGTTTACAAAAAACTAGCACACTTTCCTTGGAGAGACAAAGTGCAGCAGTAGGAACATACTAGCTAGAACACAGGAGCCAGAGTAAAGAATTACAAACTTCTTCAGTACTCTCATCATAAATGCTTTCAGGCAACCTCTTATTTTATAAATACTTCACGTAGGAATACATAGGCCTTTATTAATTCATCCTCCTGTTGAAAGGACAGGATCCTACAGCAAAGCTCTGTGACATGAGACACAGAGAATGCACAGTAACTCAGAATTTCATTTGATTTCTTTCCAAACAAATTGAATCAAGCAGATTACAGATTAATTACAATTCTCTAAGTCAAAGAAAAATTCTGCAGCCTTTTCCCAGAATCTGCTTTGTGACTATCTTAAAAAAATGCTAGAGGATTTGCCACTGCAGTTTAAATGCTTTTTTTAAAGTGGCTTATTTCATTAGCTGTCTTAGAGCCAAGGGAGCACATGAGCATGCACTTCATTCCCTCTGGGCAACAGCCCCTCAAAAATTATTGATTTCAATAGGCTGGTAATTCAGCTGGAGTGTCAACCTCAAAATCCACGAGAGAGGCCTAAACATAAAAGACTTGACATAAGATCATTCTGCCTGGCAAAAGCTCCAAGGTTTTCCATGCCTGGGAAGTCTCCTATTTCAAAACACAAAAACTTTTCAGTGGAATATCAGCAAGGTGGTTATGGCGCTGTTGAAGCAATAGAACCCTTGAAGACTTACCACCAGCTTTTACATATAAACATAGTGTTCTGCACACAAATTGAGAGAGACTTCAATGGAAATGTTTGCATTTCAACACAAGTCTCCTTGGTGAGTGATCTAGCTTGTCTCTAAGATCAAAGTGATGTGCATTAACATCTTCTGGCTTGCAGAAGAAAACACACAAAACCCACCCATAACTCAAAGTGTAGTGAACTACAGAAAAGCAGCCAGAGAAAACAAGAGGAAACAGAATGGATAAACCAGATCATCCTCCAGAAACAGGACTAAATACAGATGCAGATTAGCCTGGCAAACTGAACATTTCTAGGAAGTGCTGATATGTCACTGTATTGCCAAAATTAGAAAAACTGTGTAGGAAGCAATTAGCTACTGTAGCTTTTCCCTACTTAAAATGATTGTTCAAGGCTATATTGTAATATGCAGTTGGTCATACCAATTCAGCATGTAAATGCTGGCATGAAAAATGCCACTTATTCAATCTCAACTTCAGAAAAAAATCAAATGGAGTTGAGAGAAATAACAGCTCTTTTCCTGACCATTCTGCATTTGCACTTCAATTCTATTCCCAACACGCAGCTTCCTTGTGCACATTGTACATGTGTCCTCCATAATTAAAGCTTTATTTGAACCTCCCCCCTCTTTCCACAACTCTCTTGGTTAGATCAAAACAGTAGAGACAAAAACTGAAACATGCCTGGGGTGCAGGAGAGAACAAGAAAGACCATTTAGTGAAGTAGGCTAATGGTGGTGGAGAGGAAGGGGGCTGATTTTCACATCTCAGAACTGTTAAGCCTGCAAATATTACTGAAATCACATCTGGGAACAAAGCTCTGCTTTAAGTAAGTTCACCCATGAGTGTTGCTAAGCAATGGAGAAAAGACAAGGGAGAGGGAGAGTGCCTGACTTTAGGATTAGGAGAGGGCTAGAAGATAAAGTAGGGTTTCTGCATAGCTTTACTTATAAAAACTTTCAAGATGTTTGTTTTTATTGCCTGTCTTCCAAACTACTTGTACCATGATTACTCAGGTCTCGTTCATTATCTATGCCAATGCACACCCAGCACAAAGAGGTGCTGCGTCCCCGAGCACTGGCACAAGCGTTTGCACAGCAGAACTGCCAACATCTGTCTCTGGACTTAACAGGTAAGAACAGGAGAAGCTTTCCTGATGCAAATACTATAGAATTTAATGTCTATATTTTAGAGAAATACTGCAGATACTTGTTTTTATGTAACTTAAACTATGAAGTGTACGGGAAATAAAATACTTGTGATAGCTAGAGCTTGCTCTAACTCTATTCGTATGCTGGTAGTTACAGAAAAGTGAAGTATTTTGTCTTATAAGATCAATAAATGTCATATCTTCACCTCACTTAAATGAAGTTTTTCTGTCCACTCTCTACTGGTATCTTGATATTGTAAAAGTTTCTTATTCTGCTTTAGCAAGATTGTTTCCAGTCCTAAGGAAAGCAACTACACAGTTTCAGCTGTAGACAAATATATTACCTTATATTATTTCCCAGAAAACATTTGTAGCCTTGTTGAGCTAAATGCCTCCATAAACTATAGCATGTACATTTGTAAAGCATGCATTGTTGGAACAGTAAATTGAATTCTTTGATTCATTTTTACATGGCAGTAGTATTTTTCTTTTTTTTTTATAAAATCATCATAAATATTCCAGAATGCTCATCTCTTTATTACTCAGAATTATATTCCATATGCTAAGGCATTTGCAGCCTCACAGGTCATTTCATAGGCATTAAACTTTTACTGTATACCTGTCTTTTTAACATTTGCTAATAACTCATCTGGAAAGAGAGTGACATTTGTTGCTGAGTAACAGATGTCTGCACACACAGCATGAACTAGGAGAATTTCTCAGCCTGAGATCCTAGATTATGATTAACTACCTAGTCAGTATTCTAGTTAGAGATATTATGAAGGCCTTTCCCAAAACTCAAGATATTCAAAACCTATCACTTCTGCAGCACTCCAGCAGTGTTCCCTGCACATAGGATGCATTTCCCTGACAGGCAAATGGCATTTAATAGACTAAACAATAGAAACTAATTAAAAAGATGGAGTGGTGTAATCACATTTTTATTTTATACATCTTTGATGTTTTCAAAAGCAGAAACTCTGAACCAAACATTTTAAGCTCAAAGAAGCACGGACACAGTACAAAGGCAAATTAAGCCATGTGCTGAAAAAACAACCTACAAGTTTTCCTCTGATAAAGGTGATAAATTAATTACTGAGGTTGGAAAGCTCCCCATGCCTAACACGTAACATAGGTCACCCCCTTGTACTATATTTTATTTACATATACAGTCAGAAGCAAATCTATGGGCAGTTGCTTTAGCGCTGAATAGGCAGAGTCATATCATTTTTCATCCTCAAGAACTCATCCAGGCAGTCCAAAACAAAGTGATCAAGTGGAAATATAGACCAGGATGGAAGAAAGATGCTGTGGATAACCCAGCAGTTAACAGTTTCATATAGCAAACCTCTTGAAATGGATGACATGTAGAAAATGCACTGAGATCCATCATGTTGCATTGCCTAATTGACTTTTTTCCCCTTCTGCTTTTTCTTAATGAAAAGCAAGGAATGAGAGAAGAAGAAATCTTCCCTATCAGCAGCAGCAGGGGTTGCTGCAGCAAGATGATAATTCCCTCCTGCTACTCTGCTGACAACCACCAAGCTGCACAGGAAGAGCAAAGCATTTTAATCACGGAATTGAAAAACACAGCAGTTCCTAAAGCTTCTCCTTACCTTGGTTGATTTACATTAATTTTAGGATCAACTAGCTTTCAGTGGAATAATGTTATCTATGGAAGATAACAGAGGAGGAAGAACTCGGTGTAACTTCTAGTTTCCCTGTGCATAACAGGGAAGGATGTATGTGCATAAACAGTTCTGGAGCATCTTAGATAAGCAAGGACTACTGAATTCCTTAAAAGCACAGTGCAAACTTGAGGGGTCCCCAATTCCATACTAAATGTTTTATAAGTACCACACTTTCAAATACACACCATTAAAAGGATAAAAAATACATTAGCAACTGGCAAGCCAGGGTCCAATCCAGTGTCCACTGGACCCATCAGAAATCCTGTGACAGAGGCCTCAAGGTTTTGGCTCCAGCTCTTTCATCAGATTATAATTTATAACAAAGGCACTCCATAAGGAACTGCTAAGACAAATGCAAATCTTGTGTCAAAGACAGTCAGACACTCCCCAAAATTAAAAATTTGAGCACACAGCAGCTTACAGGCAGCAGCTTTGGGCATGTGGCACAACATCTGCTACAAAAACACTAGAAAGCAGACCTGCAGCAAACTGGACCAGTGCCAGCTCTCAAGATTATCCCCCCTCCAAGGCTGTCAAGTAAATGGACAGATGGCAGCCGATGCACTCACAGGATAGTTAGCTCAGTTAACAATCAAGTATGCTAAATGATTTCAGATTCACTCTGCACCAAGCATTGTACTTTCCAGTGAACCATTAACACTGTGTCCTAATAGAAATATGGTTTGGTATGAAGGAACTGGCAGATCCTGTATTTTACAAGACAGTTTCTCTGGAACAATTTGTCAGGGAACATTAGATCTGCCTTCATGAATAAAGTGAGAATCTGCCAAGTTTGCCAGGCGAGTTTGTTCATAATTTTAATTCTACAGTGTTTGAAGAGTGAGGATGGAAACAAACACAAGATGCAGGTCAGTTATCCACACAAGCTGCTCCCAGGAATGCACTCAGCAGAAAGCAGGAGGGATGTTAGGAGCACACAGGATCTCACAGCACAGCAGCTGTGCCCCTGCAGGGCTGCCTGCCTGCTGTAGGGCATCACACAGCTCTCCTGGACAGGGCAGCTATCACAAGCAGCCTGCTGGGTGATACACTTGTCACCTGAGTGCACACATGTGACAATTCAGCCCAGAAAAACTAATGGTTCTTGGGTTTAAATGGGTAAAATCTGTCAAGAAAATTTGGCCCTCATACATCAAGGGGGCAAGTAATTCAGTACTGAGCACTAGCACATAGCATACAGGTGGACTTTTGGCCTCAGCATTACAAGGTACATCTTTAAATTCTTCCTCCCTATGGTTAGATAAGACTGCCTTTAAGGACACTTGTAGATTTAGTGACAAATTTATTCTACTGATTTGTTTTTCCATAAATCAGCAGGACAAGAATAGTCTTTGAAAAAAAATATTGGTTTCTTCTCCCACTTCCACCCTCTGCTCCTTTTGCATATCCCTTTTATCCATCCACCCAAAATCCCGTGTAGCTAAATGGCTGATCAAAAGTGCAATAGAATTCATTTATTACATATTTGGCTCCAACGACCATTTTATTCATCACTGTTGCACCTAATAAATACCCTGAGAAAATACACACCACCACCCCTTTTCTACCTGCATTGGAAAAATCCTTCAGCAGAAAACAGGGGAGAAACCCAAGAAAAACAAGTGGAAAAATAGAAGGACAGGGGAGAGAGAAAACTTAGTTAGCTCTGTTGAAGGAGGTAGGAGTTGTGCCATGGATACCAGAAAAGCAGCACCTCACACTTCTTATCTGTTATCTCAGTTCCAAAGAGTAGGACTGAAGAAAACTGAAAAACATAAAGCATTTCCAGCGTGCAATCAACGAATTAGTCCCCTACACAGTCAGGTAAGTGCCAGCTGGAGAGCAGCAGCCTCTGACGGGCGCAGTGAAGTGCTGTGCTTTGGACTCACACTCTGAGCTCTCCCAGAGCACAGACCCCGAACTGCTGCAAGTGCTGAGCCCACAGCAGCTGCACTGCGTGGTGCAGGGCTGCAGCAGCAGCAGCAGCAGCAGCTCGGGCCCCGCTGCAGCAGCAGCAGCAGCAGCAGCTCGGGCCAGCGGGGCCGCACCTGCCCGCGCTCAGTGAGAGGACAGCACCCAGCTCTGCTCACTTTCCCTTTCTGCTGTGACACCGGTTTCCTTCAGAGATGTTTACAGGGCATGGCCATAGTTAGACCAGGGAAATCAGCAGCAGCAGGCAGGAGCTCATATTCCCTGCTCTTCCCGTTCAGACGTGGAAAGGTGCCACGCAAATACCAGCGCAGGAGAGGGAGCCCTGCCAGCGCACTGAGCTCCTCAGCAGTCCTCTCTGCAGCTTTCCTCTCTCGAGGAGCCAAGGTTGGGACCCCGGTGTGTGATCACCAGAGCAGGGAAGTCAGAGATGCGATTTAAAAAAATAAAGAGCAAACCAGCCAAAAATGGAGACACAAGCAACCTCATTTTCTGGCTCAACGTTATGAAAATCTGATTAGACCTTAGTGAAATTTAATCTTTGCCTTCCAGACCCTTCTGAGACAACAATAAAGATCTCCTGAGGTCATAAAGTACCTGAAGAGGAGAGATATCACCCAACTGTAGGAAAATAGCTGAGAAAAATTATTTTTCTTGGCACTAATCACCAGATAAATCTGCAAGAAATATCATTAAAAAGTGAATGATAAAAAGCTACACATCACTGTTTTCAAATACAAGAATACACTTCATCAGACAAAGTAATAAAATAATATGAAAAGGACAAGACAAATTAGCTACAGCAATAATTAGGAATGCCAGACATTCAGAAGAGAGTATTTGTTCAAATTGCTAATATAGTCAAGAGACAGAAAAATTGACTCCCAGCAGTCCCACAGAGCTAACATTTCTTTTTCCTTTTTTTTCCTACTACAAATTGACAGCAAAAACAAACCAACCTACCAGATATATTTTTATATTATCAGCCCTTCCCCAGAACAACTCTGCTTCAAAACCACTCATTAGGCTGGAACTGGCAAACCCCAAAGTTCCAGTCTTTTATTCTCAGCCAGAGGGTCCACATTTCTCAGTGTCCTAGTAACAGCTGTTCCTACGTTGCCTCATGAGACAAAGAAAAACAGGAAATTTTTTTACTTTCCTCAAAACATTTTTACTTTCCTGGACAGATAATACATGGTGCCATTAGCCCCACCAGAGGCCACACTAGATACTGCTTCCTGGGTGTGCTCAGCACAGGTCTACAGAAAGCTCTCCCTGAAGGAAGTGCTGATTTTTGGGTGTCATTCCCCTCTGCCAGCTCAGCGGTGGCAATGGCACCAAAAGAAGCCTTTCTGCTCATTCAGCATCTGTGGTGGAATATTTGCCAAGGGTTTGATCTTGGCCTCTTGCTTTGTGCCTACAGTGCCCAGGATTTCCAGGGGGTCTCACAGCCAAACCTTTCCTACTTTGGGGTTGCTGTGCCCACCACAAGCCATGTTTTGTTGGCACGGTGTAAAACCAGAAAATACTACAACACTGACATTTCTTAGATTCTTCCAATGCTCTGCTTACAGTCCAACAAGATCAGCTTTTGCAGCTTTCAGGAAAGAAAGCAAACGATTCTTACCAAAGTACAGCAATCTGGGAAATTCAAAAAGAAAAGGAAAAACCAGGTATGAACAGGTGGTAAAATTTTATTTGCAATCTTCTCCTCTAATAATGTAGTATAGCAGCCATCTCCAACCAACTCATTTTTATCACATCATACCAGACAAAGTGATACATGCAGGAAATATTAAAAAACAAACAGATGCTAAAAAAATCCTAAACTATGGGTGTGCAGAACCAAAATAATTGAGGACAATGTGCATGTACTGAGTAGAGTTAAAAACTAGAGGATGGTAGATATATATATATGGGTGTATATATATATATATGTGTGTATATATATATATATATATCTCAATCATCTAGGAACTCAATTTAATTTTTGCATGCATTGATTCCCCCATGTCCTTATTGCTGCTTATAGAATCCTTCACTTACTAATTCCATGTCTCATACATCCATGCAACAAAAACATGATTACATCGCACATAGTTACCCAGCAGAACGTCTGCAGAATAAAGTTTGCTGATTAAAATCTAATTTCAATCATGCAATTAAAAAGTCTAGAGTAATATTGCAATTACAATACTTCTTAAATGCATCTATGCAGAAAGCTATAAAACTGGAAAAATATGGTATTCTGATCTCTTACTGCACAGATGTACAATAATTCTCAATCTGTTCTTGCCTGGGCAAGTCAGAGTGTGTGCAACATTCAAGATTAATTAGAAGGAACACGTGTTCCTCATGAATGATGCCATGTCTAGTACTATATGTAAATTAATTCATGTCAGCATGGGCCATGTTGTATCATGATTATTTTTTTTTTTTTTTTTTTTGAAAAGGATGTACAATTTTTTGACTGCAACTACTACAGATTGTCTGTTGATTTTACAATAGTGGTAGAGAGATTTCATAAAAATAAAACATTGGGCAATATGCAAGTTGGTTTTCTGCTAGGTTTTTTGTTGTTTGTTTGATCTTTGCCAACTGACTGGGATAAGAGAATTCATAAGGTATGAACACATTATATGCTCTTTGGACATCTATGACATGAATAGTGTTTATCACAAAGACTCAACAGCAGCCACCTCTTCCCCGCTTATCGCCTTGAGGAAGCGGCACTGCCTCCAACGCCAAACACAAAATAACATTACACATGCAGAATCCCAGATCTCAGCTTTAACTGTCCTTTGATCTTCCATAACTGAAGGAAGTGTAAACCAAGATCAGGTTTATTAACTACAGATCAAAGTGCAGCCTAGTTCTTCCCTTTCCAACAGCAATTAAAGACTGGAGGTAAATTTCTAGAGAAAATTATTTTGAGATATATAGGTTATTTTTGCAATCATTCAATGTGCCATTCCAATTTAAAAACACAACTTCAGGACACTGTGACCCATATTTTTCCCAGCTCTTACTTGGAGATTCCTGCTCTTCCTCTGGCATTAGGGTGTTTGTTAATTGGGAGCGTGGACACGTAGCACCATGTTAAGAGCTAACAGAACTACTGCAGTAATACAGTAAAAACTTAGAGGTCCAATCATTTTAAAATGCATTTTATCCTCAAAATACATTCTTCCAACTGATTCAGCTGTACTGAGAAATTGGCGGTACAGCTTATTTGAAAACTCATTGAGTATGAAAAACCAAATATATTTCTCCAGCCTTGGAAGCACCCTGGAAATTGCCTTCTGTTCCCAGCATCGTGTGAATTCATCATTAAAGTGCACTGCAAAATAAAAAGCTATACTGCACTTGGATTTCACTTTAAGGAGCAATTTAAATCACCTCTTATAACCCAAGAATTGTAATTCTTTACCATAGCAGCATCTTAAAACACATTGTAGTGTCTAACTTTTCTGAAACTTAATTGTAGAATTCTCTTAATATGGCCTTCAAAGTAAAACAAAATCTAAGTACCATAAAAACGTTTCAGCTTCTTACACAAATTCTTTGAATGAAAAGCACTACCTTGCAGTTTGAAAGTCAAAGCAGCAGATGTATATGCTAAAGCACAACTCAGGGTAAGAAGATGCCATTAATGATTGAACATTTTTCAATGACTGAACTTTTCTATAGAGAAATATAAAACAAAGATATCTGTGAATTACATGCTTTTTTGGGGTATTCATTCAGATATATCAGTCTTGAAACAGCACAAATGTTTTCATTACAAGTTTGATCATTCCCACAGCAGTCAGCAGGAGGTTTGGGGTACAGTTTGGGGTACAGGTGTCAGGAGCCTAAGACTGGTTCTTGCAGAGCATCACCACCCTCAGCTTCCATCATGCTAAGTCAGCTCACCTAAAACAACATGTCCTAAAGTAGATTTTATTTTTTAAAATACCAGTTGAGAGACAAGTGATAACAGCTAAAACTCAGACTACCTTCTTTATTAAAAATAACACAGCCCTGCCTCTTCAAATTAACACTTTCACCCCCTCTTCTCCAGCTCATCTCCTGTACCCTGTGTTACATTCCAGTGCCACCAGACCTTCACATCAGTGGCTGGATTGCATCCAAGGTTCATCATCTTACAGCTGGTTTCAAAACCACAAGGTAAATTAGCATTTACCCTTACAGATGCCCAGCAACAATTACCATACTATATTCAGCTCTCTCCTTATATTGGCAAGTACTGCTCAGTATAAAGAGTTGGCTTTTAAAAAAAAAAAAAAAACACTCAAACTGCAGGCAATACTGACACGTTTCCTTATATTCCCAAATTAGTTGCATAATGCTGCTGCCCTTTTGTAAAGATAGATCACACTGGCACTTCAGAAATGGCTGCAGTTTCCAAGTGATGACAGAATTTCACATCCCCGCCCTATTCCCACCGAGTGCCAGGATCCTTTCCAACGCCTGCAGCAATGCTTTGAAGTAGGTGCAAATGCAGCAAATGCAAAAGATTAAAGGATCCTGGAGTTCATGGAAAGAGGTGCAGAGCTCACTATCACCAGAAAGATTCAACTAAACATTTTAAATTTTTATTTAAAGAATTTCATCAAGAGATGAGTTACACCATTGTACTTTTCCTCAGGATATATTTTACATAACTGTCTATGCTGCCTGTGACTAAATCCTTAGATGCACAGAAATGGACACACACATTCAGCCTTCCACAGTCGTTCTGAGACAGTGCAGATCTCACACACAGATAACAGCATACCAAGAGCTGAAAGGTTAAAAAATGTTCAAAATAGACAGCAATATTACCTCAACATTTTCTTTTTTAAGCAGCTTTCACACAGAATGCTTAAAGGAGAAGTTTCACATTTAAAACATACTCCTACATGGGGAAGCTGCAATATTTCTGACAGACATTTTCATTTTTGTTAGGCATTTTACTTACTCAGTATCCTGTCAGTTTAGGAACTAGGAATCAGGGCTTTCAAAAATCAGCTGATGACATGAGTCCCAGTCACTGTCTGTCCCTCCAAGGGTGGCTTACCAAGCATTATTTCTTTTAAGGCAGTGGAAGAGAAAAAGTGGGGTTGATGGTGATTTTTTTTATTATTATTAATCCTTCAAACCACAACTGTTAGCCAAGTCAAAGTTGAATACTCAAGTAACAAAGGTTTCCACCTCAGTCACTAGTGAAGTGTGGAGTGTACCAGTAGCAAAACCTGCATACCCACAGGGTATCACAAAATCTGTTCACTAAGACATTCTGACATCGGCTTTCAGAAGATGCACTATAACACAGGCTGCTGCAAATTTAGATGGCTTTTAAAGTAATAAGCCACAAAAGACTGCCTAAAACTTTCTGATGAGTATACCAACAGTTGAAAATAGTCCATCAGCTACAGTGATATTTTATTTCTGTTGTCTAGAGATAAGTATGACAGATTTGGAAACAGAACTGGTCTTAAAGGCCATAAATAGAACAGAGAAGCAGAAGTGCCCTCTGTTTCTCTGCTATTTCTATTCAGCTCTGGGTCTTTCTGCCCAAACCTCATCCTCTAACTTGAGCTCCAGCCTCTTCCTTTCCCAGATGGCACATCTTGCCTTCCCCAGTCAGGGCCTCAACACCACATCCCTTTTCCTCCAGCCCTAATACCACAGGCCTATTCTCCCAGCCCACCACAAAGCCTTGCACTTGCTGCCCATCCATGCTCCTTCCTTACCCTCTGCCCTGACTGCAGATCCCAACGCTGCCTTGGGCGATGCAGAGCAAACAGCAGCCGGGTGGGAGCATCCTACAAGAGCTGAGCCACAAGAACTACAGCAAGATGCTTTTATGTTTGCTGAACCCTTGGATCCACTGCTCCCACAAACCTGCATGGAAGGCACGTGAAGTGTGCTGGAACTCTCTGCCCTATAGCTGACCCAAATAAGCACTAGTTAGACTTTTGTTACTGATGCATTTTCATTTTAGAATCTACACAAATTGTCTAAATACATTTAACAAAGGTTGAGTTTGGATCTTCTCCTAAGACCAGCATTGCTGAAATGAAGCTGAAGCAGATCCAGTTTCTCCTCCTGGACCTGTGATACACCACCACCACAACAGATTTGTCCTGTTTCTAATACTTGTCTCCCTCCTGCATCCTAGATGGAACTACTGAAACAATTCTCACATGGGCATTACCAACCTCACTGTCCTTGTACAAGACCTCTTCCTTTTTGATCTGTTTCCCATTGCTTTATAAAAATTTAAGAGAGGAAGATTGGGAAAAAGAAGGAAATGAGGGAGAGTTAGTTACATAGTTTGAACACTTAGAACTGCTGCAAGGTAGACAACACCTATAACTGGTAGAATATTTGTAAAGATAAGTTTAAAGGCCTAACACATAAACAGTACTCTGAGTTACAGCACTTAATGCTTAACAGAGTCAGCATAGAGCCCTAAGGCTACAGTGAAGTTAACAAGCATGAACAACAGAATTGCCAATACCAGGACACAGTTTATATGTATCCTGTGCACATGCTTTTTCAAATGTAACTAATTTTTACTGAAGATAAACAGGAATAATAATGAATATCTTAGCCTGTGGCACTGGGTTGGCAAGGTACCATGCACAATGAGAAAGCACAACAAATTTAAGTTCTAAAAATATATTAGCAGTAATAGCAATTTTTAGCTCCTTGCTGTTTTGTCTTACATTTTCAGTGTGACCTAGTGAAGTCAGACTTCCACAATGACTTAAATGTTCTTCACTTGTGTAGAGCAAGTCAGGCTTTTCTAAGAGGGTCAGTACCAAGACACTGGTATTTCATCTGTCTTCTTTCCCAGCTTCTTTGCTCTCCCCTAAGCCCTATATCACACTAGGGTGGAACACTGCCCTAAACTACTACATCCTCAGACCTCCTCTGGGCTTAGGAGTTAAATTTATCATTTTTCACCAATACAGTCACACCTAGAGGCTCCAAGGAGTGAACAGCTAACACTGTTTAATCTAGTCTGCCCCCCACTCCTTCTCAACAAGTCCTTTAATAACCCAAAGGTGTGAAGAGATGAAAGCAATACAGCAAAAGCCAACAACTCAAAATACTAAATAACTCTATTCTCTGACTTGTGACTTCTAAGTTTCCTTGGCCAGTCCTCAAAGGTTCTCCCTGAGACCAGGAGGCCTTATCTGATGGAATTCAACATCACTAACTTCAAAGTCATGCTCTGCAGGCATGATGAGGAAATCAATCCAACTGTGATACACAGTTATTAGATCAGCTATTGCCACTCAGAAAAAAAACCTGTGAACTCGCCTGTGGAAGTGTCAGCTCAGTGTTCATCAACAAGGGAAAAAATGAGTCAGAGGAACAATCCTCCAAGGAACAGAAAATGAAATCTAACACACCTTCCTGTGTCCGTCACTACAAACTTGGATGGTGGAATTCAAGTTTTGTTTAACTTTTTTAAACTGTATTCAGCTTTTCTTCTAATCCCCAAAGAACACTGGGGACAAGAAAATTCTAGAAGAAAAAGGCAATTATGGGTAGAAAATGTAATCAACACTGAAAGAGACTAGAACTATGATACTCTTTCAGACTGGGGAAAAAAAGGGATTTAGATGGGAATAGACTACCACAACACAGTTTTGGAGTTTAAAACACTTCTTCAAAGCACAACTCTGAAGACCCAGTTTAGATCCTGTTTGCTATGGGCAAATCCCTCAGAGCCTCAGCCAAAGGTCATTTGAAGTGACACACAGCAGCAGAGAAAAGAATTGTACAGTATTTTCACCACCACCACCACCTCAGCCAGGGGACAGCACCAACCCAGGCTGATTCAGAGTTGCTACCAGATGCTGTGTGCCACAGAGCACTGGCTAGAAGCTACAGCTGCCCCCAAGATAACCTGAAATCTGAAACTGGAGATTGTGCAAAGATGCCACCTGCTCCCCCTTGCAGTGTTAGCAAGCCTCTGGATGGGAGCCAGTCCCAGGGGGGCATGGAATTCTGCTGCTTGTTCACACATACATGCACAAGAGATTCAATGTGTTTTTTCCTAGTGTAGAATTTTTATTCCAGAAAACATAGGGCTGTTGGGTATTTTCTCACTCCCCCTCTCTGTAGATGCCATGTAGTCTGAAGAGAATGAGAAAAATCTATACCTTCTTAAAAAACTCTTTTTTAATGAATTTAACTCCTTCCACTGCCTTAGGCAGAAGATTCAAACCCAGATGAACATGTGTTTTCATACTTTCACAAGCAAGTCTCAACAAGACCAGGCTTACAAATGCAGCCCAGAAGTAACACAATCAATATTTCCCTATAATATGGCCTAACCCCTTGTAGAAGGCTTTTCATATAAGTAAGATGATTAAAAGAACCTCCTCATTCTTTGACATTTAAAACCAAGAATTTCTGCCAGAAACTGTCCAATATTTTTCACCAAACAGGAAACTTGGCCTCCCAACCCCACCAGCTCCCGGTACAAGCAGCTGTGCTCTCCCGTCCACAGCTCTAGTCCAACACCAAACCCCACATTTTAATCCAGCACTTCTGTGTGACTGTCTTTGGGCATGGTGAACACAGCCTTTCTTCAGGCCTTGGTACCACAAAGTTATTGTAGACAGAGACCAAAGCCTGTGTCCAGTGGTGTAAAAGCACTGACCATGAAGGAAACACACCCCACCAGAACTGAACTGACACTGAATTGAATGCTCTGCTCTGTTATAAAGAAAAAGAGCAGAGTGTGTTGTTGCCTTTTTCCTGACCTGGAAATGAAACTCGAGATAAAGACTGCCTTTTATATTACCTCCTTACTAAAATTATTTGAAGGACTTCAAAAGGCAGTTATAGAAAGATGTACACAAAACACCACCCCCCTGCCGGGGTGAGTACATTTTTATAGGCTTTAGGAAATTAGCATAATTGACAAAAAGCGCCAATTAGGAGGTCAAGTGGTGATGCAATTCCCCCCCAGGCCAAGCCCCTTCTCTGGAGTCGGCCCCTTGGCACGAGTTGTCCTTTGTGCATGAGAATGAATCTCAGTTGCTCTCGGCCTTGGGTCCCAGGAAGAACCAAGATAGCACAGAGCCTTGTACCTGCCCAGGCTGGGAGCTCTGGAGTTTGTTTTGTCTTTCTGCTTAAGGAAAGGCCACGGAAAAGTACTGGGAACACTAGTCACTAATACAGCAGACTACAGAGCTACAAATATATGTGTGAAGAATACAAAGAACACTTAAGAGAAAAAAAGACAAAACCTAAATGGCATCAGTGTGAGCATGGCAATTGTTATCTGAGATCTAGTTCATGGAAGAACCAGCTCTAAGACTCTGTATTGTAATATACCAGTGTGAAGAAAATGGAAAGGAAATGCTTCAAATACTGGGACAACATTTATTTTCTGATTCAGACACTGAGGAGGATAGCCTAAAGGTTGCTTGACATTACCAGCCCATTGCTCCAGGACTGGTCCTGCAGATCAAACTTCAGCATAAGTTTAGTTGTCCCTAAGGCACCCTGCACCATATGCCTGGATTTTGTATGTCTGACCTCTTCCAGGAGACACCAGCTGCCCTGTCCTGGATAACAATAGGCTCTTAAAGGCTTCCTCAAGTCAGGACATTTAATAAATTTGAGGGTTGGGTTGGGGGATGAAGGTGAGGGGAACAGTGGGAAGAGGTTCACAGGTGACTGAAGCAGTGTCAACTTGTGCTCTCCTGGCTGGCAGTCTCCCAAGTCACCGACCTCCCAAAGAGTCAGTGAAGTGTCTGTCACAGGGTTTTCCCTCTGCAGCTTCACACCCCATTAACATGCTCAGCAAAATCTACTGTCTGCACAGGAGGAAGCATCACCTCTTGAATCTTTACACCACTCGCTCCTGTTTTGACAGTGCTTGATTATAACCTGTGGTGTAAAAAATCAAATGCATTTGCCTGCCTGCATTTGAGAGTGAAGATATTCAGCAGATACACGTTATAACCTTTCAAAGTTATATCCAGATATTAAGTGGCAGAGAAATATTCTGACTGCTTCTAGCAGAAACACAGAGAATTATTTTAACAGTCTCAAAACTATTCATTACAGTGGAAGAAACCAAAAACAGGCATATCTGGAAGAGAGCAAGATCCAACAACACAAAAATACAAACTCATGACATGGAGGAAAGCTGTGGAAAACAAAGTTAGTAATGCTTTCACTGCTCAGAGCACGTACTGAAATGATAACTAGAAACCCAGAGTGATATTATTATGCTTTTGTCATATGACCTTGTCAGAACTTCACTTGGCTGGAGAAAGTCTTGTAGTTTTGTTCTTTCACTTCACCCCTAGAGCCAAGTATCTCTCAGAGACATTTATTTTCTCAGCATGTCATTTTGGGAAGTTGTAATTTTACTCAATATACACAAAGTCATTTCTCTGTTCTCAAAAAAAAAAAAAAACACCTCTATCCAAACTTGTGCATTGTGCATGTAAACAGTCAGGAGAATCATTGCATTAAGAAAGCACTTCATTACCAGCCATTCAGACCACATCTTTGTTGAAAAATTGTAATGAATAGCATTTATACTACAGGTATAACATTTATACTACAGGTGTCCTTATGTTCTAAACTATGTTTTCAGCACAACATCCACACTCAAAAACTTTCCTATCTACTCTTGCATAGCCCACATTTGTTACAGTGTAGAGTGAAATTCCTATTTTGCTTTCAAGTAAGATTTCTAAACATACACATTTGCAGTTTAAGTCCTGCTAAAATGCTGGAAGACAGAGCCTGTACATTTGCTCTTAATGTATCCACATGGCCTATGCTGCTTTCTACTCACCTGGTTAACAGCCCTCTCATTCCTTCCATGAAGGCTGCTGTGTTAAGTTGACCAATGCCTGGCATTCCCCCAGTATCCTTCAGTTGCCAAAAGAAAAACCTAAAACTGCAGATAAAACTTATCATCCTGTATTCATTGGATGTCCTGAGCAGTGCTCGAAAGGCACTGGAACGGTAACACCTACAAGAGGTCAGTAGAATAAGGGTCAATTAGAAATAAGAGACCAAAAAGGGCTTGAGCCAGATGACCTCTGAAGGTACTGGAACCATTTCTCAATTTCCAGGCCATTACCAGCAAATTCAGCAATGTACCCATTGCTGATACAGGATCAGACCTCCTTTATCATCACTTTGGCCTTGCAACTACATGTACTACCTAACAGTCTAATTAAACTTTTTCCTGCTAAACACCATGGTCAGGCCACATCATGAGCCATTGCATGACAATGTAAGTTATCAGAAGGAGCAAAGCAGAAGGTCACGTCCAAAAGGTCAGCTCCTATTTGCTGCCTTTTTCAGCAGGTGCTCATAGCCCTGATTTTCTTCAGCAAACACCCACAGAATGGTGATCAGCTTTTATAGACTTCAAACACTCATACAGACCTTGCAGCAAATGAATTTTGGGAACTAAAGTACCACTGCAGTCTTGAGTAGGACTTGGGCAGCCTGTCCTTTCCAAGGCAAGCATCCAGTCACACTGAGCACATTCACCAGCCATTAAAATGTATATAAACCAACTTGCACTCCAATTGGCCATGACACTCCTGGGCTGACATCTCCCAGGTAACACCAAGTTTTTATCACAGGCTTCCTGACCCTTATCAGAAAAAGCCAACCATACACAGAATTTCCACATCCCCTGTGCTGACTTCAGTATGCGATGCCAGCCATATGTCACCAACTCTACACACCTGCTTCAAGGGCAACAAGCTAGACTGACTTTTACCAAATGCCTTCATCCTGCCACGAATTAATTTCTCCCTCAAGCCCTCCTGACATTTCCATGGACCAGAAACTGTTAATTAAACACTTCCAGTCATATCCTTTCTCCTGGTTTGCATCCTAATTGCAGCACCAATGCAGCTGCAAGCAAGAACCATTCATCAGCCTTGCTTCCAGCTGGATTTGACTACAGCAAGGAGCACAGCTGAACTCATCCATTTGTCCCCAGAACCCTTCTCTGGAGTCATGAAGGACAAGGGAACCCTAACATTAACCCAGTGCAGCAATCATGAAGCAATTAAACCCTTGAGGAACACACAGAGAACCCAGTACCCCACAACTGCAGCTGTATTGCCAGGGGTACACAGACATCAGTCATGCAGCTCTCCCCTTGGAAATTTGCAGCTGTGCTTTGTGGGCTTCACGTGGCACACAGGGAGCCTGAGAGCTGCTGCAGATGCCTTGAACCAACACATTGAAAAAGTTCCCAGCTTCATTTCAAGATGATATTTTCCTGATAGATTTTTATCTTACATATACCAAAAAATTTGCACTCTTGGAGGTTTTTGCACAAAAACTGTTTCCATGTATTTTGCCTACATGCACAGGAGAAATACTTTAAACAAACCTGCTCCTTTAACTGTTTGCTTAAGAGGATGCTGTTGCAATGAATTATCTTTCTTTAGCCACAGCTGCCTCCCAATGGATTTCTTCTGTTTCTTACAGGGAATTTAACAGCAGTCTCTCCAATCCAACAGAACTGACAAACTGCTTTAGTTTAGTGAGGCTCCATGCTGGGCGAGTCCCAGAACCTCCTATTCTTTACAAAGAGCATTTCTTTTTAAAAGGTGCAGAGAGTTTGTTTCCATATGCTCAGGATTTCTCAATACTGCTGTTCTTACAAACTAGTAAATGAATGCCTCCAGCTAGCAGTAACATTTCTATCAATGTAACAGCCCAGCCCACAGGGATCTAATTTACTGAAACTGGTTAAGTGCTACACAAACATCATCTAGAGAGATTAATTGGCTGTTAAAGTTTGATTGCTTTGCAATCCCTTGGTGATGGTTGGAAAATGAAAAAGCGATCTTTTGTCATTACGTAAATACCTTAAGGTACAGTATATATGCAGAGCTTTGTGTACATTTTATAAACACAGCAAGTCTTCAGTGGGTAGGACAGCCATGACCCATTTATTTATACTGAAGTTTATTTAGTATATTCATTATGGATGACATTTTCCTGAAGTTTATTTAGGAGCAAAGTCTTCCCAGGCTGTAATTAATCCAAATTAAAACACATTTATGCTGATCATTAAAGCAATTTGTTGCAGACAAGTTTCCATTTGATCATTTCCCAAAGTCTGTATTACTGTATTCTGAATCTTCCATTTCCTAAGTGCAAGTTTCATTTCTTCTTCAAAAAAAAAAAAAAAAAAAAAAAAAAAAAAAAAAAAAAAAATACCATAAGCCAAATACTCCTGGCTTCTGGAATTTTTCCACTCAGAGATTCCCTGAAGTTATAGGGGAATTTGGTGCCACTCTTCTATTACTCAGTTTTCTCCATTTCTGGTTTGTATAAGTCTTGCTTAACCAAGAGTTTTATAACCCTGGTTTTCCCAGGGGGCGAGCCCTGATCAGACGTGAGGAGGGGTGCACAGAACAGCTCAAAGCTCTGCTCACTGACAACACTACAAGTCTGTGTGAGGAAGCAGGACCAGAGACCAGCCAAATGAGCTGCCAGTGTGATCACTCCATACAGCTTCAGCAAATGAATGCAGCTGATTTACACAGTGCAGTCCCATGGATAGAAGAAACTACTTTTTCCTGAGAAACCATCACAATTTTTTCACAAGGTACCTCATTAACAACCCTTACATCTCCAATGCCTACAGGCATGTTCAGAGGGATAGGTCCCCTTCTTTAGTGTTTGTATCAATGTTTAGGATGGTGCAGTATGGATCAGAAATATATAGGCAACAGAGTAAGAACAAGTGCTGTTAAGATTAGAGTGGAATTACTGAAATCACACTAGCAATGTGAATAAGAAAAGAAATGTTTTTCAAATTCAGGGGAATTTAAATCCCTTGCATAGTAGGAAAAATCCTTTTTATTCTTAGGCCCAGGAAAATCTGATCAAGAATCAGCAATGCAAAATCCTCAGCATCCCACATTAAATTGTTCTTCCACTGATATATGACTAAATACCCGTAATAGTTCAGCATCTGGGTTGCATGGAAAGCTGTAACACAGAGGGTGGGGAAAAACTAAGAACCATAACACAGACTTCATGTAAAACAGTCTTAAATTAGACTTTCCAAAGGCAGGGCATGAAGAATTTAAACCATTTGCAGATAGCGATACATTTGTAGTCTGGATATATGAACGAAAATCCACTTTGTCGTATGCTGTATGAGTGTGACAGACCATTTATTGAGTAATTTGCACAGTTCTGAAACAGAGAAAACTGGATAAACCATCTCCTCCAGCTGGGGTGTACGGCAGGGGGTGGGAGTTAAATGTGTAGTGAAGTCCACAGCTGGTACAGGAAAATAGGTAATGGCCCTTTGGGAAAAGTAATGGAAAAATCCACGATTGTGTGCATTAACAGACACTCCTAAGTTACCACTGCAGAACAAAGTGCTCAGATACCATGGTGATGAGCACGTTATCAAACAAAGAATGAGTACCAGCTTATACAGTAAAGGGTTCTAGCACAACTGTCCATCAAATGGGCCTGGACCTAGCTTGTTTAAGAAAAGAAAAACAACCAAAAAAATACCAAAACACACCAACACAGCCCCAGGAAAGATATCTCTTGGCACACAAGGTGCTTAGCTCGGTCCTTCAGAGCACCTTATCTGCCTTATTTATTAGAGCTTTCAGCTTGCCTTTGGCCATTTCATCAGATCTTGGGCCAGCAGAGAGGAAGGAGGGGAGTTTGAAGTTTGGAAACCAAGTTCTTCCAAGCTAGATGCAGATTTCAGCTCTGCCAGTGTTTTCAAAAGCTGGTGTACACATCCTTCCCCTTCCCACCTGCCTTCTCTTCCACCACCATTCCGTGATGCCTGGAGAGCCATGTACTACCCAGGAGCACTTAATCCAAGAGATGCCACTGGCATCCAAAAGATTATCACTGGATTTGGCAAGTGAGATATGCTGGAGGCCAAGATTAGCAGGGGAAGAGGGAATGCACTGTTTGGAGCTGTTAATTATCATCTACCAAGCAAATCTTTTGCCACTGGAGCCTGAATTGGCACTCTGCACTAGGGGTGAACACACCAAGCCCTACTTTAAATTATTTAAAACTATCATGCAGCTGGCTTGGATCGTGTTTGTATAAAATAGCTGACTCAAAACCTCAGATTGCTTATCCCATTCAGATTACATTCCCTCACTCGTTCCTGTATTTAAATGAAACGTTTTCAAAATAGGCACCTATATCACTTAGGAAAGAAATACACTTTAAAAGAAGCAATAAAACTGTCTCCTTTCTGCAGTGAAAAGGATCCTAATTGCCTCATGCTTACTAACACCTCCCAGATTTATGGTGCCAGTTGGATTCATCTCCCTCATATCCCATTAAGAGCGGCTATTTCCTGTCAAAGATACACTGAGCAGACCCCGTGCTCCTGCTCTAACCCGCAGATAACGAGCATGGCAGCTCCCTTATTTACACTGCAGTCCTCGGGCAGTAACACTGTTTGCCTTCTTTGCTGCAGCTGTGCATGTTGGGATCAGCACTTGAAGGATTTTTATGTTCACTTGAAAGTGTCTTTCCTGGGCAGCACGCTCTGGAATCCCACTCGTTATATACGACGCTTTAAACTGGCTCCCACCTTTTATAGCTTCCTAAGTGACTGGTCTGCAATTTATGAGCAGAAATGTCAATGATCTGAATCTCCTGTATCTAATTGCAGCGAGGGAGGCCGCAGCATTTGTTGTGCCTTTTCATTGATTTCTAGCCTCGAAAGCCTTGCTTTGTACAGCATTGTCAGAGGCAATTATGGTACACGTGTAAAGCCTGGATTCCACCATAGATCCTAAAATCTCACACTGCAGAGACACTTCTGAACCTGTAAGGCTTACTGATGGTTCCAATTTCCTCTCTGAAGCTGGCCCCAACTCCTTTCCCTCCTCCCCTTCCCACCAAGTATATTGAGTTTCTTGGTTTGTGGAGGTTTTATTTTTTAACAATGGGAATACTCCATTTTCTTAATATCTTTAAAGACTTTGGGCATGTTCAATATAGAATTTTTGTCATCTGGCTTCTATTGAGAGCAAGGCACTGATACCAGAAGAGCTGCCAGCATTTTGTAATGCCCAGCATCCTCTCTACACAACTATCCTCAGGGATTTCACGATTATGGAAGGATCTCTTTGGCTTTTCATCCTGCCAATGGGACTGGTTTGGAATTCAGGAGGTAAAGAGTTAATCATGTGACTTTTTTCCAAGTGTTTTCTCATTTGGGCCATTAAAATTCATTTAAACTTTAAAACAGCTTCTAAGACTTTCCACTTGAATGACATCAAACAGTGCACTCTAAAGTTTTCCAGTATGTTACTTGACCCCTCAAATGAAGGCGTTATATGTTAGTCACATTCTAGACCTCAGGAATCTCTTAAACTTCAAGGTTTTATTTATTTGTTTTAAAGTCTGCTCAAAGCTTTTAATCTCCATTTCCCCATCCAATACTGGTAGACACAAGTTACATTTGCCACATATTACTTACCATTTCTATTATCTTAAATCAATTCCTGTGTTGCTTTTCTGGTAGAAACAGATCTGAATGATGACTGAAAAACATCTTTACACTTCTAGCATAGAGTTACTGCACCTGCAAAACTTTCATCCTAAGTCTGAATGATTTACCCATATTTTTCAAACACTGCTTTCTCACTGAAGGAGTTAATAGTGTGCTTTCCACTACAGTTTGGATTTTTAAATCTAAAGTCACCAGAAAGTTACTTGACTTCCATAGGTAGGCCAGTAAAGGACTCCCTTAGTGCCACAATCTAATAGCATTCACAGCTTATATTAAATTGTTTTAGCAGTGATTAGATTGAAACCATACACTGAATGCTTTTTTCAGCCATGATACAGGAACATTTTTCCTTAAGTTTCATTTATTTTATAAAGTCGAAAAAATAAAATATTTAAAGCCAGACATCACAAGAGCTTATGGATATTTACTTTTACAGATCCTAACTTGGTGTACTACTTTTTTTCTAGCTGCTCAGCCTAATTCATGGCATGTCTCCACGCATGCTGTCACAGACAAACTTGAAATATCATCGAACCTCTGCTCACCCCAACCATTTGGCCTTTGATTCATAAGATATCACATACAAATGTGAAAGAGCTTAATAGCATTCCAGTCCTTTAGTGAAAATTACAAAAAAGTAACACTACACTTGCCATTTTTCCACTGAGCTGCACTTTCTTTAGATCTCTTTGGTAAAGGGAACATTGCACTTTTTAAAGCAGCAGAGGATGAGAGCTGATTTTTAAGTTCTCTGTTCAAGTGAGAGAATAACACAGATACATGGTATTAGAGGAGATTGATAAAAGAATAGGTGAAGCCAAGCACTGCACAGGTTCTCCATTTTCAGTTTTATTAAGAGCAGCACACAGGGGTAATTTACACCATTTTACCCTGGAGATAGAGAGAAGGTGAGGGACAGAAGGGCTGAACAAGACTACTGACCACATTTTCTCTATTAATTCCAATGTTTTTCAACACAACACAGAGCCACAGATACTGTTTGGGTTGTGCCACAGTACCCTAGAAAGGAATAATGCTCTGTACACTTGCAAACAGAACACTGGATCAGAGCACTCATGTCAGTGTCACTAAAGGGACAAATCAGTTTTGTTTCTACTAGATGTAAAATAATGACAACACGTATCATCCCCAGTTCTTTCCCACCCAATTCTCCTTGTGACTTTTCAAGCAAGAGCAGTAACCTCATTTGCCAGAATAAGCACAAAGAGTGTTGTTACAGCCCATTTTGTTCATTTTTTCTTATTAAATTCTGACACAGAGGCCAAACCCAAACAAAATATGCACGTTCCACAATGTCAGTCATTGAAGACCTGCCTTACCCTCGCAAGCATCTAAATATCATTAACTATTACACAATCAGTCAATAGCAACATACTGACTGCCTGCAAAAAGGAGTTCCCTCCACTTCCATGTCAAAAAGTATCCCCCCTCAAAAAAAACCCCACAAACAAGAAATACTCCCCACATTTGGGGGTAAAACCATTCTCAGGTTGCTCCTTCACACGAAAAAGCTTTCAAGATAGAGAGTTCAAATTAACTAATTCTAAGTATTCCTATTAATATTCAGAAAGAAGCTTTCTAAACATAGTCCTGAGAGCAATGCTGAGATGATCATTCTAAAAGTATATGTAGATGCTGATCAGCTCCTAAAACCAACAGCCCTGGCACTTTTGTTAAAACAGCTACCCCTGCAAGCATTCATCTCTTAGCACAGCCTCAGAACGACAGCATTTCTTGTCATTCCTGAAGGAATTGCTCTAATATGCTTGACACTGTGTTTGTGTGGCAGATACAGGAGCACAGAGCACAAATGCAGACTTCCAGGAAATTTCACCTGTGCCTTTATTGCCTTGTTTTCACTAGACAACTGCAAATATCTGGCTCTAGAATTATAATATCTGATTTATTCTTATTAACCTTACCAAAAATCACTACTCTGCTGATGTGTCCCCCTGGAGAATCCATGGCTCCAGTTGCCCAAGGTACTTTCCAGTTGTCTGTTTGCTGAAGCAGTACTTTAAAAAGGAAAAAACAAACAGAAGATAGGAAAAAAAAAAAAAAGAAAACCAAAACAACACAGACAATTGCAAGAGTTCTCAGGAGACTGAATTTGACAGCATTTGTAGACCATAATATGAAGAACCCACCCCCCTCAAGTGATTGCTGCAATTTCTTCAAGAGAATTACAAATAACATTTAAATTTATTCAAAATAAGTTTAATTAAACTGGAATGCCTGACTGCAATTTCTTTGCCTTGTCTTAGGAATAAAAAAAATACCCCAAACTTTGAAAAGCAAGAAAAATTTTGAAGATTGGTTTCTTCAAAACAGTTGTTCATAACTCAGGTTACAAGGGAAATCTTTGCATCACTTTCCCCCATATGGGAATATTATATGGCCATATTAATATTCCCTTTAAATTTCTCAATACTTGAAGCTGAATATCACAGCCCTTTCAAATTACATAAAGAACAACTTGGCATGAAATTAATGTGGATGTGGGGCTTTGGTTATTTTTAACAAGTATTTCAAGCACTTTTTTCATTCTTGCCATGCAGCAAGAACCAAGAACATTTCAGTCAAAGTTTAAAAAGGCATTTGACTAAAAATTGGAAGTGGTTAACATTCTGATGCAATTTTAACTGCCATGTGAATATCTAATTGGGCAATCTCTTGCCTTAATGGACTGTTTCGAAGCGCTCTGTCCTCACAGCTAATGACGGATTCAGTTTTTACAGCAGAACTAACTCAGATTACACTTCTTATCAATTTTAATTCATACGATCTTATGAGCTCCTTCAGAAAGTGTAGCCATTTACCAGACTCCTACAACTAGATACTCCTGACACATTACCAGGGGGTGCTTGGGGGAAGGTATGTGTGTGTGGTGTGTGATATAAGATCTCCTTAAAGCATTAGGTGTTATGAACGCCAAATAACATTTAGGTAAAGCAACTTCTCCCCACTTCTCCCTACTTTATGCTTTTCAAAATACTCAGCCAAGCAACTGCTACTTAAATACCACAGAAATGGTCAAGATACTACACAAACTGAAGCATATCCCATAAATCCCACTGCATATGCACTCATCACTCATATACAATAGTGATGGGTATATTTTAAATTTCACATCATCCCATTATCTAGCGACACCAAATGCAGGCAACTGTATAATTTCCAAAGACAGCTTCTTGGCATATAAACAAAAGTTATCTCCTTACTAATAAATTAAACAACTTCCATTGTGAACCAAAAAAATAAAGAGATATTGCTCTATGCCAAGATTATGCATAAATTTATGAGCCCCAAGAAATTACGAAAATGTTATCTGTTCAGAAAGAAGTCTCTGCACACACAATAACTCCATTCATTTTCATGATCAGCCTTTTGTTCCAGTCTCCTCATGAAGATCTACAGCTTATTCCCACCTTTGGTTCCTAAATGTAACTTTCTTTTATAAATAAGGAATAAATATGGACCCAATGTCAGTGAGTTCACCTAGCTTTGGCTCTGACCCATTGATATTTTTGAAGAATAGCAAGCAGATGGACATATGCAACAGCTCTATGCCCCCCTATACTGGGGGAAGGCAGTCAGGAGGTCAGTGATGACCTTCAAATGGAAGTTATGGGGGAGAGAGACCCAGTGCCAGGACTGGGTTGGCCAGAGGGACACAAGAACCTTCTCAGGAACCAGCCCTAACCACTCTGCTTAGCACAAGATCATTCTCTTCATTGCTTTGCTGGGCAGGATCTGTAGCCTGTCACATGAGTGAAGAGGCCTGTAAATGCACACAGATCAAACTGTGAATTTGCTACAGATTCTAACTTAGTTATGTTCTACAGGAGTGTTGCAGCCCAAAATAAATGACAAAATAAGTCATCTTTTTTTCTACTGGCTTTGATGTGACTAGAAAAAGCTTCTTCTCTCATCAAGATGTTTCATATTCTATTAAGTGACCTCGACATTTAAAAATTCATTAAATGTTACCAGCAGTTGTGAAGTTGAAGGACAAAGGAAAGACTGACAATTAACTAAGGTCTAACCAAACTAGAAGGATTAGCTTGTGCTTAAGTTTAAGAGGAAATTCAAAGCTTTAGGTCTTAAATAGGATTTTTGTCATTTTTCTCTAGGTTTAGGAATTGGGGTCAAAAGTGGAATTATCTGTTTTTTCTGAGCCATGACAGCATATTCTTGCATAAACTCCTCCTGTGGAATGCTAGATGAAGTCCATTGTAAAATGATCTTTTGGGATTTTATATTCAATCAGATACTCATACCTGCACCAACAAAAGTTTTATATTTCTTACATGGCTGCCAGTGCTGGTTCCATCATCCCAAACCCAGGGCAATGGCAGCAGAGCCCACGAGGGGCTGCAGTCATGAACAATTTGAGTAGGCACAGACCAAGCATCTGCAGGAACATTACACTCCAAGCCTTGGTGGTTTGCTTTTTCTTTGCACTAGTGCTTGCCTTTTTACTATGTGGCAAAAATATCTAGAGGCGTAGGTTGAAGGGGTTTTAATCTATGACTTGTTTAACTTCAAAACAATAAATAAAAAATAAAAATCAATTAGAACAGCCAGGAAAAGAGAGCTGCTTTTGTTGGCTTCAAATGAAGGAGTCTAATATATCCTTTCATAAACAAACCTCCTCTCTACTAAGGTTTCTTGTAAGAACAAGGCAGGCTTCAAAAGAGGTTCAGAGATTCAGCGAGGATGGGAACCCAGAAGTTCAGAAAATTCATTTTTCTGCAAAGCAGAGCTGGAAGTCCCCAGGGAACAGCTTGAGAGAGACTTTCTAGTATTTACCAGGTCTGTTCAAGCACAAAGGGCACTGTAAAAACAACCTCTCAGGGTGCTTTTCAGGAAACTAGACATTTTCTGCTGAACCAGCCAGAGCCCATTAATTTCAATGCAGAAAATGATGAATAGAAAAGATGGCTGCCCTCAAAGGTAAACAGAAGTTAAGGTGGAGCTTGGCAAGCAGCTGGTTTTTGGTTAAAATACCACACAAAAAAAAAAATTGTTTCATGCAAAACCACTCAAATTAAAGGAAGTCATTTACATAAAGATTTTTTAAACTATTTTGTTCATCTTCCAGGAATAATCCAGTTGATGAGTTTAATGGCAGAAAAAATTATCAGATCAGAACACTTTTAGGGAAAACCAAAAACACCATGATTTATATGTCTTATAAAGTGAAGCTACAATATTCCATTTCAAAGTGATCAACTAACTGTGTATATACCTGTCCAAACAAGAGATGCCTACAAGTCTCTATAGATTTTATTCAGCATCAAACAAATTGCAAGTTACCTGCAGTCATCAACGAGAAAATAAGGTTAAAAGTCAGTAAATAATTTAATTTCCTGCTTATTCTTCTCTGGATGTTAGTAATTTTATCTAAATTGGCAGTAATTCCTTGAACCAGAGTGCTGGACCTTTGCAGCTGTAACAGGCTCCGTGTTTGGACACCCAGGAGAGGGACCAGGTTGCAAAGGAAAACTGACAAACAATAAATTCTTTCAAAATATCTTTTTGCTCTAACAAATAAACAAGAGCCTTGACTGACAAACCTTCACAGGCTTCAGTTACTAACCCATTGAGCAGTACAGGTGCTCAAAGGTAAGATTTGCAGGGTTCCTGCTTTTTGAGTGTGTAGATGGAGTTAATAAAATTGCCAAAACTGGGGTAATGAGAATAGTTTTGCTCTTTCCTTTCCACCCTCCAGATAATCCCGCTTTAATGTCTGCCTCACCCCACATACAACTTCACTCATCTTCTGGTGCTTAGTTCTGTCTTCTCCAGACCCCTTTTAGCCCTAAGGCAAGACAGAGAATGTGAGGACTGGCAGAGGAAGGAAAGGAAGAGTGGGAGGGAATGTCCTTCCCTTGCAGCCTGGGACTGAGCAGAACAGGTTTTCAGAATTTCCCCACTTTCTTATCTCAGGCAATGCCAGAGAAAATAACTGTGGAAAGCAGTCACCTGAACCCCTGGCCAGACTCTTACACACCCCACTGGCCTCTGCTTGCCAGCAGATGTGATCAAACATGTTCCTAGCTCCAGGGATCCCAAACTGACAAGTTTCATACATCAGCCTTCCACAAAAATAGAAGGAAATCAATCACAAGGGTTACTCATTACACAGTCCTAAGAATCAGCTGCTCATGATGCCACTGGCTTGCTGGTGGATACAGGAAGGGGACTGGAGGTGGATTTTAGTTACATCACCCAAAAGATCCCTATCTGCCATCTTTATGGAGCAGAATCTGATCAGAGGAGTCTACCTCTACCTATGGCCAAAAAAAACTTTGCAACAATGCAAATCAAAATGTCCTTGCCTTAGAAAAACATTACAAATAGATATTTTGCTTGCACTTCAAAATCAGAGGCATGTTCTGACCCAGGCAAGTCCAGGCTAGGTTGCCCCTGACCTTGACTAATCTTTTCTTGGCATGTTTTCCATGTGTATCATCTCCCTAGAGCACATCACACAGAGAGCTTCCAGTTACTAATGCAGCTCTTCTTTCCTGAGTATGCCCAGATGACGAGTTGGAATCTAGCTTTTCCATGAAACTTATTGTCATAAGACCTTTAAGGGCAAGGGAAGGCTAAAGGATTGAAATAAAGATATTTAGAGGAAAACATGGGATAAAGGAGAAGAGGGGAAAATTGAGGTTCAGGTTCCAAAGGAGAATGGATAAATTCTTAGAGAGGAAACTTAAAACAAGAAAGAGTGGCAATGCTAGGGAGAATAGCATGGAAAATAAGTAAGCATTTATATAGAAATCATGCCCCAGGAGAAACCCAGCATCCTAGAAGAAAGTGAAAGAGGGTTTCCACAGGAAAAAAGGCACTGTGGCTCTATCATGCAGCAATATTTGCTTCTGGCTCTGCACCTTCCTACCTCTGACCTACCCTGCAAGAGCACTTGGTATCAGGGGTTTGGAAGGGCTTTAAGTGTTTCACCCCATTTTATTTATCATTTAGCCCTCTTCAGTCAAGACCACAATATTCATTTTTGCAAAATCTAAACCCATTAGACATCACTGAAAGTGTAGCCCTTAAGCTGTCACAGTGGCATGTGCCCAAAGAAGTGCCTGTCATACAGAAGGACAAAGCACTTAGATCACCCAGGTCAGTCAGTCAGCAAGGAAGAACTGGAGACACAGTGCTCTAGTGCCTGCAAAAGGGGTGTAATAAGCTGCCTTAGCCAAAAACCCTCATCCCTGCCCTAGAGCTATGGTTTATCAGATAACTTAATTCACATTCATACAGCAACTTTTATCCTATGATCCCAAAACCACTTTATAGGCCATGCATCCAGCATAATTTACCTATTCATACATACTCTCCTACAGATGTAGCCACACCAAAGTCAGAAGTAATATTTCATTTTCACCAAGAGGTGAGGACGAAGCATTTTCTTAAACCAGATTCCTCCTGCTAACCAGAGAAACACCACATGCTAAGTAATAAAATTTCCCTTATACTGGAATAAGATTCTAATTAATCCCTAATTTTGCCAGCTCCTATGAATCATGAGGAAGAGATTAAAGCAAAAGTAAATATTGGTTCCTTGTCCTATTTACAGTAATCATCTCAAACAATGAAGCTACTTGAGTCACTTACATTATTAGAAGGTGTATGTGGTTATATTTTCCTCATTAAATTCACAGATAACTCCGTGCAAACCAAGTGTTACTCTGAAGAATTACTGAAGTCTAAGCAGCAGCTGTGCCCATCCTACCAATACAATGCAATTTTTCTCAAAATTCAAATGCAATCTGTTCCCAGGCACAAGCAGAGTGGCAGTGGAGAGCTGAGTCTTGCAAAGCAACAGCAGACTATAAACCTCACAGAGATCAACAGCCTTACATCTATCAGCAGCTAAAGATTTTCAAAGTGTGGTGAATAAAAAAACACCACCACTGCTCAGCCCCCCCTTTAAAACATACCTCTCTTCTTGCTACTGAATTAATTTTCCAGGAGACCCTTAAGTACCTCGAGCAAATAGCACTGTACTACATCCTTCTGGCATTCCTTTCATCCCAGAGAACACTGCACACATCACTTAAATCAAATACTTGTGTTTTCACTCTTGTTTTTTCAATGACCAGATGTTTGAGCATTACTATCAGTGGTTAGAGAAGGAGCCAGAGAAGCATGATGAATAGCATGAGGATGAGTGGGCACCATTTCAAAAAGTCTGTGCTTTAAATCCATTAGTATTTAAGAGGTTTAAGTGCCATGATGCTCAATTCATTTTATCACAAGGATTTAAATAGCCTGTTCTGCAACTCTAAGTCAGATAATCAAGGGCACGAACATTTTAGTTATAAAAGCTTGAACAGCTACAACAGTGGTTGATAATTATAGGTGCACAATTTTATGGCAATAATGGTCTCTTTCAACTGAAAGCCCAGATTTTTCTTCTTTTAGCCCGGCAATGTTATTTACAGAAAATGAAAGTAAGACATGCAGTTTCCTAAAAAAAAAAAATTTCAGTTACAATAATGCCTCACAAAAAGATGCCCAAGTCCTGCTTGTGCTGGCCTTCGAAACAAAAGCCTCCATTCAAGTGAAAGAAAAGCAAAACAGTTCACACACAAATACACTTGACAGTACGAGTCTTTCAAGAAACATTGGAATAACAAATACACAAAAGCATTTTGGTGTAATCTCACTCTCCTTCTGATCTGAATGTCATAAAGTAAAAGTAGAAAGTTAAAGTTCAAATCTGGCTTACTTAAAGTCTAAGTAAAAACACATCTTTGACACGCTTCATTATACACACTTCAAAGCTCTTTGCTGGTTTTCTGTATCAATTCCATTTCACCCTTTGCCTAGAAGAAACCAACTCTCCAATGGAATATGCAGCCTTTTAAGGGCAAGTACTTTATTAGGGAATAAATATTGGAGAAAAAAACTGAATGCCATATTCAACCAGACTTATGAAGCAAAAAAATATCACTATCTTAGAGTTCAGGTACATTGAGGACTTGCTCAACTCTCCTATTAAAGGGGAAAAAAACCCAAACCAAGTCTCTCGAGTTCAGAATAAAGGAAAAAGGATGGGTTTTCATCTGTGAAATGCCAGTAAGACACAGCCCTGCCATAAGTGCAGTGCATAGACACTGGCTTGCTCTCCAGCCTGGGGAAAACATCACAGGCTGAAGACAGCCACAGAGCACACTTTGTGTCTGTGGCAATCTGTTTTGTACCCAAGGGGCTCCTGAGCAAAAGGAAAACAAAAGAAAGAAGTCAAAATGCACACAAAAAATGTAAGTCAAGGAATGCAAATAATTGTAGACTGAGCTGGAAAATGGAGAGGAACATGTTTCAGTTCTGTCAGATCCCGAGGGTTTTAAGCCAGAAGTATTACCAGTATGATCCACCATCCAGTCCAAAATTCCCTAACAACATGACAAGCTGGCCTGACAACACTGCTTGCAAAAGATAACACTCACAGAAAAAAACAGACACACTTTCACAAAGGGTCACACAAAGAAAGAACAAGCAATGCAACATTTTTCCATGTCATCAGCACGAAACTCCACCAAAAAGCAAGACTGAATTTTAAAGTGACAACATTAAAAAAAGTTTTCTGGCTGTTTCCTACATTTCAAAGCAAGCAACAGAATCTGAGTTGCAGCAAGTTATCCCCAGCACACTCTAATCCTTCAAAAGCCTCTCCTCTTATGCCTGAGGCTTGGCTAAGGGATCCCTGCTCTATGCACAAGCTGCTCACTCTTAAGTGCCCTCTTCTGCCACTCCTTACCCACCATGTACCACAGTCCAAAAACCTCTCCTGTGACTGCACTCGGCAGATCATTCTGCCCCCTCCTCCCAGATTATTTGTCCATTCACTCCTTAGAGAAAACATCCCAAGCCAAAGTCAAGCAGCTGTCCATCACAGTTAGAACAGCCACCTTGAAATCAGAACAGCCACCTTGACCTCCTGCCTTCAGTGGTCTCAGAGAGGCCACTGCAGAAAAGACAGCCTTCCACTTACCCAAGGGGCTGCTATTTTTTTTATTTACCTAAAGTTCAGCACTGGCATTCAAATTCTTTACTAATAGTGCAAGGGAGACCATAACAGGTACAGCAGAGAGTCTTACCACAGATGTTGTTTCTCCATTACCTTATTTTCCAGAAAACGTAGTTATCTTGCAGGGTACATACTAATGCCATATAGTTCCCATTTCCTGCATAAGATTTATAAATTAAGCCAGATTTTCATCTCCATTCTTAATTTTGGACTTCTTTTGAATCAATCTATTTGCTTCCATGTGAGATTATCAGGAATAAAGAGCTTTATTTCACCCAGTTATAAAACAAATTCCGATTAGTACTACTCCCAAAGTTTAATGTTTCAAAGCTACCTTTTCAACTATTAACAATAAACAGCAGTAACAATATTACCCCAATTTTGTAGCAAAAACCTCCAGTTACCTAGTTTTATCATATTCAGGTGATTAAAAGGAATGTTTTTCTGAACAATTTCCTTGGATAAGTTGCATTCTTAAATGGTTATCTTTAATTCCTTTTTGATTTTTTTTTAAAAGGTAATTTATAACATTACTAAGAAAACCGACTGGCAGAAACATGCAGTTGCCAAAGATCTTTGATCTTCGTCAGTAACTGCCACACGATGTTTAGTGAAGTGATTTATGATCAGACAAAATTCACAACTCTACATATTCCAGTCACAGGCTCTCTCTAAGGCAATTGGCCCGACCATGCATGGCATGCCATAGAAAATATTTTCTAAGAAACCTTGAAAAGTAGGACTACACCACTCAGTGACAGCAATAATGAACCTCAGACATCCCAGCTTGCTAGACAGTTTTTTTTCAATCCTGTCTTTGCTCCTGAGTACTTTGCAGCCTTAAGTAGCTTGTTGTCTACACATACTAAGCACCTCTCAGCACCATCCTCTTTCCATATTCCAACACCATGAAAGCTGAATTGCATCAGCTTCCTGCTCCCAGCACAGGCCTAGACCCTGTGACCAGTCCACCCTGTCTTCTCATGACCTTCTCAGGTAAAAGGGGTTGCTGCTGTCAAAATCAGCCCCTTCAAGCCTTCATGATGAGACTTTAAAATCCCTTCAGCACACAACAGCTTAGGCTGGTTGAGAGTCAATTGAACCTGAATAATAAAACCAACTACCTTCCACTGATCTGCACAAATTTTATTTGCATGATAGAGCCGATCAAACTCCAGAATCAATTGTTAGCAAGTGTTTTCAATGATACAAGCATTGGCTTGTGTTGCTCTTTGTTACTAATTGGTAAGGTGGTGACAGGGTATTTTGAAGGATTTCCAAACAAGGACAGTTCTACAGATATCAGTATGCCACAAGATGCAGGATTTATTTAAAGTTAACTTAAAATGGCTTGAATGATCTATTTGTAACTGGTCATTCAGAAAAATAATCAAGCAGTAAAGGAAAAAAGTCATAGGCTGTGAGCCAAGTGAAAAGGAATCCACCACAAAGGGTGGATAGCAGAAGAGAACAGTTAGCAAGCAGTTCATGTTGAAAATAAACAAAACTTGCTTGTGACTAAAGCAGTGAACAGCAGCTATGAAAGGAGCAAATTTCATTTGCAATTGAAAAATAAAGGGACAGTATTTTCCAGCTCTGACCCCAAAGTATCACCTTTGATCGAAACTTGATCTAAAAGTCACCTAAGCTTCTCTTGAATTCAAGTGTTACTACACGATCCACAATAAAACGTCTAAATAGTATCAGTGCTCCATTCACAGCCAACTATAATTTAAAATAACAGTAATTCCCACTATTTTTTTCCTGCTGAGCACACAGTTTTACAAGAAAGGCTTAAACACATCCTTAGTCTGTATATTCCAGGCTACTAGTCCAGTGCTACTCCTAATTAGGCAAGGACAAGCGTTGTGATAACTCAGCCCTTAACAGGATTTAGGCTACTTCCTGCTTTTCCATCCCAGGCATCCTACTGGCAGATCCTCTAATGAATCTGCAGAAGCCCATCAATCCAAGTAAGACTCAGAACCATCTGACACCGATTTGAACCTTTCCCTCTTCGCCCTCCAAGCCCCTTTTTTTTTCCAAGACATTGTTTGGGCTCCAGCATCACTTGATTGGGTCCAGACACTGCATTGCATTTCAAAGTGAGATGTGGAGTGTCTGCCCGTGGCAGACAGGGTGCTGATCACCGGCATAAACATCAGGAGATAAAATACCCAGTGACACCTCCTTAGCAGATCAACTCCCAGATGTGTTCAGCAAAGAACAGGAAAGAACGAGGCCATTGCTCACAAGGTGAGTGCTGAGCACAGGAATTGCATATTGCAAATTGACAAAGGAGAATCAGACAATTCAAAATACTTTAAAATACTTGTTTCCTTACCAATAAATGCCAAAGGAAAAAATAAGCTAAAACGCACTTTTCTTTTTTGCTGCAGGCTAGGACCAGCCTCAGACTTCATTGTGTTAACACACCCAACTGCAGTGGAATAAAGGAAGGATGGAAGACCACAGACTAACTCTCTTATACAAGGAATATTATCAATATTTGCACTGAGGTAAAACCAGATAACAGAAGGATGAATGTCAGCCAAACATTAAAGTCATAAAGATGGGGAAAATTACATCTTGAATTCATCAGTCTGTTATTAAATCAGTCTTTGGCCACTAACAAACAACCAGTTTATCTGGAAATGGCAGATTTTCACTTTTGGTGTATGCATGCCTGGACAGAGAGGCAGGATGTGATATAGCTTTGTTTTAGAGAGTGCTTTGTTGAGGATTTTTTTTTAAGCACTCTCTACTGTAATCCTAAGGAATGAAGCCTGCTGTGAAGAAAAAACTGCTCTGCACATCTTAAAATACAGCCCACCAGATACTTATCCTAAAAATAAGTCCTGACAGAACAGAGGTGAAAAGATTAATAAACTCTTTATCTTGTCCAGAGATTAAATTGGTATAGTTGTATTTCAGTCAGTAAATTGTGTCAGTTATACTCTCTGTTCCAGTCTGTTCTTATAATAGACGGGAGCACAGTGGATAAAATAATAATGATTAATGGTCACCACTGCTCTGCTCTTCCTTTACCTGCCTGGAAATACAGTTCTTTAAGAATAAGTAAATAAGCTCCTGAGATATGTTTCTCTGTTGCAGTAACCCAGTGGCTGCTTTACAACATGGCTTAGCTGGCCCCACAAGGGACAAGGACCACACTGTCCTAAGTTCTGTGCAAGCAAACCAGAAAAGACAATCCCTGCCCCAAAGTATCCTCCTGTAAACAAAAAGAGAATCAGTGACAAAACCAAGTTGGAACAGACTCCTGCACATAGGCCAAATAAAAGGAAGACTTCACTGGGTCAAAAGGTCTTGAGCAAACTTTCTGCCCTAGGATAAGTTTCTCTCTATTAACATAGCTAACCTAAGATAAATATTGAATAATGGATGCTGTTGTGGATAAAATACGCTCATAAAATTATATCAGATAAAGTAGCCTCTCATTTCATGTAATGAAAACCACTAGGCAAAGTTAAAAATACAAATTTAAACACACTCAGCTTTAATGCTAAAGTACCCTCTCTTTCTATTATAGGCACCACCTGTGTTGCACAAGCAAAGCAGAGACAGAGTTGGTACTAATGATCTCATCAATCAATCCCATCTGTAACATAGCAGAGGGTTTCCAGGACTGACAGCAGCACTGGTCAGGACAAAGAGATGACCCTGGACATCATGTCCAGCTCCATAAGGTGTTCTGTGACACCTAAGGATGTGCATAAAACCCATGCCCTCCTCTGGGCCCTGGGTGCTCCAAGGTGCCCTCCTACCTGAAGATCTATTCCAGACCTTCAGAATGTCCCCAGCTGAGCAAGGGACACTGGTCCAGAGCCCTGTGTCCACACCAGCGTTGGTTTGGAGGCCTCAAGTCAGCAGCTATGGCAGATGTCCTGGAAATAACTGCATTCTTTGTAAAGAATGGAGTAACACATTTACTGGGAGCACTCCACGATTCTCACTAACTGTTAGATTCAGAAACACATTATTGCATTGAACTTGGCACTTCTGTAGATGACAGAAAGTGTCATTTAATCCTTCAATGCCCACTTAATGACTGAGGTCATTAAGTGTTGGTGGGAGATGACCATCCAAGGGAGTCAGTACTGGCAAAGATTATAAACGGGCAAGTGATTCCTCCTTCCACATTTCCTGTCTTCAGCCCATGAGGGGAGGTTGTTTGTCTGTTTACTTTAGAATAGCCTGCCTTTAGATTAACACAGACTAACCATTAGTATCTCCAGTGCAACCAGAACTCCAGATGGAGGCACACATGACTACTCATGCAATTTCCTCAAAACTAAAATACTGAAAAGCTGTAAGAGGGTTGTTTTTTAAAAAGAAAATAACCTAGTCCACAAGTCCAGTGAAGGGCACTCAAATCTTATTTCTGCCTTTTTATTAAAAGATTAATTGCCACAACTACAGAGACAAGAAGAAAAACTATCTTCAAAAAATCACAGATTTGACTGGAGAAATAAGCAGGGGAACAGGTTTCTCTCATTTGTGAAGTGCCAAAATCTTGATAGAGAGGTGGAAAACTCAGTTAGAATGAAACATGAGGTCAAGTATTCAGAATGCAAATAATCCACCCAGACCTAGGAGTTCATATCCAGAGTAACCACATTGAGCTGTCTGCCAAAGTTCTCTAGAAGCTCAAATTTCAAGAGGGGTTGGGGGGACAGAAGAAAAGCACAACAGAAGACATCCATTTAGACTTGAACAGGGCAGTTCTAAAGCATGCAAGAAAACAAAATTTTAGTGCTAAAAACTGACTTTTCTTTAGTAATGCACATCTTCCCATGAATAATAAAACAGCATCCTCAATGTTTTATGAGGTATAGCTTAGTCTTGAAGACTATCTGCAGGTCTTGCTTATGCTGATACTTTTGCATTAAAGAGATCAGTAATATTCAGCTAACTAATAAAGGGCAACTACAAGCTACAATGACAGCCTCAGAAAGCAAAAATCAAAAAGGTCATTTTAAGAAATGGATTTGGAGCAACAAAACACTTTTTTATTTCTTCACATCACTGCAGTATCCAGGAGCCCTGATGAGCCCAGACCCCTCTGTGGTAGATGCTACTGTACAGCCAATTTATGAACCAGACATGCTTCTCAATGAGTAAAAGAAAGTACATGCTAATAGTGTTATTACAGCATCAGTGCAGCATTATCTTAGACAATGAGAAGTGTGGAAGTTTTATATGCTTTCTTTATTATTATTAAAAGTAGCACTGTTACCTTGGCAACTGCTGAATCACTTGGGAGTTTGTTAAAGAAACCCAAATGTTACTTATACTTGCACATTTGCAATCAATTTAGGGAAAACAATTGGAGTTTTGTTTGGTGTACTTTTTTTTAAGCAAATCACACATTTTTTCCTTATGACTATGACCCTGCAAATTTCAGCATTTTTGGAGTTTCTTTTAAGTAAATCAGTTCTTGGGATTTAATTAAGGCAGTTCACATCTCATTTGCACACAAAGTAATCTGCACTTTCTTCACAATGAATTCTAATAATTCATCTAGGATGTCAGTCAGAAATAGAAGGACAGACACTCTGCAGTGCACACAAAAATTCTCAGCAGCTTTCCAACTCCTGTGCAGGTACTGGGAATAGGGACAGGCATTTTCCCTGGGGGAGTTTGGAGGAGGGACAGGAATCCCAAACCCCTCTTTTGCAGGGCCTCAGACACACTCCCAGGTATAAGAGCACAGAAATGGGAAAACGTGGTTGCACAGTATCCTAAAACACCAGGCTGCCAAACTTGAACTTGCCTGTCTTAGCTTCCAGGTGTTGGCATCCTTGTGGTTTTGAGGTTTTTTCACCCTTCCTCAGCAGTATCTTCTGCTTTTAATGTGAAAACTGGGTGCAAGAACATAATGGGAAACTGCAGGAGGATCAGTTTGTGAGATGTGATGATTATGTGGGATGCCTGTTTTCTTTCTAGTTTTCATAAGCATATTATTCCCCAAGTACAGGCCAACAGCAATCAAAAGCAGAACACTGGCAACTCTCAGTTTTTCTGTCAAGGAACCTCATGAAACTCAATTAGGCTGTAAAAAAGGAGCTGATTTTGCAGAGTCCCAATTTTTTAAACCAAAATTGCCACGCACAATCAGTGTGTGAGTGTAGTCCAAGTAAAACATCCATTTTCCTTAAATACAGCCAAAGTCACATCAGACCCCTTCAGACTGTCACCTCTAAGGTGTACAGAGTCAACTGGATTAAAAGTCAAGGGTTACATAGAATTCTCCTAACCCACACTGGCAGGATAAAAGGAGGCTCAGGGAAAGCCTTTTCACTCCCTGTACTTGAAAGGAGGTTGTAAGGTTTTGCCTTCTCCCTTAATTCTTTATCACATTGCACTTGGAGGCTCAACTTACACCATAGCCAGAGGAACTCCTGTTTTAAATACTTATTTACTATCTTTGGTGAGAGAACGTAACTGAAACCCACCCACCAGAAAATATGAACACCCACAAGACTAAGGAAGACCAGAATTCAGCTATAATTAAATAACTTATTTCAATAGGAATATTAAATAGTTACAGAGTTCCTGTGATGGTTATTGCATTAGAAACTACCTTGGCAAGAGGATAAATATAGGGCTATTGGCACCTCCACCACAGGGCTATGTTACCCCTATGGCCAATATTTATTATTGTATTTCCTATATGCCTTTAAGAACTGAATAGTTAAATTGCTCAGAGCATTCGAACCTTAAACACACAGACATGTAAGCAAATGTGGAATACTATAAGTCTGAGACAATGACTCAGCCAGATACAACCTTAACTCTCAATTTCGTTTCATTTAAGCCTCTAATGAGATGATAACAGAAGGGCCTTAGGGTTTTGTTTTACAAGGTTGTGATAGAACTTTGTAGCAACTAAAGACTTTTGCACCCGAGTTTGTTCTTAGGGATAAAGGAGGGCAGGACATGGGAACTTTTTTCCTTCAAAAGGTACAGCAGAGAGCACCTCTGTAAGAGTTTGTTCGTCTCCCAGATCACTCCTTAAGAAATGGCTCACATAAAAAGAAATACCATAGATCAGACTGTTTATTCACACACACATTCCAATCCCCAGGCATGTTTCAGCAGGAAAACACAGAGTTCAGGATCTGTGCAGAGACATGCATGCTCCAGCCATGTTGAAAGTTCCATGTTTCTCCCACACCAAGCTCTCAGTCCCGTCAGTCCTGGCTCGGGCTGGCCTTCCTGCCTGTGCTGTTCCCATGGGCTGTACAGACCACAGTGCCCTGCCCCGAGCTTGCTGGCTGCTGCTGTCCCCTGCAGCAACACCAGTGCAGTCCAACCCCTCTTTCCACTCAGAACTGCAGTGAGGAGCAGGAAGATGAGCATGGAAAGTGTGACTTCATGGGGGACGTGCCTTTAAAAAGTGCCCTGTTTCAGAGAGAGCAAGCAAAAGCTTGAGAGAAATAAGAGATATCACTGGGACAGCTGTGCTGGGGTACAGAGCAGAGAGACACACACCAAACTGGCACAGACTTGAATTATTTTAGATTCATTTTTAGACCCAAGTGCCATGAATCCTGGTCAAAACAAATACTGTGTAACACAAAGACACCCAAGATTAAAAAAAAAATACAGACAGCAAGACCTGTTTTGACAATTCAAAATGGTTCAAAATTGGCACTGATACCCATGTCCCAGAGAGGATACAGATAAGAGGCTGTAGTAAAGGAGGGAGGGACAAAGCAAAGCCTCACTGCTGTCTGTGGAACCAAACTTGTCACTTTGGTCTTGATGGAATGTTTAGGGTCAACTTCTGATGCAAACTCATGCAAGCAGAAGCTGCAAACTGCAGTCCCAAGCCAGCTGCTCAGTGGCCACAAGTGCTGCCACAGTCCCCCTGCCTCACATTGCTGCTGAATAAGCCTGGAAACAGCAGGAAATTCGTATACAGTTCCCTAGGTATGGAAAAGAGCCATGGCTTGCCACCTGTGTAAGTCTACACCCGAGAGGATTGGCAGCCTTCACCCCCATTACATTTTGGGAACCCCATGAGGAAGAGCAGCTGCCGTTTCCTCCTGACCTCACAAGGAAGGGGGAAGGCAAACAGGACAAGGGGGCTGCCAGGGACACCCCCCTCAGAGCACAGAGCAACAAGACAGAGGTGAAAAGGCAGAGTGGAAGAATTACAAAGTTGCCATGAACGCATTCTGCTTATGTTTTAATTATTCATACTAACTTTGTCCTATTAGGCTGGTTTGTGTTTACCCAGTTTCACATGGCACTACTACAGCACCCAAGGCAATTACCTCTGATTACAGGACATAATGACTAAAAAGCTTCAGCACACAATGCCTGTTCTCAGAGCTGCCATACATTCCAAGATGACCTCCAAAAAACGGCCAAGCTGGGCATTTAATTCTCTTTCCCAGAGGGGAGAAGCTACCTTTAAAAATACACTACCATCATGGGGAAGGAAATAATTACAGACTTCCATACCAGAGAGAACGGCTCTTTCTTTCAGCCCCATCCCTGCTGTCCCTTTCTGTGCCCCTCCAAAGAAATGGCAGGGAGAAGGTCGCAGGCAAAAGCCCCACACAGCAAGACTGCAGCAGAAAGGTGGTGCACTCCTACACTCACTCCTGTGTCACCACATTTCCCACACAGCAGGATGCAGCACAGCAGCTCCACTTCTTCTCCAGCTTTTCTGACCCTCCTGCTTAAACTGCTTGTCATCTGACATTGCTACCTGCTACTCTGCTTTTCCCTATTCCACAGTCTCACAAGTGAGACCATAAATCCACACATCAGCCAAGACTGCCTAGCAGAAACGGAACCCCATGATTAAGGAACAGGACGGAATTCTGTCTTGCATTTAAAAATAAATGAAAACAGTACAAAGAATAGGATCAAAAGTGTTTTGCTGCATCTTCTTCCAAAAAAAAAATTCTTTAAGCTCTTGCTGCTTATGTGCAAAGCAATTCACAGCAGTAAAAAGACAGGAGAGAGCTCTTGCTAAGCAGTGAATAGAAGCAATTAGGCAAGAGAAGAGCATAAGCAACTTGCACTTTGCCTTCATACAGCTTATCAAGTTTATTCTGCCCTGTTACATCTGTGTAATTTATATAAAAAAGCCAGCAGCTATTTGGCAAGATTTACATCTAGAAACAGCAATTTAATCACATATGAAAGATCAGTGGAAGTGGGTGCCTCAGGACATTGCAAACTTCTCACCTCCTACTAACCTGCCTGAAACTTGCCCTTGTCATGTTAAATGTTCACTAAAAATAACTTTTAAATATCTGTTTCATTATTAGGCTCATCTCTCTAAACAGAAACACACAATTTATTAATGTTATCGTGTGAAATATTGAATGCTTGCACAGCAGAAACAAGTAGCTTGCAAGTTCAGCAATCTTGCCTCTGCAGTGATGTAACTACTCTAACATAGCAGAATTCCAAGCAATTTCTTGGCCAGGCAGAAACAAGTTGAATGGCAGATGTTAGAGATTCATCATGAAAAAAAACTTCCAGAAGCAAAACTGTCAAACAGGACTTTACTCCCTAAAATAATAAAAGGAAGGGATTCACATGCAACCTATATGTAGTAGCTAACCCCATCAAGTCCAGGATACCCTGTCCTGTTGTTTCATTCTTCTATTTCTGACACTTTAATACTGAACAGCACTTATATTTACCAAATGCATCACCTTTGAAGCCTGACCTCAAGGTGTCCTAAAGTTCCAAATGCCAGCACTATGACTAGTTAAGTGACTAATTTTAGGCAGTCCTGTATTTACTGCTGTTATACAAATAACAGAGCCCTTAATCAACCAAGGCTTCTCAGAAGCCTCATTTCTTTCTTCTTTATGGGCAAAGATCAGACAAGACCAGAAGTTGTTTACTCACTGATTGGTGCTCAGAATTTTTTCTGTATGTGTGTGTGCCTGCATTACAAACACAGTTGTTGCAACAGGTACCTTCCATGAACTCTTAAGGATTGGGGTCAAGAACAGAAGGGGTTTTAAATTAGCATTAGTTTGTCAGGCATGGCTCTAATCACTCCCAAATCAAAGCTTATAGAAAGCATGGACAGCCTGCTGAGATGTACTTGATCTGTGAGTAACCCCTCTCACTTTATCAATATTCCACTTCAGAGGACAGAATTTCATAGTAGAAAAAAGGAAAATAACTTAAGTGCCCAATATATAAGCAAACATCTGCCCAGCAGGCAAAAAATGACAATTCTGACACTTATTTGGAACTCTAATTTGAAAGCAAAAGTACATTTCATACACAAACTGTTACCCTTCATCAAACTCCCTCTTCAGAAAAGAATAATCTCTTTGGGAGCTGTAGCCTGGGGAATTTTTTTTTTGTTGTTTATTTTTTTCAACAGTCATTTATCTGCTTTTTGTAAAATACAAACAAGACCAGCACAGAGTAAAATTTCTATTGAGTCCATGAAAAAATATCAAGTGCAGAAGTTAATGGACATGTTAATGCCCAGAATGGTGGGGCTTTATACCATTTCATCATCTGATATCTGTGCCAAGGCCAAACCTCACTTCCTGCTGTGTTCAGCTGTTTGCCAAATGTGACATTATCTCACCAGCAGCAAAACACGTGGGACTCCAAAACCCCGAGGTCCCAATACGTGCCTAGGCCTTTGAACATGCTCTTTAGCCCACATTTATAATCAGACTTTCCTTGAAGAAAAGCAATTGATCCAACAGGATTCAGTCACATCTAGGAGAGGGTAAAAGAGTAGATACTCAGACTAAATTGGGAGCTCAATAATCAGTGTCCTGATTCAGATAAGCTGGAAGTAACTGAGAAAGCAAAGGCTTTTACACTCTGAGTTTACTGTATTCCACCCCTAACAAACAACTCAATCCATCCATTTTTCCAGCAGCTCAGGCAATAAGTACTACTGGGATTTTCACTAATAATTCTACAAAATGCAATCATAGGAACAACCTTTTTTCCACAAGCATCACTGAAATCTTAGAGCAGAGATTCTGTATTGCAATCTTCTGTTATTATTATTCTTTAAATCGTGACACAACTGACTCTTCACTCATTTTCTTTCATCTCTGAAACACAAAAAGATTCTTGCAATCATCCTATTTAAAAACAAATCTGATTTAAAACAACAGTTGTAAACACTAATAGGTTTAAACAATGATGATGATGACTTGCCTGCCACTCCATCTGTAGCCAAATCTGTGTTAATTCACAGTAGAATTTCTAACTAATTTGTGTGATGCCACAAGAAACAGAGCTGTGCTCAATTAGCATGACCAGTAAACTATCAAGATGGGGAAAAATACATTTCTAAATAAACATTGCCTTTTATTACAACAAAAACACACGCCTAAAATTAATTTATCCACTGAAAGGCTGTCATTTTCTGTAATTTAGGATATTTGGACTCAGATACATTCCAAGATAAGGATGCTAAAGAAGAATCCTTTATTACTACAAGGCTGCTCTTTCACATGGAATGAAACAGTGACAGGGTCTCTCAGCCTGAAAAGCTACCAGTCCAAGCTTTAAGGGGCACTCCAAAAAAAAAAAAAATAAAGCAGATATTCCTTGCCATTTTAGATATGCTTATCAATTTATGCTTTTTTTTTCCAAATCCATATGTGCAGAAACATTTCAAATTCATAATTCTTAATCATTATCTGCAGGAATATTTAGAAAAATCTAAGTCCCAGAGGCAAAGTACCACTAACAGGACAAAGTTGTTCTATACTGATCTATTGGGACAGTTAAAATGTAACAGCCAACATTACCCTTCTGCAGCCAGCTAAAAACCATAAGATGAAAAATCAGAATTTTAAAAAATTGAAAATTTAAGGATTTTATAACCTAGAGGAAAGACTAATGTGCATTTTACAATATCTAAGAAATCATGTAATATGCAAAATTCTCCTATCTTTTTTGATAATTCTCAAATTACTTTCCATAAACACAGTCTATTTGGCAGTTTCCAGGAGATGTCAGTGCTAACAGCGACATTTAATTCAGTAATGAGCTTGAAAACCCAAGGCTTTTTTATTAAAGATACACTTCAGTTGTGCAAACTTGGTTATGCAGGTTTTCTGTCAAAAGAGTTTTTGGGTTCACAGGCAAATCTGAAAAGGTTATTAATGGAAAATAAAGAAAAGGTACTTCAAGGTACTTCAATCAGCTGGACCATGCTAACTAACAGCAGTTTGGGGAGGAAAACAATAAATATGATCTTTCCAAAGGACATAATCACACTAGACATGCAGTGCACACTTGTTCTGAAACACACCACATTTACACCCAGGATTATGATATAATCATCCATGTGATTTAAATAGGGAATTAACAGCTCTTCTCTTTCCTCTTCCACAGAGTGACCAGCTGATGAATGAGAGCAAAAACTATAGGTTTTGGAGACCTTTGAACAAAAGTCATTTAATTCCCAGGAAATTAAGATCATGTCTGAACAGAGTCCTTTATTTGAACTGGGAATAAAACTCTTCATTGCCCATTGTTTCTCCGAGTTATTCATCCTTTCTACTTGTGCCATTAGGAAAAAAGAAAAACAATAACCAACCCAAAACAGAGCCCTACAATGCACATGCCTGTAACAAGCTCAGAACAAGCATAAACAGAAAATTTTGCAAACCAAGTATATTCTAGAATATTTTTTAGAAGTCCTTCTGCATTGAGGGAGAAGTAATGCCTTCTCCCTCCACCCCCAGCTTCCTCTATATTTCAGCTACATAAAACAGTTTCATGCTTTTATGTATTTCACATGTAGATCATCCAGAACACTTACATAGCCTACCAAAAATAATTTTCTGCAATAAATGTATTAAAATACAGAGAATGTAAAACTACAGTTCTCTTCCAAGAAAGCTATTTCAAAGTGAAATATGCAGCATTTTTAATGCATTTTTTTCTGCCTAATAAGTTTCAATCTTGTAAGAATTATACCAAACATTATTTGAAATGTCATAAGACACCAAGCAATTATAGGTCTGATTATTTTTTTTAAAGGACCAATTTAGAACTCAAATCTGTGTTCTCTAAATTTATTTTCAAATTCATCTTGGTAATTTACCACAGTTCTTTCCAAACCTGGCCTCTAGTTAATAAGGCTTCTACACATATGGTCTGACTTTCTAAAGGGCCTATTAGGAAAGAAAGAAAAAAAAAAAGAAAAAAGAAAAGAAATTCCATTACTGTTTTCATGCTTTTTCATTGAACCATCACTGCATTCGCTTGCAATAACTCTAAAGGAGGATTATAAAAGTGCTTTCCCAGAATGTGTGCTAAAAGGAAAGGAGCTCCAAACCTGGAGAGTGTCTGAAAGGGGCCTCTTGTGCAGCCAATTCTCCCATGCAGCCCTTTGAAACCCTTTGCCTGGTGGAGCTGCTGGGCCTCTACACACAATTAGCTGTTACTGCAGCTTATCCCAAATACTTTCACCAGCCCATCACAGCAGTGATTAGGAAAACCCTTACTGCATGTCTGTAATGGATCCATTAGCAGGATCCTACTTCACCTCAGAACAAGTTGAAACAATTTTCACTTTCTTAACACATCTTCACTGCATGTGGGCTTTGAAGAGCCACATGTTAGCTACTTCTCTGCTCTCCACCATAAAGATTCTCTCCAGATATCCAGGCTTTAGTGATCAGTTCCATTTTGTGGTCCTGCTTTGACAAATATGAAATGTTTTCAGCTTGCTAACAGCGTGCATGTAAAGCAAAGCTCTGTTAAAAATCATTAGTTTTATACACTAGGAAAAGTAAAAATAAAGCAAACAACCATCTGTGCTCTTCACTGTTAGGCAACATTTGTTACCCTCTTATTGGTGTGATCTCAAACTGACTGGCCTAAACCGATATTTTGGATAGGCATACAGGGGAGACAGAATTAGCTGCAACGTGGGGCAGAAGTCCTTTTGCTCCCAAGACAGCAATGCAGCAAGTCTCTATTTCTCTCCATACAATCCCAAGTACATCATCCCCTTTGACAGTATTTATCTTTATGGGCATGTCCCAACCACCCCGTTACTGGATTTTCCTTGAACATAATAGCTGCACATCACCATCTACCCATACTATGGAGAATCCCAAATCTTTTTACCCACTTATTCATGCAAGGGAACAAACTGAAGAAAGACAGGAAACATTGTCAAATATCCAAATAATCCTAAGGACCATCCATGAATTAAACTACAAAGGGAAAGGAGCAAGGGAACAAGGTCCCCGCACTTCTTCAGTCTTTGAAACAAAAACTGAAGGAATGCCACAATACACCTTAAGCCACATTACTTCAGGGAAGAAAAAAAAATAAGGCTGCACAGTTTGACAATTGCACTGCATCTAAAAAGCAGAACTGGAAAATCCACAGAGGCTGAAGAAGTGCCAAGGGAAACAGTGGAATTTGCTAGAAGCTTTGAATTGCAAATGCAAGGGGAAATCCTCTTCTGGAAAATATATTCAAACTCCATATACAGAGCACATGAATGCCAAAAGAAATCTGATACCTTTCTCTCTCTTTTCACCTTTTGTCTTTCAACCCTTTTTTTTTAGCTTGTGTCTCACTACTTTCCTTATCTCTTTTCTTTTCCTTTATTAGCTGTGCTTTGTCACTGCTGTTACTTTCTTATAGAGACAAGAAATCTCAAAGTTTATTCTGCAGATCATCTCAAAAAAAGGGCTCCGTTTTTCCAGGGGTACAAGGGAGGTCCCACAAGATCACCCCTATTAGCAGTTCTTCCCTCATATTCAGATATCCAGTTTTTATTTGTCCACTGCATGAGGCTCCATCTGTTTTTTCCCCAGGTCATCCATCTCACCCCTGCAGGGGAAGGGCATTCCCAGAACAACACCAGAGCACAGAGCAGCACTGCTGGGGCACACCACCACCAGCCCCTGCTTTGCTCCCCAGCCCTAAGCACCAGATGCAGATGGTTGAAAAACTCCTGGAATGAGAGGCAACCTGCACTACAAGCCCCAAAAACCCAGATTCAAGCTGTGAACATGGATATAAATAAATGATGAATGAACCACTTACTTAGCTTAACATCAAGAGCTAATCTTACTGTCCAGCAAAACTTAAAATCAAGCAGCAGACAATGTTCTTTCCTCAGCAAGATGGTAGCATATCTCCAAGTGCCATGCTAAGCTCACTATTTCAGTAGTTAGGGCCTGATCTTGAACCAGAGAAGTCACTGATGGCCTTCAAGTGAACAAAACCTATGCAGAAGTCCTGGGATCACAACTAGGCATTCCAAAATTGCAATCCAGCACTATTGCCCATGTTTCCCATTTATGTCTAATGCCACCTTTTCACTGTGAAAACTGATTTGCAGGTTCTGGCCATGCTTAGGAAAGGAGAAGCAGCAGAGCTTTTACTGCTGCATTTACAGGACAAGCAGCTCAGTTTACCAAGCATTTTGGGAGCTATATTGCTCTTGTAGGTACACAATTCATTAAATCCTATTGTGGTATCATTTCCCCTTGGAATGAGAAATTCCACACAAAACTTCAGTTATGTAAGTTTAAACCAAGGAACTAGTACAGAATCTGGCACGTGCCTTCTCATGAAGTCAGAGTACAAATGCCACACACTCCATATCAGTAACTAGCAGGCTGCTCCTGGGAGATAACAAAGGTTTTCCTAATTACAATATATAACCAGAAAGGCACCCAAAAATCTCTTCTTCCTTTGCCCAAGCACATTAAGCAATTACAAAAAAACCAAGCCAACAAAAAAAAAAAAAAACAAACCAGAATTTCAATCTCCTCTTAGCAATTGGATCTAGATATCTGAAAAATATCCAAGAGTTATATGACATACAAAGCTGGTGGACAACTCACAGGTTGTAGCAGTCAAACCTAGATTAATTAGACATCATAGTTTGGCTTTTTGACCAGAAGGACCAGGATACAACTGTATATGCCAATAACAAAAATCACATCCAGGTGGTTGATAAAGCTGATCCTTTTGTGTTCCTAAAGTCTTAATACCACAGGCACAATAGGATTTTTAGTATGGTAGAAATGGAGAACTAGGACTGCAGTACTATTAATTTCTTCCTTTCCTCCCTGAAAACCATCATTTCCTTGTTTTTAAGGGAGAAATATGGTTACAGAAAAGAAATTTTTACACTGGCAGGGTGAAGAGTTACAGAGACTCAGTCAATAACAGTTTGTAAACTAGAGAAGAAATTACTTTCCAGACTAAGCAGACACATGACCAGCTTCTCAGATCATTACCCATACATAATTTTTCTAAGCAAATATGCTCTTTGATTACAGAGTTCCCACAGCAAAGGAGTTTTAAGTTTCAAGAGGGTCCAGAGAATACTCACAGCTCAACTCTTTTTCAACCATATTTTGGGCACAATTGCCACAAGTCCTTTTATCTCCATAGCTCAAGGACTCACCCTTCCCAGAGCAAAAAGGATTCATTCAGTGTTCCAAAGACCAGCCAGCTGCAGGCTGTACCCCACTGCAGACCAACCTCATTCTTTACCTATCACCCAGACTGAAAAGGAGCAGAGACTACACCAACCCCCTCTCCACTTGTTCCATCTTTGACACACAAATACCTGGTGAGCAGCAGCCTCCCTTTCACACCTTTCTGCAGCAGCCACGTTCTCCCAAAGAGCCTAGCAAGAGTTGAATAGTGCCAGAGTTAAAGAGTTCAGGCTGTGTCAAATTGCTCTCTGCACCACCTGCTCCCCATGAGCCAGGCAAGTTCCTCACCTGTGTGTGAGGGCCAGCATGGAAGTAGATATCAGCTGTGATAACCTTTCCTCACTTCTGTGAGGATTACATCAACCCCAAAATTAATTTAATCATTTTATAGTCAGTTGCACTTTCATCCAAAGATCTTAAAGCGGTTCTCAAACATCAAACTAACCTCCAGGTACCCGCTGCGAGGTGTGCACAGGGAGGTCGAGGAGCAGTTTCACATGGCAATTACAAGCTGCACGAGGGAGGAGCTGGGAGGCAGCACAGCCTCCTCCTCCTCCTCCCCACACCTGTGTATAGCCCTGCAGCACCAGTGCATATAGACAATTTATAGATGACAGACACAGACACTGGGAGGTTACACATCATAAAACACATATGTGGCAAAGCAAAAAGCAGGTCATAGTGTGTTGGGGATGCAATCCTAATTAAAAATAATAAGCCAGCACCATGCTTTAACTTTCTCTGAGCTGCTGCTGAGAAGTGTGAAAATCAGACTTTTTGTTTCTCTGAACCACTCTGTTCTTGGTTTCCTCACCTCTCAGTAAGATTTCCCTTTTCTGAAGCACTGGATTCCTGAGATAAACATGTATCTATGTGCCAAACTCTCACAGGCAAAGTTCCTTCCTGGGGTAGAAAGCATGAGCACTGTGCAACAAAGCACCAAAAGGCTTCAGGAGGAGCGTAAGGCAGCCAAGTGAAACTGCAAGGGCAGGGCACGTTAAGATGGGGACTCAGATGACACCTGGGCTGATGTAACAATTCACTGCTAGCAGAAGGGTTAACCCTTCCCCTCTCTGCCCAGCAGCGTGGTCCAGTCCCCTTCCTGCACTCAGCCCTGTGCTTGTCTCAGTGCAGACACAGTTCAGCTGTCCCAGCCTGCAGCCAGCCCTTCTCCCACCTCACTGTGCCAGTTCTGGCAGCAGTGCCCTGCTCAGGGCCTGGGCCAGTCAATGAAACACCCTCAAACCCCTCTGGCCTTCCGACATACACTTGTCACGTAGCACCAGATAATTACCCGTTGTCAAGATAATTGTCATTATGTACTCCAGAAAATTTCTGTCAATTCTGTCTTCGCCATTCCTTTGCACACACCCAGGTGTAACTTGCATATAATGTCTCTTTTTAGTTTGCCTTCACATGGGGCAGGATGCAGGTGTGGAAAGGGATTTCAAACCAGTCTTTCTGTTGCTGTGGTGCACCCCAGATTTTATTTCATATGTGTCTCTCTCAGCAGGCTGACTACACTAGACTACATTGAGTGGCAAATGCAACCCATGCGCTGTGCTGCTGTGCTATAGAAACTTCATTTCTCTTTGGTTGTTCTTGTGCACCACTGTAAATGATGGGAGATGCAGAGTCCAACCAGCCCCAATGCTCAGACTGCATAGTTCTGTGTTTTCTTCAGATTTCCCTTTTCAGAAGGTACTTTACTTGGACAAAGAGGTGTCTTTGTCTCACCCTCGATTATGAAATTCAAATGACAGCCCTTTGCCTTAGGTGCTGCTTCTGCTTTTCCTCTCTGCTTCTTTCATTTCTCCTCCCTGCTGCTACACTGGAGTGAATAATGCATTTTTAGCTAATTTCCGTGGATTAGGCTTCCAATTAATTCAAGCCAGTTTTACAGACTGCCAATTCAGGTTGCTAAAATTCAGTTGGAGTTATTGGGGTAGGGTGAGGGGGTTTCCCATAAATTTTTTCCAGATTAACTACAAGAATTCAGTGGAAACAAATTAGTCATTTTTACACGTGAGTATATACCATCAGTATCTGCAGGATTTGTTGCAGCCCTAACCGAAAGCACAAATTACACTCTTCCTTTCTAAAAGGCCCAAACATGGTTTCACACCAACTGACAGTGGTAGTAATTAATGTGAAGGATCCCTGGGGTCTTTTAACCTCCTTTCTTAGCTTTTGATGGCTGAGACAGCACAACCTGTGTGCCATTTAACCATCTATAAAACTGAGGGGGGAAAAGCATTTAAACACGACATTGAGTTTTCTTTAAACTCTCTAATGAGCTCTAGATAAAGCAGAGAGGTTTTTACTGTGGATTTTAAGAAACACTTTTTTCCCCTCAATTGTTCTCCCTAGGGCAGAGCATTTCTGTCTCCTCAGAGGCAGATGAAATCCAGGAACAGCTCCCACAAAATCCAGGAGCACTGATTATGTCAAACAGGATTGCACAGTAAAAATCTGCTGTAGGACCATTTTACCCGTTTCATCAGCTTGGTGCAGTTTGCCCTGTCTCTATTCAGATGTAAAATTGTGACAACTGTTTTTCCTTTGCTTCTTTCTTTGCTGCAAATTTGCCAGCTACTCCAGGGTGGTTCAGAATTATTAGCTCATTCAAATAATGCAGCTTTATGACATTTTACTTAAATCAACTAATCCCTGAGAGAGATAGTAAGGACTATCAGTTGGACCTGGGGTTGGGAGCTAAATTTTGGTACCCTACTGTGATATTGGACAAATCAGTCAACGTTCTCAAACCTAAATCTGTGTAATACCTCAGAAAGGAAGCATCCCCCAGGCAAAGCACTTCAATATCCTCCAACGATGGAGCTTGTTCTAAGTGTAGAAGATATTAAAGGACCAGGGAGAATTAGCTTTTGGATTGATTTCCAGTTCAGGGATTGCGAGTTAACAGCATAGGAGCTGCTCCTTGTTAAATATTCCAATACTTCTTACAATAAATTACGAAATAACCTTTCCAAAATACATACCAAAAGAGAGACTGCAGGTGCAAAAAGAAGCACTCATGCTTGAATTAAGGCTGCCAATATCCAAGCTCTGCCAGACAGACTCCTGAGAAGGCCACCAGCACCTGAGCCCTGCCCTGTGCCCACCTCCAGAGCCACGCAGCAGGAGCAGATCAGTTTTTCTTGGAGCTGACATTTTAGCAGGAGCTGCCAAAGCAAACGGGATGCGCTCGGACAGGGCTGAGGCTCAGGCAGCAGGGGAGTGTCTCCTTGCAGGGCCAAGGGTCCCACGGAGGGCAGGAAGGGCACACAGAGCCAAGGCCAAGCACGGTGGTGCTTCACTCGGGCTTCCCCGAGGCTCTGCTCACGCAGGACCAGACTCACCCCGTCAGATTCTCATTTCCAGGAAGGGGGGAACTGGTTCAGATGGAGGAGAGCATTCACTTTCACTTCTCTCCATGTTTGTCAAGTGTCTGAAATTCTTGGTTTGGGCTGGAAGTACAAGATGAGCAGAAGAATCCTTTTAAAATATAGCAGAATCTGCTGGTAATGAGAACAGTGAAGCAGTTATGGTCTGAGTTTTCTTCCTTTTATTTATGTAATGCTTTGATTTACCAAAACTGCTTTACAGAAAATTTTGAGACAGCCTTACCCTCGTGAAGATTAGTACTTAGATCTGACATCTGAAATTAATTAAACATATGAGAAACAGCAAGTGAATAAATCGATTTTCCTATTTTGGGGTTTAGAAAAAAAAGAAATCAGGAAAAAATTGATCTGAAACAGAAGCTGCTGGCTGTTTGGAGGAATTCAAAAATAACAAACAGAACAAAACCAAATCAAAACAAAGAAGGTCAGCTCCATCTTTCAACCCAAGGTGAAATAGTTTGGAATATATTTTGGAAGTTTCCCTCTATAAAATATTTTTATATGTTAAAATGTCATCTTAATTCTATCTTTTGGCTGAAATAATTCTCCAAATTTAAACTTTTTTTTAATTTCAATCTTTTTTATTTCCCAACGAAATCATTTTATTTGAAAAACTTTTATCCAGAGAGGACTGAACTGGAATTTCATTTTCAAGTGTTAACCATAAGGATTTGAACCAATAGCTTCTTCTTGGGACAGCTACACACCATGCCTGGGATGTAGACATTTCATTCAGGAGACCAGACTGAATTTATTCTGAAGAAAAATCTTCAAAGAAGATTGTGTGGATGCAGAAGCCTCAGCACCAACTTCTTTAGTAACTGATCTTCAACTTCTGCACTGATTTATGTCTTAATGTAGCCATAGCATAGGACATCTCATGGTGAACCTCAGAAAATACCTTCAAGTCACAAACAGTTCCTGAAATTAAAAGCCATTTAATAAAGCTATTTGCAAGATGAATTGAAAAAACAGGAGGGAAACAGCAGAAAGTTTGTGAAATCACTGAACTTACATTTCTTCACAATAGTTTCTTGGTCAAGGCAGGAATTGGTATCTCCTGTGTCAGTACAGAGACATCCCAACCTCTTTTAGGTGATATTAGATACTATTTTCATAGAAAACCACTTTGCAACAAACACATCAACAAGAGTTTTACTTGGTAGAGGGATTGCAAAACCAAATACTGTAGCTGAGACAGAAAATGTCAGCACTAATGGGAAAGAGTTATTTTCCTATAAATGTTCTTTTAAGAGCTAACATGGTAACTATGAATTCAGCTTAGGATTTTTAATATGACCTCACACAGTAGTGTCTTGGCCTGGAAAAAACTGTGATGTCATATGCAAACTATTCATTACAAATCCACTAATTGAAAACTTCGCTAAATCCTTTGGAGCCATATGCTAATAATGTCAACATTTCTGTAAGCAAAGAAGAGTAAAGATGAAAAGAAGTTGTCATTTAGCTCCAAGCCAAAATATTTCTATCACAGCCCAGTATAACACAAAAAGAAGATAGTATTTAAAACATTTAGTTTTTAAAACATTAGAGAAGTTTGCAGAAGTCTGCAAAATTATCAGCTGAAATCCTGATATAAATCTGAGATCAAATGGATGAGACATCACAGACATTTTAGCTACATCCAAAATTTTCAGTCTAGACCTGATGGGACACACCAAGGTGGGTATTGCTGTAACACAGCCCTGATGCTCACAGGTGGGGCACCAGGAACCCCCAGGACACCAGTGGGGAGCAGAGTGCAGCAGTCAGGCTGTAGAGAAAACAATCTCTGCCAGTTCAGAAATCCACAGAGCTTGATTATGGCTCAGCATGCAAATCATGAAAGCCTCATAGTACTAAATACCCCATTTTCTACAACATGTAAAACTGATCACAGAATCACAGAATGGGTGAGGTTGGAAGGGACCACAGTGGGTCATCTGCTCCAACCTTCCTGCTCAGAAGAGAAAAAGTTGCCACTTGAGGACACTTCAGTTTATTATTTCACAGTGTGTGGGACTGTGGAACAAAAGGGATGGAAGCCATGTAAATGCTGTAAATCCACAACAGTTCTTTTAATATGGTAGATCTCACCTCTTGTCATTGATAAATGGAAGAGTCAAAATCCATACTAAAAGACAGAAAGAGAGAATTTTAAAAATTAATTAGAATTTAACAGATTTTTTTCATTAAAACTTTTTTTTTTTTCCCTTTGGAAACTTCTAAAGAGTGCTCTACAGGTAGATAAAAAGCTCTCTGAATCATAATTTTTTTTCTCCATTCAGCCTAAGTTAAGCATCTGGTCCTTCATGGTGACCCATCTCCTTGCAAAGAAGACAGCACCAGGCCTAGATATCACCTAAGTACTAGTTTAAGAAATTCAGTACTGAGCAAGCTCAGAAAAATCTCAAACACTGATCTGCCTCAGAGTTTTACTGTTTCAGAAGATAAATTCTCAGGCATTAAAGAGATATTTTGTGACATTTAAAAGAAACAACACCCAGAGACACTGAAGGAAGCAAAAATCTCCCTATGTGAAGATTTGATCTGACCCTGAGTCTTAAGTCTGGCTTTGTCAAACAGCTGCTCTTACTTCAACCATTAGCAAGAGAGTAGCCTTCCATAAAATTTGGGCAAATCAAAATTAAATGTAATCCTTCATTCCCTGGGCAGCAGATAGGTCTGTGCTGTGAGGTGACCCACTAATTTTTTATGATCATTAAAACTGTAGCTCAGTACCAGGCAATCATATATTTTGTACAGTGATTTTTGTAGTTAGTTTGTGCCTTTTCAAATAGAAGCCAGGCTTTTCTCCAGTTGTGCCTGATAAAACATTAAAGTGCAACTGTTTAAGGCTAATGACCAAAGAGAGATTTGGAGCAGGGGCGTGGAGGGAAAGAAGAGGGAAGTGGAAAAGATGCCTGCAGAAGGATTATGAATAAAGTGATTTAATGAGTTTTGCACTTCTGTGCTCCAGGACCACAAGACTTTATGGCTTCCTGTGGAGTGTCCTGTCACCTTCCAGAGTCCTCTAATTCTCCAAGTGTGTACTGGAGGAAACTCTAGTTTGGGATGGCTGGAAGGAGCATTTCAGCTAAGGCTTTAATATTAGCCACGAGAAACTTGGGTTCTTTCCTAAGTGTTTATGAAAATATGAGCAAGTGGTCTTGAGAGTATTCCAAGTTCAAGTTTATTTACTTTACTGATTAGAATTAGATGTGCAGAGAGTGGTTCTCACATGATAGGGGTGGGGCCATGGTGTTATAAAACAGAACAGCTTTTTAGCATTTACAGATCAAACGTGAGGGGTGAACCCATAACAAGCCTCTCTAAATTCCTAAAAACAATGTTTGGTGAGCCTGTAGCATTCCAAATCTCCAGCTCATGCTCTCAGCTTAAGTAATTGATCAATACTAAACTACAAAGTCTCCAATTATTCCAAATACACTTTTTTCTCGACAAGGTGCCATCCATCATGTGAGGATTACAGGCTTTTCATGTTAGGAAACTGCAAACTTGTGAGATTTCAACACCTACCATTCTAACTGGGTGCAGAGACAGACCAGAGTTGGGGTCTGGGTAACGCTGGTCTGAAAAATCTGTGTAGTCAGAGGTGACTGTGGTGGGTGTTTGTCCCTGGAGACAATTTAATGCAGCATTTTGGGCAGACTGTTTAAACAATGAAAACCAGAGGAGAAAAGGGGCTTTTTAAGAAGTTGCTAGCAGGAGACTCTACTTAGGAGTGCATCTCATGACCTAGTTCACAACTGAAGAGATGCAGATGTTGATGAAACTTTCATAAACATGAATAAAAATTCAAAATACTGGAGTAAGATGTATTGTCTGAACAACTGGGATCATGGTTTTCATGCAGCTTTCCAAGGTTTTAGGAAAACAATTGTGTCAATCTCCTTCATGTGTGGAAGGAAACATCAATTCATTTCCCTCTGTCTGACAGATAATCAGTAAGATGAGAAGATCCATATGTTACAACTGATAGGTTGCAAATGATAGAATGTGCCTATATGCTAGACAAGTACACAAAGCGTAGCATTAGAAATTGTTCAAAGTAAAGGTGATGGTATTAACCAGGAGACAAGGACATGGGAGCTCTGACAGAAAGGACTGGATGGTTGAAAATGTGAGTTCAGCGTGAGAGACGAAGGTGAAGCGTCTGCAGAAAATCTCACATCTTTCTGAAGAGGGAGGGCTCTGATGAAAAATTAATATCTCGCTGATGCAGATCCTAAGAGATACTAATTCTGGCCTTGTTTTAAAACCAGAAGGTTAAAGCTTAAAATCTAGAGAATTTTCCAGAAGATATGGACCTGAAAAAGTAAAGCAAATTAATATTTTCACTTATTTGTACATTTTACTTATTGCTCATTGGTTTTTTGTACATTTCCCTAGCCTTACAAACTTGAGGGAAAGGTGCAATTTTATGGTAATGATATGACTGACTTACTTACTAATTTGGAAATACATGCATTGCACACAACACATCAGCCAGTCACGTTAGGAAGGTGGATGGGTTCCAGAGGTAGTGTGAATAAATTGTTACCTGCAGTTGCCCTGGTAACTCCTAATTTGTCACTGCATAACAGATTTGTGTTTAAATAGCTATAAAACTTTCCCTCAGGCTGCTACAAAAACACACAAATGTCATTTGCTTTTACTTTTCAAATTGCATACACGTACATGTGTGTATGTATGGACGTATTTAATAGGAAAGATGCTCTCCCAGCTTAATTTTACCTTTCTTACAGCTGTGTAGCTTCAGGCTGTCATCATGGAAAGAGAAGCATCTTCTCCAGGCAAAGGAAAGAAGTCCTTGTTCTTCTGGAAGAGAACTCCTCCAGAACCAGCTGTTCTCCTCTTCAAACACCAGCTTTGTAATTACAATCTTTAAAATTCCACTTCACTGGTCTCCATTAGACCTTAGGAAGAAAATATAAAGCAAATGTAAGATTTTTTAATGTTATTTATCTCAGTTCTGATAGAAAATCAGAATGATTCAATACAGGTATTAAATGAAGTAAATGGTTTGATACTTATCACTCACTGACAGTGAATAAGACTTTTTAAACATTTGTTTCACAGCTTAAAATAAGCAGGAACAGATAAGACTCATTTAAAATATATATACACCTCCTTATTAAAAAAAAAAAAAACACCACCTTTAAAGTTGTTTCTTTCAATGCTTCTTAACAGAAAAACCCAAAACCGAGAAAATGTTTTCATCAAATTTAACAAATAAAAAAGAACCTAATTTTAATCCAGTGACAATCTCAAAGTCTAACAATGAGGTAAAGCATCCATAATTCTATTTAACTCTGCTTGATGTGAAGGTTTTATTTTGTGATCATTTTAGTGCATAAATCCCGATGAATAATGGAATTTTAGAAAAAGAACCCCTATTGAGCTGAGCTTCATTGACATCTGACTGGTAGTCTGAGAGCCTGCAGAGAGGGTCCAAAGCAATGCATCAGAGCCTCCCAGCAGGTCATTAAGGCATTACCCAATTAGAAAGCAAGGCTAGGGAGTGACATTGTTCACAGCAGAGCAAACATAATTGATTTTTATTTCAACAGGGGGGAGAACCTCCTTACTAAAGAGCTTTAGCATAATTTCTTATTTAGGAGAGATTTAAAGAGATTTGTGCTGGAGTATTTAATTCCAAACCCTGGGACAGTCTCTGGCAATGTGTATAAATTAAGGGGCAGTTGACTTCACTCATTCATATTCAAAGTAGAGATCTGCTTGTTGCTCAAAAGTAGCATGAAGATTTCTGAGCACTGGCATCCAACACCAGCTGTGCAGGGGCACAGTGCTTGGACCCTCCAAACCTTTGCACAGTTCATGTAGCTATCAGCAAGGCAGCTTCCTGCTTTAAGGCTCCTCTCCGAGGCACTTTAACATGCTAATACACTGAATGTAGCCCACAGCTCTTTAAGAGCACCCTGCAGATGGAATTTGCTCCCAAGACATCTTCATCAGCCTCGACCTCCTTCTCATCTTATTGTTTCACCACTGGTTATTTTTAATCCCACTGTTCACAGGCACCACTGGATGGGAATGCTCAGTGACAGCCTGTAGCAAGAGAGGCTCCTAATGAGCGACAGCTTGGATTTTCCCAATTTACACTATTACAGTAACACAGGGGAAAATGTTAGCCCTGTTGTCTCCCATCTTTTATGTATGAGTAACATGATGCCTTTTTTCATTGCAAGCCATGCAAGTTAAAAAAATAAAAAGGTCCTATTGCAAGCACCACGCTCCATCTTTGAAAGCAATCAAATCATAAATTCTACAAATGTTTGTTTTAATTTATGAACACTCAGTGCTTCAATGGCAACAAATAGCTTTTCAAGAGAGGTGCTTTTTTCCCAGTCTTTGCATTTAAGGTCCACTGGAGAACAGATAGCTGGAAAATGTGATAAAATCCTCACTTTTTATGAGGCCCAAAGCAACACAACAGAAGTTCTTACTGGAAATATTTGTAGATTACTATCTCCAAACTGTGTATACAGTAGACTTGAAAAAAATTGTTTTCCTCTATTAGTTTTACTTCAGTGTGCCAAATGAAACACTTAAAAAAATTCAAAGGACATCTTAGCTGCAATGGCAAAAGTCCATTGCCAACTTCATAGTCTGGGTCTGTACCTAAGAATCGTGTGACTCATCAGTCTCTAATTTTCTGTTTTCCAGCATGTTTCTGACAAAAATAATCATTTCCAACTTGACTTATGCCTTAAACATACTTTTTAAAAAAATTCTTAGTTAAAGAAAAACAGGGGAAAAAATTTACACGGCACTTTAACTGCGAAGTCTGCCAGCAACACAGTGACAATTTTATTCCACTTGGTTGTTCACAAGCCTACTTCTCTGTCTTGTGTAAGTACTCTCCTGAAATACAAGGCAAGCAAAGATATGGAGTAAATAATTTTTATAAACACTTATGAACTCAGATATATCACAAACCTAGCAGCAGCAAGGGCAATTTAGCAGTTGTTTGTCTTACCATGGCACTTAGGAGCCCCAGGCACAGATTGCCACCCTTTAGTGCTCCTCACGACGCCAACACACATCAAAGCAGCAATCCCTGACCTGAAAAAGCCTCCTGTAAAAATTTATACCCAAGACCAGCTACTTATGAATTTATCCATATATTCCCAATTCTGTGTCCCTTTTTCAATGTTAGGATCAAAATCAATTTTTTCCTGTTGTGCAGATCAACGCAGGTATAAAATTTCAGTAGCAGCAGCCATATATTTGCTGTGCAGTGCTGCTTAGTCGTGTGCCAGCAGAGTTAGGAAGTTTTTCTGAGGGCTGCAAAGGCACACCCAGTGCCCATTTCACAAAAGACCAGCATTCTCTCTTCCTCTTGAGTCAGAAGGACTATGGCTAGAATCTTCTCCCATGGACATTTTAGCACAGGTAAATTTACTGTCAGCTGGCATTCAGTTATTCAAATCCACCCCTACTTAACTGACCAAAGGATCCATTGCTTCCACCACATCAATGCTTGGAAAAAACTTTTAAACTAATTGTGAGAAAAACCATCAGTGCACAAAGAAGTGTGGTCATTTTTGTTAGTTACTACTACAGACAAACCTCCTATACCCCAAACTCTTTCACCTGCAGCAATTCCTGGGAAATTATCTTAACTCTCAAAGACATTCCCACCAACAGACCCAGGAAAAAGCTGCAAAAAGCCATCATTAAACATATGTTTTCTAAGAAATTAGCTAGATACACACACACACAAAAGGATTAAGCTGATCCTCACTTTGAAAACAAACTGTCTGAGCCAGTGGCTCTCTACCATTCTCTATTTGTGGATGTCTAAATGTTTTCTAGCTGTAACACAGACCCAGTACCATACAGCAATAATAACCTCTCTTTTTCTTAGGTTTGTTATAACTGTCATGTATGTCCTGAAAATAGTCACTGACAACGAGGGGATTTTAGCCCCAAGCTGCACTATCACCACTCAGGTAGTGTATTTGAAACAGGGAAAGGTATTGACCAAATATCTTGAAAGCATGTTGGAGTAAGGCAAAAGCTTTGAACTCTCTGAGCTCCTCACACTTAGCCATGCCTTTCCTCTGCACAGGCTGCACCACTGAAGCAACAAAGCTTCAGGGCTGCACTGTGCAGCCAGGAAATGTGGAAGAACAGGATCACATGCTGAAAGCCAGACACGTGTAGAGGAAAATGCCCTTTCCAGCTTTAAGAAGGATAAGTGGAATGGCTTACATCTGGAATTAATAGGTCTCTTGACTTAATGAAAATGGGCAACGCACGTTTTGCATGCTAGGTTAGAGTGTTTTGATTTGTAATGGGGAAAGAAAGTGTAGAATATACTGCACACGTTCTCCCACAGGTGTGTGATGTGTGGGCTGGAGAAAATGGGCTAATTTTAGAACTTTCACCTTGTTAAATGTTTCTGGAGTTTAACTTTGTAATAGGAGACGTGCTGATATTACGGTCCTTGAGCATTCCTCACCAGTGAGAAAACAGAGGGAAATGGTCTGAAAATTCAGTGCTTAAAATGATAACTATAAATTATACTGTAACTTCAGTCCTTTTAAAATGCTTATTTACTGGGGGACGTTGACCAAGGCTGTGTTTTTCTCTAAGGAAGAAATGCTGCAGTTCACCACAGTAAATCTGCATGCTGGCACTTAAGTACACAAATAACCATTATTTAGTCTATAAAATCCTTCTCTAATATTCAGCAAATTGTGTGTTGTTGAGTTCTTAAAAAAAATACTGGAAAACTATTCAAATTATTTGATTTTACATCTTACATATTATCCTTTAGTTCACCTTCTGTAACCTTCATTTACATGCTCACTAGCTAACTCCACGTTCTATGCTGAACGTGAATGTGCACTGTATGTACTGTGTTTGTATCTATACTAATTGAGAGACTAATTTTCAGAGAGAAAAAAGCATGAAGAGTCACTTGAGCATAAAAAAGCTGTAAGGACATCAATAATAGGGCAACACGGAAAATATCTTTTAAACAGAAGCTTAGTTTTTCTTTAGTGTCCTTCAAAATATAAAACCAAAATATCAAACGAACCAGCGAGGTAATTGACATGAAAAATTTATGTCACCAGGTTCCAGGTCATGGGCTTAATTGATGTTACGTAGATCAACTCAATGTTTTGGATTCAAGCATTTATCCAGCCCTGTGACAGCTGCATTCACAGATACCTGTGAAAAGATTCTCAGATGTTCATTATCTCTTCAGTGTTTCGTGGCTAAAATCTTGGTGCTGAACTGCTCAAACTCCAGAGGTTCAGGAGATGCAAAGTGTCCAATAGCTTTATACAGAGCAAGAAACACAAAGCAACTCTGACTATTTAACTCCACGTTGGGAAAGGGTGCAGAGAACGAGGCGCAGGCACACGACACGACCGGGAATAAAGTGGAAAAGCAGTCTTTTCTTTAGCTCAGTACAGCACAGTCAAAGAAGAGATACATGTCACCAAGCAGCACTTGTGATCACGCAGCCAAGTCCCTTTGAATGGTACAATAAGGTGTGTCCTGCAGCCCCCTGGAAAGCAGATGGCACAGTAATGACCCGGGGCCTGCGAGCGCTGGAACCTGCGGTGCCACGTCCAAAGGTCACTGATGTCAAGGCACATGTGTCATGTGCCCTGACATCAAACCAGGCCCATAAAAAACATCAAGCATCAAAGTGGTCTGGAGTCAGATGGGGCCTTTCCTGTGAATTAAGATAGTCAAGAATATATTTGCCTAAAATCATTCCAAGCCTAAGGAGTTCATGGAAAAAAGCCAGACTCTACCAGAGCATTTGTCAGAAAATGGTGCACCACTGAGCATCTAACTCATGACTAATATATTTCTCTAAAATATTACATATTAGAGAAAATTTTATCTAAAAGAGGATGATGGAAAAAGAAAGGCATAAAACATAATTTTTCCAAGGTTTTGACTCTTGCTAATTTTTAACATTACAGTTTTGCCACTTTTCCTTTCAAATGGCTACATGAACTATATAAATTATATAAATATTTTAATCATTTACCACTGTAAACAGATGGTCATAAACAATCACTTTGATTTGTACAACATTTTTTCATTTTATGCTTTCCATAAGCCCCCAGAAGTTTCAGGAATACACACGGGACAATATTTGGGGGTAATAAATTTTAACAAACTAAGAACTGTAAAAAATGTTACACATTTTTTGACTTCTAAGACCAGGGAGTGAGTTATGCCCATCTGATGAGAAATACACCATGTCCCTGAGAGGTTTCTCATTTACACCCCAAGAACTGTTGAAAAAATATCTTTAATCTATAAATACCTACAAAGACATTCAGAAAACTTGCTACTGTGTCCGGGCAATTTACTGCTCATATATTTCAATAAATTATTCATCAGGATTTATTTTCCATAGCTAAGTATCACACATAAATTACTGATAAATGCTAGTGAAATCTGACAGCTGAAAACATCTGTCCTCTCATGCTTATACATCTTAATTTTCTTCCAGCTTGCCTTTATTTCTCAGAACTGACTATGCCAAACGGCTTAAGGACAGAGTATATTTGATGGATGTCATGCAAACCAGAGCTGCATGGCACACTATACACTTAGAAAGGATGCAGAACATCGTTCCCAAGGCTGGAATCATCTCAGTAAGAACATCAGCTTTTTATGCCTATGGCTAATGAATTTATCTTCTGAAATAAATGTATCTTTTGGACTTGGATCAATGCATGCCTTAATTAAAACCATGTTTCTGTATAAGCATCTAGCAAGAGCACATGAAGGCCCTATTTAAATTGGAAGAGAACAGTATAAACCAGTATGGCTTTTAAAACTAACTGCTTCCAGGTGCAGAGAGAGTGGAAGTTTAGTGCTGTTTCCAACTTGATGCTTGGATGCCTTTGTTCTTGAAAGTGTAAGGTTTCTCTCATTCTCAGTTTTATGACTGCAGGTTTCTATGTTGCATAACACCCTATAATAGAGCACCAAAGGGCTTAGTTTTATTGTTTTGTTTCACTTTATTGACTGCATGTTTTATTCAGCTAATATGTGCCATGAAGGCAGGCAGTAACATCTCAATTACCACGCCAGGGCTCTTCCTTCTCTGTGAATGACCAGCTTCAATCTGCACTTTATTATATTCACATGCAGGTGTTAAAAGGCAAGGGAGGAGGGGTGAGGGAAGATGGAGTTGAAACAGACCTTTAAAAGCATTGCAACTGGAAAGGCTTTTTTCCCAGGTAATCCTCTAAGCTAAACACATTCCAGTATATGATATTCACGCTGTGGCAAGCCACCAAGCACCAGCAACTATTGCAGAGCAATGGGTGTGAGAAAGTTCAAATCTAAATAAAAACTCCTCCAGAGTTTGATCAGAGCTGGATCTGGCATTTCACTTTACTCATTTCTACTATTGTGCATCCCTGCTGGAGAGCCAAAGAGACTTTGGCAATGCAACAAGTATACAAGCAAGAATTTGGCACTCCCTACAGCTTATTCAATGTCCTGAATATTAAAGCTTGTTTTACTGAGAAGGGGAATGCTGAACAGGATGACATTAGGAGTCTTCATGGTTCCTTTTTTAATGCCACTGGATTTTTTCATTCCCACAAGATTCCCACAAGGGCAAAGAGACAGATCAGCTTAACATTAGAGGCAGATAAAATCTTTTCCTGTTAATCAAAAGTATGCTGAGCTGGCAGGGCAATGGGTGGGAGGCTGAGGAAACAGAAGGGAGAATATAAGAAAAAAGTAATCTGGAACTTCATTAATAATAGAGAAACAAAGCAATCCTTTGCAGGTGGAGCTGTAATTGAAGTGAGTAAAAAAATCTCCCTCATTTTATCTGAAGAACACCAACTGTAATAAAGCAGCAGTGTCAATCAGTTCAGCACACGAGCCCAAGTCCTGCCCAAGTGCTTTCAATGCACTTGAAAGCTTAATGTCTGTTTTTCTGGCCATTGATAAATAAGATACCAACAGACACCAACAACCATCACAAATCACCATCCCCACAACCAACAGACACTGAATACTGAGTGCTGTAAGGAGCAGCCCTTTGCCTTCCCACAGGAACTGCCTGTGAGCCAGGAATGGATTGTTCCTGTGAAGGCAGATACTGTGGCATTTTGTAGCTTCAGACAAGGAAATAATCTTTAGAGTGTTTCAGAGGTTATTAATAAATACTTTACTTCAGTTGAACTGTTTATACTGCATTGTGAGCCTTCTGGAAAATCATGATAATTTCATCTTGTGTTTATAAAGAACTCAAATATTCAATATGTAGCTCAGTTAAAGGCAACTGGAAACAGCTAGATGTATTCACAGTGATACTTTGGGCCAATTTGACAACAATAAGAAAGAATGATTTCTTTTTAGCCTGGTATAAAGGGTAGCTTATTGCACAGACCTTTCCCTGTCTTCAAAGGGCAAAAACCTGGCTCAGCTTTTTCACATTACTCCCACATCCTGACTTTAGCATTAAAAGCAAAGCCGTACAGCTCAGTCCAATGCCAACATTAATCCCCTATATCAGGCACTTGAAGGCAGTTGCTCTACTCACTGACTACATCCAGAGAATTTACTGGGTGGGGAAAGACTTTGCAGACCAATCCTGCAAGACAGGTGTGTTTCCTGCAAGGTGCTACCATCCTATGGTGACAGCAGGTATCAGCGTTTGGGCTGACACCTCACAGAGTGAGCAGAGTATTCCCTGGTGCTTCACCCTGGCTCACCCACCAGCCCAGGGCTGATCCTTAAGTCTGCATGGGAGCTAAATGGGAAACTTTCCTGACTCCTAACAGCTCCAGTTTGTTATGTCATACTGAGCTTGAGAAATTTTCCACCTTCCAATTCCTTCTTTCTTTAGTTCATATCAAGTATTTGGACAAGCATCTGTGGTGGCAGCTCTGTGACCAAAAAACATCCAGCTTCAGGTGTAGAATTAGCTGCCTGACCCCAGCAGGGATGACTAAAAATTGCTTTTAGCAGCAGGCCAAAAGCAACTCCTTCCTTTAGGATGCAGATTCCTAAATCTGTCAGAGAAAACAAAAAGGGAGCAGGCTACAGAGTCCTGATGGAACCAGGCATGGGCCAGCAGCTACTCTGGTGGTCCATGGGCAGAATGTGCAGGATGAGCAGCCAGGAGAGGTGCAGCAGCACAGGGACCCAGCACGGGGTGGGTCTCATCCCCCAAGCCCTGTCCAAGACAGCTGCACAGATCCTGTTAGACTTTGTTGTTATTTATGATTATTTATTGAGCATCATCAGCAAGCCTGGTCTGTACAAGGGACAAAGAGAAAGAATCCCTTCCCAAAAATGGAAACAATCAGGCTCTGTGTGGGAACCTTGAAATCCACCCAAATTAAAAGGCTTCAGTCTCCAGGCTGTTAATTCACCACATATCAGGAGCAATAAATTCACTCAGAAAAAGTTCCAGAAATCAGTGAAATTTTGGTCTCTGACAGTTTGCTTTGAACCAGAAGTTAGAAGTCAAAGACCAAAAAGTAAAGACAATTTACCTGCAATCCTCCAGTTTCCATTTTTGCCAAAATGTATTAAAATACAGTCAATACCTTTGATATGCTGATATGATTTCTCCCATGACTTTTATGGCCACAAAAAGATAATGTCTTTGACAGCTGGGCTCGATGCTTTCCTGAGATAAATCAGTGTCACAACACTAAAGCCAATATAACTGCATAGAATGAAACCACAGAACGACATGGACCTCTATGTATAATTATGTTCTAAATGGGGAACAGGAAAGGAGAACAGGGCTTAATGATCCAACACTATCATTTCCTGCTGAAAGAAAAAAACGATCATTCTGATTGTACATAGTACATATTAAATTATTGCTATTGAAGTTTCATGTTAAATCCCCAGTAATCTGAGTTCTGCTCTGTGGTGAAACCTGTATTGCAGCTCTGCTACTGATAACATCATAAATACAGCATTACAATAACTAATGCTGCCCTCCTATGACACACTGCAAATTAAGAACATTATTAACAAAACCTGAAGTGGATGCATATTTCAAATCTTGCTAGATGAAAATATATTTTCTCCCTGTTTTACTCCCTTGACTATATCACAAAAACACCATTTTTCAGCTCTGTACAACCATACTGTATGCTTTTAATATTATACTAAATGAAAAACCTATTATTGTCCTGTGGAGGTTGACTCTGTCTGGACCCTGGGTGCCCACTAAAGCAACGCTGTCACTCCCCCCCTCAGTTGCACAGGGGAGAGAAAATACAACTAAAGGCTCCTGGGCTGACACAAGGACTGGGAGATCACTCAGCAATTACCACCATGACCAAGATGGACTCAACTTGAGAAAAAATTTATTTAATTTCTTGCCAATCAAATCAGAGTAGTATAATGACAAATAAAAATAAACCATAAAGCCACCTTCTCCCACCCCTCCCTTCTGGCAGAAGCCAGTCCTGTAGCCTCCCCACCACAAAACCTTGCCAATATATTCCATCCCTCACCTCTGTAAAATATTAAGGATTACCACTGAATTCCACATTCATCACACCATCTTCACTCGCATCAACAAAAAAGAATTTCCTACACCAAAATCAAAATGATGTAACTCAGAATGAAAGTGGGCAAGTGACACACAGCTCATCCCTCCACCACAATTAGAACACCAACATCTCCCCATAACCATTCTGCTCTTTAACATTGTCTACTGGATGTTTAGCCCTTTATCTCTCCCAATTATTGCCCTTATCTTGGTCCGTGAGCCTTTTGCTCTATTTTCTCTCCCCTGTCCAGCTGAGGAGGGGAGTGATAGAGCAGCTCTAGTGGGTACCTGCCATCCAGCCAGGGCCAACCCACCACGTGTATCCTACGCTTTCCCTACAGGAAATCTCTTAAACAGCCACAGTGTTCACTATACAGAGTATGATTTGGACACACAAAAATCCTTTGTTAGTTTTCCTCTCTAAATGGTGACTTCCTTATGTGGGTTTCATGAAGCAAATCTCCTTTTAAACACAAAAAGCTGAAGTGTGTGTTCAGTGATCCTCTGGCTTCTGCCAGAAGAAGCTCTTCAAGTCAATCTTCATGTCAATTACATGGAAAAAAAGAAGGCAAAAGCCACACAGCCTGAGCCCTCATGCCACCATAGCCCACATGCAGCTGTAGCCTGAACTAATATTAAACCTGAATTTCTGTAAGAATCAACAAGGCACGCAACACATAGCAGGGGGAGAAGGGAATCTGCTGTTCTGTCCCATGACCAACATCCCTTCACCTGCATGCAGGCATGATATGGGGTGTGTGGTGTCCAGGAACAACCCCACACACTCATTCATACCACCGTGGGGTTTCATTTCACTCTGTCAGACGGAGCAAAGAGAGGACTTCCAAGTTACTGGCATTTGAACCTGAGAGGAAAGATCCCCTTAGGAGAAGCATCAACAGAAAGCTGTAGTTTCTCCCATTTTGGACCCTCCTTTGCTCATGCAAAGCACACTGGCAAATGTTGCTTTCCCCAGCCAGCCACAAAACTATCTGGCTTATTTGGTGAGCTCCAGCAGAGGCTGTTTTTGTGGGAGTTTTATCTGCTGGAACTAAACCACGCTGGACAACAATCACTGCTTAAAGATGCAAACACCTCCCCGTGCACAGGTAATGCCCTTCAGGAGGGGATCTGTACAGGCAGGTTTTACATTCATCACACTCTTTGCTACCTTGAGAAGGAGGCTACAGTACAACTCTGGGGTGAAATGAGAGTGTTCAGCTTTGCTGCTGCTAAACATTTCTTTTTCTCTTTACTGGCTAACTCTACTCTCATAATAAGCAACATCTGTGTGAGTGACCAGCCAAGAGATCCCCAGAGCTCCCAGGTTCTAGGAGCAGACTTGTGCTGTTCCCACTCGATTGTGCTTTGATTTCTTCTAGTGGATTCTTTTGCCCTCCTTCTCTCCTCATGAGACCCTGATGGATGAAAACGCCCTGGCAGCCCCTGCAGCAGGCAAGCATGGTGGAGTTCTATGAGACTCTTTGCTATCAGAGCAGAGTTTGAACCAAAATAATAATTGCCTCAGGTACTGTCCTCCACAACCTCATCCCAAAAATTTTATTTTTCATGTTTCCAGACATTTTTTTAGTTACTAATGAGGTCATTAGTTCTTTTCTGAATGAAGCCCCAGCAAGCAAGAAGTGATGTGGCTGGGGAGTTGCTTTTTTAAGCAACTATCAGAGTAACTTGCCTTGCTGGGGGGTGAGTAACTATCTGAGGGGGTGGGTACCAGCCAGTCTCGATCCATGGACTCACTGCCCCTGCTGGTTAAGGTGGTCCCAGTGTCAGTTCATCCTAGTGACTAATGCTGGAGAAGAAACCTGATGGAGCTGGCTCTAAGCCTTCCCTTGGCCCAGGAAAAACAAATACAGGCTGAGAGGAGATTTTCCTCTCTCACCACAGAGGCATGTTCTCCACCTTACCAGACACAGGCTGGTACCTGGAGTACCTGTTGCCTGAAAGAAATATGTACACAGAGCCATCAGCTCCCCTTTTACTATGAGTTGTAGGTGCCCTTTGGTAGTTGGGGAAACAGCAGCACAGCAAGGACCACGCAAAAGCATCATGTGAATATCTGGAGCTGTGAGCTTAATAAAAGCTCTTTACTACCACAAAGCATAGCTTATAACATTGTGTTCAAAGTATTTCTCCATGAACACTTTGGGTGAATTCCTGGTCCCACCAGAGACAGTGGGAGTTTTGCCCTTTGCTTCAGTGGGATGTATTTCACCTTTTGTGTTTAATTGCCAGTTGTTAGGGAAAGGAATAAATTACACTCTGCTAAATCCAGGCACAGTAATAATCAACAAGTCCCTTTTTTAAAAAAAAATAAATGCTACCATAAGAGCCCTTTATAGCTAGCTGAAGTCTTAGAGAGTCCTTTTTAAGTGTTCTGAAAGTTATTTTCTGATACTTTTTTGTATTCCCGGATGGTTTCACTGCATTTGCATCAAACCAACTGGATCAACAAGAAAAAACAAACAGGGAAAAGTCATTAATGGACAATAGACAAGATTTAAAAACCTTTCACAACCATCCACTTAAAAGACTGCACTGTTTAGCTAGCTTGTCCAAATTTACAGTGTAGCAAGAGCAATAATCTCTGTCAGTACTGCTTACAGCCCCTGCCAAGCTGAAAGTAATGTTCCCATTGACTTCTGTATGCAGATCAGATCCTGGAAAAGAGGAGCTCTGTGCCAGGCTAGGAACAGTTAGACAAATGAACGTACACTGAGATGGAGATATCCTTTCTCAGAGTTAAATTATTTTGCCATGAACAGGACATTTCAAGTTCGTATTGAGATGACCCATCTGTGTTCTAAAGCAGATTGGAGTGCATTGGAAAGCAAATGACACGCTGCATTATTTAAGCCAAATGTTCAAAATTCCATTTGCTATTGGTGCAAGCTACACACACTGAATCTTCAGTCATGTGTCTGAACACATTCCTGGTGAGCTTAAGCAAAGTTAATCGAATCAGCCTATGGAATCCCTACCACACCACTGCAACCTGAAGCTGCAATTTCTATTTTAGCAGCCTTTAAGTGATTTTCATCAAGGTCCTCTATTTCTCATCTTCTTCTCTGCACTACCTGTAAGGATTCCACTGTACTGGTTCACCACAGTGTCTTTACCCTCATTTAGACATCTTCATTTTATCATTGACCTTTACAGCATTAAAAAATGCTTCTGTTCTACTATCATAGACATATGAAACCTGTCTGTGCCGATGCAGCATTCACCAATTTAATACACAAAAATACAAGTACAAAATATTGATCTCATCCATTCTTCCCAGTTTCCTCTCCACTACCTCTTCTCAAGAGTCTCACCATCCAAGTAGCAGTTATGTAGAGCTGCCAGAGGTTTCCTTGCCATCCAGCCCTTGAACATTCCTGCTGCTGCTTATGGCTTTCTCCAGGCAACTTGAGAGCCAGTTTTCTAGAGTCTACAGATTTTATTGGTGAAAGCACCATATGCCATCAGCTAGAGAGAGGCTGGGAACGTGGCACTACCTCATCAGTCAGTACTGCTGCTTAGGATAATCATTCAACATGTTATTCATGTTTAACACATCAGTTCATTGAGCTGGCACTCTCATCCCACTTACAAAGGTAAATGAAGACTAGAAGGGGCCTGTGAAACTCGAGCTAATGAAAACGATGCAGCTGGCTCCAAACTGTAATTCTGGCTCTGAGGTGCAAGATTTGGCACCATCTGCTCCTTCCAGAGCTAATATTAATGAAGAACTCATCACACCCCTGCTGAGCGAGGGAATGCTAGCACAGAGATCCCGATGGATGCACACAGCTTTCAGCCATATTTTAGCACTGATGTGTAGTCCTGCCAGCTTTCTGTGATATGGAAATGTGAGCTGTAGCATCTGTGTGAGTTTAGGCTGGAAGGCCTGGGCTGCAGCCCCTCTAACCAGGACATCCTGGGGAGGAGCAGGGCCACGTGCTCTGGGCAGAGCAGGCTCAGTGAGATGGGTCTCCAGGCCATGTCGTGCTGCCTGGGCACACAGTCCATGCAAGGCACTCCATCTCCAGGATTTCCAGATGCTTAAAACCTTCAAAAATCACCAAAGTCTTCAAATTCCAAACTAAATTTTCAGGTGAAAAAAAAGAAGGTCCAGGCAGCTCAGGTGGATGGTAGTCCTTTGTGGACTATAAAGCAATAAATCCATTTTAAAACAGGTTTCACACTCAAAAAAACCCCAAAATGTGTATGATCCTTTTTCTGCCCCACACCCCTCTTGGTTCTATCCAAACGATGTCTTGTGGCCCCATTAGCCTACACATACCCATCATCCTGCCCTTATTTAAGAAATACAAGACCCAGAAAGACTCAAGGGTCTGCTGAACACAAAATAATCCTTCTGTGCCTCCAAACACCCAATCACACTGCACTAGCATTAACACACGGATGGGCAACATGGTTTGCAGTAACACCCAAAAATATAGAGGCAAACAATTCCCACAGTCCAGGGCTTCTCACCAATACTTTTTCCCACTTAAAAATTTGAAGGTATGTTTCGTATTCTGCATGCCACTGAAACAAACAGCATTTTACTATTTTACTCAAAAAGATGCTTGCAAGCTTGGTGTATTTTGAAACTCTGTGTAACCAGACTGCTCAGCTATTTGCTTAGTTGCATAAGAGATCCCATGCTGCTAAACCCTCCAGAGTTATCTTGCCCCCACCCTACTGCTCAGAAGAGACTTCCAAAATAAAATAAATCATTGATCCAGTGTCAGGAAAACTGCCTTCCCAGTGTTATCCAGTCCCAGAGTATTCTCTGTAGGACTGTTTCCTACAGATAGTAGGGATAACCCTGAGGCATTTTATGGATCCATACCCTTCAGATTTTACACACAGCCTTTGGCACTGACATCCCCCTTATCAAAGATATAAGATCCCATGCCCACTGGAATTCCCAACAGACTGACAGTAACAAAATTGTATGGAAAAAATTAGATTCTCATACTGCAGAAATTCTAAGATATGTGCAGTTGATGCTTAAATTGCCCAATTTAAGAATATATACTTTGCACAAGAAAACTACCCGGTAAGAACATTAAGGTTGCAAAGCGAAATACTCACAATTTCAGAGATGTTAGAATTAGGATTTCTTGGCACATAGTCTATCCACTTTCTGCATATCCCTTCAATAAGGTATAACCCCTGGAGGGCTGACTTCAGCTCGGTCCAGAGTGTGGCTGAAATTGGTTCTGGTTTTAGCTGCTAAATACACCAAAGCTGTCCCTATGCAACATGTGCAAATTATAAGTTAAGGAAATGCCTACAACTTAAGCAAATGTTCTTAGATTAGAAATGGCAAGAAAAATATCCCTGAGTAAAGAGCCAGACAATCCTTCCCCACCAAATTTCAGATTCTTGCTTCAAAGCACTGAGATATTTTACCTTTTCAAAGTTCACCCCATTTTTTTGCCAGTGTATTGTTTTTTACATCTATTCTCAGGCATCAGTTTGGATTAAATCTTCCTAAAGAGTTTAGGGAGTTACTTAGCACAGCAAATTCCCTCCGAATTTTGTTTGAAAGGGTTCAAGTCTGGCAAAGCATATGCCAATCAAACCAGGGGCTTATTACACAATCTTCACAGTAAGAGACACCAGCAGCTCCGCCTGTAATATTTTTGCCACTTACAATTAATAGTCTGGAAAAAGACATCTTGAGAAAGTAAAATAAGTGGCACAAAGAGGAGGAGGGTTTCCAAGCAACTGCTTCATTTTCATTTTAAGCCCATGCTGCAGAAGTGTTAGCAGCAACTTAAGGGGCTAGTCTCATCCCCAGCCTGCAGGAGAGTGAGGAAACTAGGTTAGAAACAGTAATTTCTTGCATATAACCTCAGATTAACATACAACAGGAGGGATCAAAAGGAACAAGATTTTAAATTATTGTGCCCATGGTTAATTTCTAGATGCAATACATCCCGCAGTCAGCAAATGTATTTGTACGGCCAAGTCACATTCCCACTGATTTTTGCAAATCCTCTGCTCCCTAGATCTTAAAATAATAGGGAAGAGAATTATAAAGAAAAGGCAAGCATAAGTGTTGCCTTTTCTTAGCAAGCACCTCCTGAGGAGCTCCCTTCCAAGCCCTGTTCCCACTGGTGCTGGCTCAGCGTGCCAACCTCACGCTGCCCAAGCTTCCCTCGCTCAGTCACCACTTATTTTTTCTTGACATTTTTGCCAAACTGCACCTTGGAATTATCACAAGCCCAGTCCCATATTTCAAAATCAGGCACCTAAAGAAATCCTCTGATTTTTCAGGAGCTGTTGTGCATTGTCAGCAAAACAGGAGGCCTTGCAGGCGCCCTGAATGCCCTGGAAATCAGGCCACTTTAGGCTGTACTCCTGCTCTCAGCTTTTTCAGATTTTCCTCCACCCAGTGGCCACTAACAGAAACAAATCACCTAATAAAATACACTTTACTACCACTCTATTCACTGAAATTCTCTATTAGCATGGCAGTAGTCTATTGTTCTCTGGACTGCTACTTACAGAACTGTGTACCTCTGTTATGGCATCAAGTAGAGGATTACATTATGGAAAACACTGGTATGACATGCAGGTGACAGAAAGATAGAAAAATACACTGTTTGTGGGGATGGACACAGGAGCAGATGAAAATATTATATCCCCACAAGGTCTAGAAATATAGTTACGGCCAAAAACAGTAGTTGCTGCCATTGACAGAAGTGGGAAAAAAAGTCAAAATGGATTCAAAACTATTGCCATGACCTAAGGTACAGAAATCTACATTCATTCATATAAATCAAGCAGCTGATGAAATCTCCTGACCAGTTTCCTGCTGGTACTGCAAAAACACAGATTTCTTGACAGCTGTCTGCTCCACCTGAGCAGATGTGAGGAGCTGCAGATCTGGGCTCCAGAACAGAGCTCCTGCAGGACACACAGGAGGGAGGAGCCCTCTTTGGTCTGGCTACAGACTGCCATCAAACCCTTTGGTAATTATAGTCTAATTTTGGATTTTAATATTCAGCCAGAGAACTGAAAAATGCTGTGCTTCTGCAGTTGATGAGAGCATGTTACCTGAGCCAGCTGGCAAAAATGTAAAGTTGCATTTATGTTTCATTACTAATAGCTACTGAATTGACTCTGTAATTGAACCTTTAAGGGTATTTGCAAGACATATTCCATACAGTATACTAAAAAGCAGTTTTGCTAGATATTAGCAGGGCTGCACCGAAATGCAGACACATATATGCAGATTTACCTGCATGTTTACAAACATTGACACCCCTACACTTATATGCTGGATAAACGTCTCCAGGAGGATTCAGGACTAGAGGAGGAGCTACCAGGTTACATAATTTACAGTTTAAGACAAAAAATACCAGGCAGACTGGTACAAAAGTACAGAATACTGTTGCTTACTGATTGAAAAGTACAATGTTAATTATTTTTAAGTAGATTCAAGGTTTGGTCTGCACCTATTTGACCATGTCACCAGTGCAAGGCCACTGATGCTGGTGAGCTGCTCCCCTTTGCACACCAGGTGCTTGCTCTTCAGAGTCAGCCCCTTATTCCACTTTTTGACCAAAGGGGATGTTTCAGCTGGACACTTGAACACACCACACAAGTGCCCACTTTGCTCAGCACCATGAGGCAGCCCATTTCCACAGCTTGCAGCACTGCTCACTGCTGCCAGGACCTTTGAAGGCTCCATTTGCTCAAGGCTCTCTTGTTGGAAACCCCACTGCTACAGAGCATGAAGAGCAAATAAGGGCTGGGAATACAATACCACAGACTAAATCCTCTCTGTTTGAAAGAATGATTGAGACTTGCTGGAGTATTTGCCCAGCTCTGCCCATAAAGATTTAAACTTGTTTGCTATTTCTCCCTCACCTTGAGTCTGTAGTTTATGGCAAGCAGGGATGGTAGGAAGGGTGGGGGCAGCCCAGTATCTCCATGGTCCTCAGAGTGCTTTAAGGCAACATCATAAAAGGGATCAGGGACAGAGCTCTTAGCCATGACCCCTCTCTGCAAACAAAGCAGGAATCACTGAGCAATAGTGTCATTCACAGTATTTTCCCCTTGAAAGTACCTCTGCAAGAGCCACCACACTTGGGCAGCAGCAGGCAGCTGTGTGCCCTCCAAGCAAGGGAGCAGGGCCATGGGCTCACACGGCTCCGTGGCTGACCTGGCACTCCCCCACTGCCCCAGGGGGCTGCAGACCTGCCACAAAGCTCCATGAATTATGTTGATTGAGCAATTTTCAGTATTTCTCTGGCTGACAGCAGCAGTGGTGCTCTGTCTGCCAGCTCTTGGCTAGACAAAGCAGATTTAGTGTCCCCCATCTGGTAGTTGAACTCTGTGTGCAATCTGCACGCAGCCACAGCCAGCACTCAAACTGGGACCTCGTGGGGGCCTGGCAGGGCTGGTACCAGGTAGGCCAATACAAGGAGTGCTGTGGCAAACCCATCTCTCTGGGAAGCAGCTCTGCACCTGCAAGGAGCAGCAGTGGTGACAGAAATATAACCCTAAAATGTATCTAGCCAGCATTGCAAAAAAGGAGTTTTAATAGCTATGCAGATTAGAAAAAACCACAGATCTGGCAGTGCTTCTGGGACTTGTTTACACTTAATAGTAAATGCTGGTTACTAGTAATATCTTGTTTAGAATACGAGGCTATTTAAGAGGCAGCTATTGATAGTTTACTGTGCTAAGATGAAGGCATTATTGACAGAATTTTGCATTTAAATAAGCCATCATGCCCTATAAAAATCACAGCCATTGCCTCTAGGCTGTTGCTTTGAATCTGGTTCAAATCAGTAATGACCAAAACCAGTCACTCTGCGAGGATGCTCAGAGACAGGAATGCCCTGAGCTCACAGGTACGGCCTCACTGGGGCTTGAACATCTTGCCACAGGCTGGTGTCCATCTCATGGCTGTCCTCAAACGAGTTGTGTCATTCCACCACCCCAGCACCCAGGACACACACCTGTTAGCCTGATGGTACCCTCACCCCATATGCTTGAGTCTGAAATTACCTGAAGGTAGTTTGTTTAAACAAGTCCCACTTCTCTCTGAACTCCTCCCAAGGGTCAGTTTGTTCTATTCATCCTCCTCCACTGTACTTTGTGCTTGGCATGCCCCAGCTGGGCACTGCTGGACATCCACACCAGCACCAACAACTGTCACCTGCCCATGCCCTGCCACTGGGGTCTCTCCAGGACCCATCTGCACTCATTCCTTACAGTTAGCACTAGATGCTATCCTGACATGGAAGTAAATTAACATAAATTTGGACGCCTGTCCAACAAAACTGTTCCCCCTGTTCCCACACTTTACCCCAGTGTTTTGCACTAGGAGTGCATTTTGTTTCCAATCTGTGCAGTAAATTGTGAATCCCTATAACACTGGCCAAGCAAAACCACTGTAGCAGGGCTCTTCCCTAATCATCCAAAGGCAGCCTGAACCCCCACAGATGTTTCTGCCCCTGCATTGCAACTCTGGTCTCCTCAGGCTCAGTGCATGGTGCAGCTTTCCCTGATTATGTTCTCGAGGCAGCGAGATGTGCAGCAGCTTCCCTACACGAGGGAGCTCCCTACCAGCTGCTTATCCATTCTCATTGCTTGTCCTTTATCCATTCAGGCCTTCTCAGAGAGCACATGTAACCTGCAGGTACTCGTAAAGAACACCAGATCTCATTTCATCCCCATTTCAGATTTTTCAATTAATTTCAATTAATTCATTCTTTTCCTTAAACTTGTCACGTATTCTTCTTGGATACCCTATCAGATCAACACAGTGTTGATTTGTAGATAGTAGTTATATAGCTATAGAGCAATGTGCTGTCCTCCCTGATCAGAGCAGGGATGAGCACAGCCAAGGCCAGGCAGCACTGGAAGAGGGCTGAGGGCTTACACACAGCCACAGCAGCCTCTGGAATCCTCCAACTTGACTGTACAGTGAAATCCTCTTGCATCTTCAGGGGTTCCTTCAGAGTCAATGACAGCCTGAAGTTTAAATCCACCCATAAAAGCAAACCATTAACAGCTTGGGCCTCCCAATGAGTGGATTCTCACCATCCAGGAGCTCAGTTACATGTCCAAACACTTGCTGTCATCTGCTTAACTCTTCCCCACGCTAAGTTCAAAGCAGTGGGTGATTCTTATGACATTTGCACGCACATCCACGTGCATTGCAAAGCACACCACTTAATTTTCTGTTCTGCTAGCTGGGAGCAGCTCTTCCTTTACCTACAGGAAGGCGTATTTGGGAGGCCAAGGTCTGCACGAGCTGGAAAGGGGCCCCTGCTGCCAGGCAGCTGGGCTGTGCCACGGCTGTGCCAGCACTGGGACCACGCTGTCATTAGTGCAGCCAGGCACTGCAAATCCATCCTGCCAGGTAAGTCTCTGTGAGGGACCAGCAGCTCAGCCTGCACGGGAGCAAGCCCACCAGACAGGCAGGCAGAGAAGGAGGCAGCACTAGATCTTCCACCTCGTCTTATCCCTAATTAGCTGGGGGATGATGGCTGCCCTGTCTGCTGGTGCTCTTCAGGATTTAAATAGATGCTGTCTGCCTGCCATGCCTGCATAGTTTTAGGCCAGCAATAATTGCAGGTATGAAAAATAGCCCAAGGAAAATCTGTGTGAGATTCATAATAATAGCAAAAAAATTAAAAACCAAAATGGCAAGTGTTCCAGCATTCAACAGTAAGCACTTGTTCCTTAATATGAAACAATCAAATATTTAAAATATGCAGGGACACACACACAATTTGTATGTATAAACATACATTATTTTGATCAGCTGAATTCTCAAGAGCTGCAAATAGTCCATGAATTATTCTGTAATTTATCCTTCCCCCATCTGAGAATATGCTTCCACCAAAAGATTTTTCTTTTTCAATTAGAATTCATTATGTTAGCATCCCAACCAGGCAGCCAAAAGAACACAGAGGGACCGCCAGGTATGGCCCACGGGCTTTGCCTGTCACTCTGCTCCCAGACATCATCTTCTCCATCAGTCCCTCAAGGCACAAGCAGAAAGCAGGCTGTGAGCCAGCTGAGCACTTCTGCTCACACACACCTCCCAGGCAGCTCCTTTCCAGCAGGCACCTCAGACCCAGCTGCAGACTGGGACCAGCAAGAGCCTCCTGTGCACGCCCCTTGGCCTGATCCAAAACCAAGGAGTAACTGGGATCGACTGCTCCTCGCTGCTGTGAGACTTGGGGACAACAAATGGCTTTCACTTCTCTAAATTTGCATGTCAAGCCACCACTCAGAGCTGATTTTAAATGTAAAGCTCCTGCTGCACATAAACAACCAACTTTCCTTAGCTCTGTCAGTCACAGTAATGGTTTCCTTCTGTAGCATGGCTGCCCAGGACTGGATCCTGCACAGCACCAGGGGCGTAGCTTGGGAAGCCACAAACATCTGTATTTTTTCTGGAAGTTGTGGATTTTCTGCTCGTTTCACTTTTGCTCTTAACCTAGAGCTTTTGGAGGCTTCTCTCTTAATATTTTTTTTTTTTAAATAATTAGGGTTTTTTCTCTTATCTATGATGTATAAAAAACTTGTGAAGGTACTAAAAAAATTATAGGGGAGGGAAAATATTTTTATGTTAAAAAGTTAATAATTTGTCTATCCTAAAAAAAACCCAAACCCAAACCTATGAAAACTCATGCAATTATAGCTGCAAAAGAAGATGGAAGAGGAAATGTCAAGCCAGGCTGGTCCAGGTCCAATATCATGCTTTTTGCACTAACACCTGTTGAATCCAAATGCTTAGAAGAAAATTCTTCTAAAAATTAAATGCCTCCGACTCGCTGAGCCATGTTTCACTTTCCTGTCCTTGAAATCCCCAAGGAGTTGTCTAGGGAAAAAAGGGGGATGGGAAGAGAAACAGCAGACTTAGTGTTATTTTTAAATATAACCAAAAAATCTCCAAGTAGAAATCTGGGAATATTCAAAGCTTCCCAGGCCTTTGTACAACATTTTAAAACCCAAGGGGAAAAATAAAACAAAAAGGAGTGGTAGAAGCTAATTCTAAAGTTTCCTTAACAGGTTGCCTTTGAGATAAAGTCACAGATTTCCTCGACATAATATGGTATGAAAACACATTATTATGATATTGATGGTTTCTTTTCAAACCAGCAGCGCCAGAAATTAAATTAGGGCTGTCCTTCTCCAAAATACTCTTGAAGCACCCAGTCCAAAGTCTTGCTTTCTTGTAAAAAATTATGAACAAAATAAAAACTCCTATCCCAAATACAAGGGGTTCTATCTCTTGAAATAAAACACAGCTGTTGCTCCTAGTCCTGCAGAGACCCTTCCTATCAGCACACATCAAGTGGTACCACAGTCCCCTGCATGGCATTTTTGACTACTACTTCTGGTAAGTATCCCAATACATTTTGTGTAGCAGATGCTCCACGAAGATACATAAAAAAATCAACTTGAAGGGTTCACCCAGAAATATTGTTCTTAACTTCATATTTAAAGCCTCAGTTGAGGATTTGGTTAGAATTTCAGGTTTGTTTAAAGTAATTCACATGGAGCAACACAGTTACACTGAAAGTAGCTTCAAAATCTTGCTGAATGGTTTGCACTATTACGCTCTTACTGCTTTTGCACTCTTACAAACCTACTGCTTATGTTTGCCCTCAAACTGACAAGGCCACTTGGCCCTATTTTCACACTGGAACAAAATCCAAACTGTTCAGACCCCACACAGCTCAGCTCCTGTCCCTGTACCACTTACAAAAGCCAAAGACACCTTTGAGGTGTCCCGGTGCACCTGCCCAGCCATGGGCTGATTTTCCAGCCCTGCATCAGATCATTGTTTGGCTGCACCTCCTGTGCATCATGACAAGTATTTCCAAATCAAATCAATTACTGTATTTGAAAATACAAATGGTGGAGGGTGGAGGGGTTTTGGGGTTGTTTTCATTTTAGCTCTGGCAATCAAAGTCAGTGAGTGCACAACTTGCATCATCAGGCTGTTGGGTGAGAATTTGAATCAGATAACAGAAAGCAATACCTTGCATTGTCCAAAACCATGACCTCCCACAATTTATAGGAGAAACCAGCCAGCCAGACTGTGGAGGAAATCTGTGAATTTTCCAGTTCTTCCCTGCATAATTTTTTGTTTCCACATTCCTTTGCTGCTTTCTGAGCAAAGCAGCCTGACAGGCTAAAGGCAGTTCAGGCTCCTAACAAGGACTAGGACCCAAACTGTGAACAGAAAACCCATCAATTATAAGCACGCCTAGAAATTATTTATCTATTTATATCTTTACTCTTTATGAGATTAGACATGGAATCATCTTCAAAAGAGAGGTAGTGCAGAATCCTCCCCTCCCAAAAAATAAAAAAAGGACTTCAGCTCACAGCCTGAATATCTCCCTTTTATTGTGTTCTGCTGCTCCCTGAGATGGCCAGCAATGCCCAGCTGATCACATCTGATCTGTATAAAACACCATCTTTACCTGACACTGTTTTGTCTGAGGGGAGCTCTCTAAATTAATTCCGCAGGCTCAGACTTTTGACAGTTCTTTTTTGATCTTCTCTGCTGCTTCTCGGTGCTTTCAGGGATGCTTAAACCCAGTCAGAACAGTCCAAAATGAATGGCAGCTCTCCTGATAACGCTGTCCCAATTGCCATGGGCACTGAGCTCCCCTTGAACAACAGCCACAGGTAAATCAGGGCACCACACTGTCAAAATCAGGAGCATTGCACGTATTTTTTGTCCCCACTTCTTTTCTATCCATCTCTGGAAGACGCTGTGAGCCTGTGTGCCACCAAGCCAAGTCCCTGCAGCCTTTTGCTGAAGCAGAGGTAGAGAACTGCGGGGCGAGCGCCACGGCGGCGCAAAAAAAAAAAAAACATGCCAAAGCTCCACCCAGCACCCACGGCCCCTTGGGGCAGGAGAGGTGGCAGCACAAAGCCAGGGTGACAGGGCCCTTCCCATGCCAGGGTGGCTTTGCTATTCACAGCACTGATATAGAAAGCGTGCATTAAAAAAAAAAAAAAAAAAAAAAAACAGCAACTTTGCCATTGTTGTGTCCACGTATTTTCTGTCTCTACCCCGAAAAAACTTTTAAATTTTCAAGAAAACGTGTCACCCATAGAAATTAGCATATAGCCATATTTCAGATATTCAAAATAAAAATAGCTGTTTCATCCTGATAATCCTGGCTACATCACAAAATATTTCTCAGTAAATTAGACCCATCTCCTGTGGGAAAGGCATGGAATAGATTTTCCTGATCTCACTTGGTTCAGGATTGGGTTTTGTCTCATTTCAGACCCCCTTGAGGATTCATTAGGTTGTGGGTGGGAAGCACGCAGTGCTTAAAAGGAAAGCATTTTCCTGCTAAGGCTAATAGCCAGCATTTCCAAACTTGGGCTAGCCAGATCACAGTGGGTGATTACAGAAAATCCATGACATGCTAGAGCAGGAGCTGAAGAAGTTCAGTTTAGCTGAATTTCACACCATGTCAGAGTCCTATTTGCAGCTTAGAAAATGAATTTAATAAAGCTTTTCTGCTGTAACATGGAGTGTCAGCTAGCAGATTCTCTGACACCTGCTGCTCTTTGAGTCTGATACCATATTGCAGCATAATGTGGTCTAAAATTAGACTTCACACAACACACCAGGTTTCAATCTTTCAGAAAATAATTCTGTTCAGCACCTTTCATTCCCTAACAGGGCTTTGGGACACGTCCTTTCTTTCCTGTCCCCTCCTGGATTAGCACTTGGAATTTTTTTTAGCAAAGGTTTGAACCATTCGTAAAAAAAAGAAAAATAAAAACAAACCAAAACTGAAATAGTTTCATTTTCACTTGATTGCAAACTATACCATGAAGAAATGTACTTGCCAACTTATACAGTTGCTTCCTACCTGCACCCCCACAGACCAGAGATATCATAAAGCTGGAAGGCTTTCAACTTTGGGTGCAGAGAATTATTGTCTGAGAAGGAAAAATATTCCAAGCTTAAATGACAGACGGGTGTTTGAATATCTATTTCAAGACTGAGAAGCAACTACAGGAAGAAGCCAATGACAGCTCCACAGGATAATGCAATTTTTCTGTATAAATTTCACTCATTACCAAAGAAAAGAATTAACCTGAACTATTTCTTTCTCTAATCAAGACACATTTTTGTATCTTCTTGTATAATTGTATTTAAATGCAATTAAGTGGTAGTTCATTCCATTTATAGAGAACTGACTGCAATTAATGCTACCATTTATTCTAAATACTAATTCGATTTTTTTTAAGTGTGCCTAGCCTTTAAATGCTAAGTTGGCTCCAAAACCTAGAGCTCAGCTAAAATCACATAGGAAGCTTCTTTCACAAGGCAAATGCCTGTCTTGTCTTTCCCAGCTACCTGAAAAATCTTTAAGACAATGTGGAGCTTATGTACACAGCATGAATAACATTTCACTGCCAAGAATTCTAGCACTGATTGGTGTGCTCCAACACAGACATCAGTATTTTCCAAAGAATTTATAAGAGGCATAAATAAAATAAAAAACCCTAAGCATAAGGTGTAGACCTTAAAATGTATGGAATTTACTGTGGCAGAAAAGATACAGCCTTTCACTACCAAGAAATGGCTCTGAGATATCCAGCAGAATTAGTAACCTTGTTCTCATCCTGGGAATTGCAATCAATCTGCTTTTTGTACCAAAATCAAATTGCTTCCCAAGTTAGAATGCAACATCCTATGTCAGCTTGCAAATGAGCTGGAGTGAGAAAGTAAACAGATCACAAACACTAAACTTTACAAATATAAATAGCATGCAGATTGAAGCAAATAACATGTCCAGTGAGGGAGGAAAAAAAAAGAATCCAACTTCACCCATTTCAGCTGAATGTCCAGAATATTGTTTTGTACAGGACACCACCCATGAGAGTAAAACTGAATCTGATTGACTGCCTTGGCCAATTCATAAAACCTTCCTTCACCAAATGTGTTTAAGTAAGTGAATCTGCCTCCGTGGCAGCAGCAGGAGGAGGGAGGGCAGGAAGAGGAGTGCTGCAGTCAGACCCTGCAGAGCATCTCTGAGGCCACCTGGAACAGCACAGGGAGCTGTGGCCTTCCCACCTGTGTCCCAGAACAGTCCCACTGGTTTACAAACAAAGCCAAACCAAAGGTTTCAAATCAAAATACACTCTTCAAATCATCATCTCCTCACCCCTCTCACTAAATATATTTTCGTCAGATATTGCTGTTTCCATTCAAAACATGGGTGAAGACTGAAATTATCTTCAGCACCAATATGTGCTGTAATGCCTGCAAACTACTAACCTCCTCCTGAAAAATTACATGGGGCTGAGCAGAAGCTGACGAGAAAGGAGAACATAAAGCATCTATACATCTCATTTTGTTTAAACTAGCTTGACACCCTCAAAATGCAATCTACATACTGAAACAAAGGAACCATTCTAATGGGTACATTACAATAACAGCTCCTCCCATCAGTCTCCACTTACACCCATCCATATGGAGCAAAAAAACTGATAATCTCAACAGAGAGAAGCTCCTCCAAGCATTCCTTGAGTATTCTCAGGCTATTCAGCCCATCAAATTTACATGTATGAACATACTCATACCATTTTAGAGATAATATTCACTAGGCTCATCAAAACTATTTGGTCTCTTTTCTGTGTTGGAGGTACAGATGCTTATTTACAGCTCAATTAAACTTAAAAAAAAAAATCCAACAACTTTAAATTGCTATGACCTGCCTGTCTCAGAGGTATTCTGCAAGTACTGAAAATGCTGGTGCCAAAGCCTTTCAGAAATACCAATAATCCAGAATCTGTGTTTTTGGTAACCTGGGCTGTAGCCAAGCCAAAGTCAGTCCTCCTTCCTACTTTGCATGACCTCTTGTTCGCCCTGATGTATCTCTCTATGAACCAAGGGTATGACTAACCAGGCATGTAGGTGGCTTGTGAGAGTTCATTAATAAAAACTTACATTTGCAAAATACTGAATATTTTCAGTACCCTGTAAATCTTTAGATTCGTATAACTGAGGCTATTTTAAAGTTTGAAACTCCACACATGAAAATTCTACAATGAGATGGTCTAAGAAAGGCATATGAAACATCTTGTCATTTGGGACAGGTTTGGGGCCTGGAGAGGAGAACCTGGCTGCACTGATTCCTGAGGTTTGGGCAGTAGCTCGTTAGTGTTGGTTTACAGCCATCCAAAGCTGATGAGAGACTTACTCATAAATTATTTATCTTTTATTTTAATGTTATTTCACGAAAACCAGCTATTACATTCTCCTTGATTGTGGCACTAGTTTGCATTTTAATCTGTTCTAATAATTTCTAACACTATGATTAAGAGAGAAGGAAATTAAGAGGGTAGACCAGGACAGGCACAGTCCTGTCATACGTACCCTTAACCATCCCAGGCTGAAATTATGCTCACGTACCGAGTATCCCCAGAGCAGCAAGAAAGATCTCACTGTCCTGAGGCACCAAATATTCCCACTCACCTCTGTCTCTGCCACCCTGCAGCTCAGGCTGTGCTGGGTGATTCCCTGGGACACACGGGGGTGTGGAGGAGTAGCTGGGTGACGGAGGACACAGCCGACGGCAGCCAACGCAAAACGCTGCACGGCGCTGCTGCCGAGCGAGCGCGCAGGAGAGACGGGATACGTGGGGGTGGTGAGGAGAGGAAGCTGTCAAAGCTATTCAGAGGCACTGCCAGTGCAGAACATTTTTATATCCCTCTCAACTTTGAAACAAGTGATATATCACTTCATGTATGTTCAATGTTCCCAGACCCAGGAGGACCTGAAAGCCAGCCCTAAAAGAGCAAAACCTGCCTGGAGCTTAAGGCAGCAGCAGTGAAATCTTGCCCAAAAAATGCACCAGAATGTCTTCAAAGCAAGCCCACAGCAGTGGCCTCCAGGACAGGCTTCATCCACGCAAACTCTTTCAGCTGTGGTGAAGATGGAACCAGAGGCACTGCCCCAGAGGCTCTTGTGGGGTTAAATTGGCCACTTTCCTGTATTTGATAGACCTTGACAAATCATGACAGGAACATGGCCACAGAGAACTCTTTCCAACATAAAAAACAAGAATTCATCTACCTGAGAGCAATCACATGCAAACCTCGACCCCAGTTTAGCCCTGTGTGACCCATTTCCTGCTTCAGTATTCTGGCTGGGTTCACAAGCAACGGGCAAACTCCAGTTTAACTCCCATGCAGACAGTTTGGAAGAACACTCTTCTGCTACCTGAGCAGCAGATGAGAAGGGCTGCTGGTAGTTCCAGGTGACAAAACCACACAGGTTGGAGAAGCTGGGCACAGAAAATAGCTTTAACTGCAGACTCTGTGCTGTACACACAGACAGTAAATGGACTTAGGGGCTTACAGCATCATAAGAAAGCTTTTTAGTTTTCAATTTTGATGGACATATAGCTCCGTATCTGTTGTTGATCCAGGACTAACTTAAATGAAATCTTGTTTCAGAAACTGGATGAAGTTCTGGTTATTGAAAGAAACAGAGATTGTGTCACAAAGGCTCTGTACCAGTACAACAGTGTAGGATAAAGCTGCAACTGGTTTTCTAAAAAAGTGCTTTAACTGTTACCATTGCTACTAACACAGCATGCAACCAGTTCCTATGGCATAAGGATGCCTTAAGCCAATAATAACTTTCTTCTCTGCTTGGGAATATACCAGGTCACAGTCAGGTCCATGGTAGAGTGGCATTAAGAAGCAGCTCAGAGCAGAACTGAGCATTTCAGACTCTGCGTTCCAAGCCAGAATGAGCTCCTAGTTCAACAGGGGCAGCTGAAGGACTGCAGTAAAACTGAGCACAACCTTGCTGGTTTGCAATGATGATGATTCCCATCACAGGTCTCTGTGGGTTGCCCAGCCTGAGGGATGCTCTAGGAATGCAGCCTGTACAACACACACCCAGGAGGGCTCTGACCACATGCCAAGGCTCCCTCCAGGAGCTGTGTGTCCGGCAGTAGAACAAGTGGGAAAACCTGAACAAGCCATACACTGATTTTCTGAGAAAAACTCCTGCCTAGCTGTGGCATATGTAGTCTAAGATTTGCCTATTCCATCAAATATGAACAGGAACAATGGGAGTTCAAAGCTTCCATCCACCCAGAGGTATGATGTATGACAGGCAATAGATCTGTGACATACCAAACAGTTTCTTACTGGATCCACAGCAAGTTTTCCCTCATGCACTGTTGCTAGGTAGTTAATCAAGATGTAGTCCAAAAAAAGTTAAATGATTTGTTAGTTCACAGTTATTGGCTAAAATGTGCTTTCAGTAACCTGGCTATTTGCCTGGTCCGTGATTTTTTTTTTTCTGAGATTCAGTCTATCAGACTGTAATGAAGCCAAGACTGAGAAGAGATGTCCTCCTGTTTTAGCAGAGGAGGAGGAACCCACTTCCCTGCTCCCCCTTGCCGTAACTCCCAATTACCTCGACTTGCAGAAGGTTGTTCCAGATGGTGAACACAAGACTGCAGGCAAGCATGCCTCAAATGAATTCTTAGTGTGGAAGGGTGGAATAAGCCATATGTTTTCACAAATTAGGGGTGACTCTCCAACGCCTGAATGATGAAGCAGATCCAAGAGTAAGTTATGCATGATCCTCCCCGATGAGTGAAGAGAAATGTTTTATTCAGTGCCTCATGCTGTGAGCTATATTTATACCAAATGTATCTTTGTACATTTTAAAATATTATCTATTAGGGGATACTGCAACTGCAACACAGGACTATGTACAGCACCACTTAAAACCCAACAGCCACAGGAGGGCTATAAGTGGCCTTGACACCATCCAGCTGTGAAGTTACTTGTCCCTGTGACTCAGGCTAAAGACCTTAAAATCCAGCCAGCAAACTGCCTTGAAGGAAGCCTTTTCCCTCTGTGCACAAGCTACAAAGCCTATGAAATCATCTGACCAGATGAATACACAACCAGCACCTTGTCTTCTTTGTTATGGTAACTAGCCAACAGCACAACACTTGAGACTTTTATTTTTTTTAAATCCCCATCTTCTGGATTCCTTGGATTATGTTACCTTTTTTCTTTTGCTTAAAACCTCTTTAAGAGAGAAAATTATACATCAAACTAAAATTAACGTTCTTCTAATCTCCGAATCTTTGCAGGGACTTTACGAGCCTCCAGCACCAGGGAAAGCTGCTCAGGCAGGGCAGTAGAAGGGAGGCAGCTCTTTGCTTGCCCCACTGCCCCTGGGAGCAGCATCCAGAGGGAGCACAACTGCACAGGGGGAACCCACCCACCTCCTCGGGGACTGCCCTGCTGCCTCCAGAGGCCACTTGCAGCAGAAGGGAGATGCAGCCCAACAGTGCTTTTGCAGCAAGACTATATTTCAGATGGAAAGAGAATAATAGTAAAAACAAAAGCAAAGATCATTCTGACTGAAAATCCATAGCTTCTCTTAAACATAATAACTACAATCGCATTTGTTGAGCAAGTAACAGAGTTAAAGCCCATGGGCAAGGTCCTCAGCTCAGATGAATTGCCACAGCACCATTAACTTTACCCTTTCATGCTTGATCTCACCCACTGTGCTCCCAAAATGGCCATGGTCTTTTTTCGACTTTTAGTGTACAAAAACACCAACCATTTTTAAAAGTACATTTGCTGCACAGCTTACATTTCAGTTATTTTACACCTCACTCTAATTCATTCCTCAGCCTAATCTGTATCTAAACACATGCAGTAATGCGGTCTACCAGCATCCCACTTATGAAATTCATGAAGCTAAGAGGCCGTAGGAATATTTTTGAAGCCATCTCCTGACCTTTTAATCAGTTGTTACCTTCTGTAACTGAATTTCTCAAAGCTCAGCTGCTCTGAATTCTTGCCCGTCTCATGTAATGAGCAGATGTGGCAAAGTAAGGATTTGAAACATGATGAAAGTTATGATGACAGGTCTTTCTCTGCCAGATTTTTATGTTTTTACAGCCTAACACTGAACTGCAGCACTTTTTTTTTTAATTCAGCTTCTGACAAGAACATATAAAAAGCATATCAAAGGCAACAATAAATTCACTAAAATAGTTCTCTCGATTCAAACAGATCTGCACTTTACAGGACCGTGCAGATGATGCTCTGAATTTACCCATAAATATCGGCCCCAGCATCTCACGGCGCCCTGCACGTCCCTTCTCCCACCTAAAAATAGCCCCATGTGTTGCTTGGTGAGGGAAACCAAGATGATGACACGGAGCAACGTTTAACTGACAGAAGAAGGCAGCGCCCGAGCGCGGCGCCGAGGACAAAGACAAAAGGGAGCAGCCCTGTGCCTCGCTGGGCACGAGGCAATTACGGCGCCGCGCCGGTTACTGCGGGCTGAGGCGGCAGCGCTCTCCATGGTTGTCACAAGTGTCTCCACTGGGAGGAGGGAAGTGGGAGGATTTACCGAGCAGCAAATCCTCGATTTCCCTCCCCCTGCTCCCAGTGATTCCTGCTGGACTGAGCTCTGGCAGCAGAGAGGTGCAGCCTCAGGCAGCTCCCGCAGATCTACACCCCTGTCCCAGCAGAGCCAGACCAGGGCAGGGTGGCTGTGGTGGCCACGTCAGCATCAGCCATCACCTTGCCAGGCTCACCCTGAGCTCGTGAGGAACTTCAAGTGTCCTACAAGGTCTCTGGCTGAAAGCTGGGTCATCTCTGATGCCTTGAGAGGCCACCTAGAACAGAGGCTAGAAAGAGTAAAGAAATAAAGTAGGTATTTATTAAAAAGGCCTTCAAAGGATACACCTTGGGCAGTACAAGAGCCTGGCCATGGTTCCACCCAAGATGGACAACAGGTCACACTTTTTCACACTTTGATAAGTTTTGGTCCATTTACATATTGGGGTTAATTGTCCAATTACAGCTTCAGGTTATGAAGTCTCATCCTCCCAGTTTGCTCCCCTCAATTTGCTGTTGTTTATACTTTCTTGGGCCTGAAGCTGCTGTGAGGACCTTGGTTCTCAGGCTGGGAAAGGATTGTTTTGTCTAACTCAGCTGTGAGGAGAACTTGCTAACACTCTTTCAGAGTTATGTACTAATGCAGTACAGAATCTGAAAAATATGAGAGCTAAAACTTAAGGCATCATACTTTTAAGCATGACCTTTTTAAACATGACCTTGTATCCCTTTTGCTTTTAACTGAGGACAATTTGAAAAACAGTTATGAAATTAAAATTCCAAGTTTTTCTTCCCAAAATAAAAAAAGTCTAAATGCTTCATCTCAGTGTCAAAATCTCTAGTGTTGTTACACGCCTAAGACTTTGCTCAAAACATTTTGATGATAGTAAGACAGAACTGGTAAGAGTGAAATAAAACATGGCGATAGCATCTCTCTGGATCTGAAAGAAAGAAAAAAACATTTAAAAATCAGAGTTTCCATCTAGTTGCAAAACCAACCAGTTCTGCTGACCCTTGGCAGATCCCTCTAAAACAGGCTGATCACTTCAAGGCTGCTCCCTCCATGAAGTGGGCTGAGCACTGTGTGTAGCTGCTGGGGGTACACCTGTGCAGCTCTTCACAGACTGACAGCAACTTGCTCAGCCAGTGAGCCAAACCACAAGTAATCCAAAATGCAATAAAGCTGGGCAGGATGCTGAGCCCAAGTAAAGATATTTCACCACTTTGGCCAGGTTTGAGAGCAGGGCTGTCCCCACACCACAACTGCTGCCCCAGAAGGGGTATGGCAGATAACTCCTGAGCATCTGCTTTGCAAAATACTCCAGAAACATTCTTCTAAATATACTGCAGACATTTAGAGACTAACAATAAGGCCCACAAAGCTTAAAATACGTCACTATCCCTAGGACCACTTCCTCTAGAAGTGAAATGTATTATTAGTGGGATAGAAGGGGAAATGGTCTGCATTGTCTCAGCAATACCTGGTTCATTAAGGGAAAAATCTGCCTACTGCTTGAGTATTTTCCTGGCTAACCCAACATATGGTTCATTATTATTGTGCATTACGCTAGCCCCCAAGGAGCCCAGCTCTACCAGGGCCTCAGCCTGCTAAGCACTTGTACAAACACAGGAAAGGAGCCCCTCCTCTGAAGAGCTTGCTGTCTAAACAGAGGAGACAGACAAAGGGCTGCGACGCTGCGCGAAGGTTTGCAAAACTCAGCTGACATTCAGAGGGCTCTTTCCTCCAGTTGGTTTTGCTTTTTGATGAAAAGAGGATTTTAGTTTTCAAGAGACAAAGGAAAATGAAGGGAGGGACATAAAAAAGGCTGAGAACAGGGAGATTAATGAGAAGAAACTGATATGAATAAATACATACAATTTTTACGTTTCCAAAAGGAAGGGGAGCATCTTTCCACCACATGTGCAGCAGATAAAACAAAGAGTTACGGGCTCATACTGCAGAGAAAACATTAGATATTATAGAAATAAGTTTTATGGACATAAGGATGGAAACTCAGGCACAGACTGCTGGGAAAGCTGGAGTGACACCAACATCGGATGACTTCAAAAACACATTGAACCTTCATTAGGCATGACTTAGACATAAGTGACTCTGGCTGGAGCTGGAGGCTGAGCTCCTCGTCCTTGCAAATGCTCTCCCATTCTTCTGGCTCCAGGAGTGTCACCTCTACTTCAGTTTTGGGTGGGATTACTGTTCTTCCACAATGCCTGGAGATACAAAATGAACATGTTTAAGCTCACTCAGAAATACAGTCAGAAGTGAAAGCACCTCTTTCCCCTTTTCTCACTCATTTTTGCAATGATACCTCTCTAGGCATGAGCTATCTTGGGTCCTCAGTAAAGAGGGATCACAGACACAGTGAAATGTGCCCAGAAGAGGGGAAAAACCCACAGTTTTTCCAGCTTCATGTAAAAAGCCAAGCAGTTGCCAAAGTCCAAATTGAATTTCCTGGGAAATTCCAAAGATGCCACAAGTTCACATGAGATCATGCAGCCCACAAGCATGAGAGACAGATCTCCAAAGGGATGGGCAGGGAGAAGGAACACGGGATGACAGCAGCACCAGTGGGAGGAAAGCCTTTGCTGAGCCCTGGAGCAGACCTGTGACACCTTAGGCAGGGCTGATGTCCCACACAATCCCCTTCACTTGTGAAGGAACCCTTTCTACCCCTTCACTGAGGACAGAGTGAGCACTTGAGATAACCAGAGCTAGAAACACTGAGAGTTTATGGTGTGGGGGGAGAAAAAATAAACACTGCTGAGCCTCCAAGTGTCTCCCTTGCCTGGTGAAGCAGCAGTGATATTTAATAGCAGGGGAGTGCCCATCTCATACCTCCTGTTCTCTGCTTCCACTGCACGAGATAATTTTTCCTTTCCCCCAGGAAAAAGAAGTGGGATGCCTTCTCCCTGATTCACATTCTAGATGATCCAAAAGAACCCTGCCAACTCCCTCTGCTCTTCCTTGTTGAAGGGGACAGACCAAGTGACTCAGACAAAAATGTGAAGCAGTATCCACTTATCCACCACTCCCCACAATCACGAACAAAAGCAAATTTAAGTAAGGTCCTAAAGGGTGTGGAGGATGATGCACTGCTTGCATCTTGGGCTTGCAAAGGATAATGCCATGTTTCTGCACTGCTATTGACTTTTCCATAGGAGAGTCACATCCTTCAGATGTGCTTATCCAAAATACCTTTATTTTCCTCCAATGGTCTATTTTGTCAATATGTTCTCCCCTCCTTTCAAAACCTGTTGAGAAAAACACCATTATCTTGAATGGGGAAAAGGGTCACGTGAAGCCTCTCCTAGTCCTTAGTGGGAGTCTTCCCACAGTCAAGACCAGCCTCCTGCAGAAACAGCAAAAGTTAAGAGCCCTCTGTATCTGCCTTCAGCATCACAGATGCTACTGTTCACAAAGCAGCACTTGGAAGGAGTGAGGTGCTCCAGAAACCCTTATCTTTGTGACCTGCCTCCAGCAGAGAAACCAGCTCATTACTGTTTTCCTAAAATATTATTATATTAAAGCTTAATAATATTGTTTCATTGTTTCTACTGCAAAACCTTTGGTCTCACTCTCAGAAGTTTCTTGTTGGATCAACCACACACCAAGAAAAAGGCAGTCTGTGTTTTACTGGATATAGGTTAATTTCAGAATTGCACAGATCTAGTGGTTCAGTTGCTTCTGCAGACTGAAGGATGTGGTCACAAAGACCATCTTCTCTAACAAACCCAGCTCTCCCCTCTCCATCTCCCCCCCACCAGAGCAATTAGCCTCAGCATTTAAGGAGAAATGGAAAAAAAACAAAACAAAACAAACCAAAAACAAAAANAAAAAAACATACCAAATCAACAGACTAAAGATTGTAACCTGAAATCCTTATTCTGTACATTTTTCCTGCACTGGTTCATCTGCCTGTAGGGAATTCAGTCAGTTACATTGCTAGCTTAAAAACCCTGAAGCTGTCCTTGAAATGAATGGCTCCATTCATTTAAGTGGGAGTGTGTTCTGGTTTTATTACCTGATCCCATATTTCTACCACAGTATCACAAGGCAAGTAAGTAAAACAACTTGTTCTCAACTGTGGCTGCGTGGTTATGTCCTCCTCTTACATTTATTTCTGTTATTTTTCCAGGATTAGTTCAGTGCACTAGGAAAGGATAGCATCCCCAACCTCTCCACGTAAACACAGTTTTTAAATACCTTCTGAATTATTTAATGCCACTCAGCCCATCGAATTTCTGTCTCACCAATTAAAAAGAAGACCAAGAGAATTAATTTATAAACCAAGAAGAAAAAAAAGTCTTCTAATATAACCATTAGCAAAGCTCACTCAGTGCAACATTAGCCTTTCCTTCATCTCCAATGGACTTTACATCAGATCCAAACTGCTGACATTTCTTTCAAATAAAATAGAGCTGTTAAACAGCAACCCAGAAAAACCCCAACAGCATTCACACAGCTGAGCGCTGCTTGCCCCAGCCTTTTCTTCATTCTTTTGCAAGGTTTTCAGGAGTGCATCTCCAGGAATGCCCCTTCCCAAAACCACGGCACCAGGCATTGCCTCTCAGGTGTGCCAGTGACTACAGCCAGCCTTCAGCCCTGCTGCTCAAGCACCACCTGAACCCCCAGCTCGGGGCATCCCAGACCAGGGCTCATCTGTGCCAGCTGCCTGTGCCAGGGCAGGGCTGGGGAGGGGCACCCCCAGTGCTCCCACTCAGCACCCCCAGGGCAGCACCCCTGGGTGCCCTGCCAGTCCCTCCAACACATGGAAATATTCACACTCACAGCTGTGACCTGATAGGCAAATAGATCTTGATCATTACCCAGCCCTGTAAGAGACAAATACGCCTTTTGGACTAAATCATTATCTAACTGCCTTTTTTTAAAGGGAGCTGGGCAATTATTTTTAAACCCTGCTATGAGGAATAATAGTTGACTTCACAGGGGTGGCTGGGAATAGGCCATAACACTTGGGGAAAGTCCAGGCTGAAATGCTCTGTAGTTTAATGACATGTTACATGGGGAGAAAAACGCATGTGGAAGGAAATACCATTAAAAGAGGTAAGAAATAAAATGCTGTACTCTGAAATGCTTACAAGAGAGGGAAAAATAATATCTGGCTATTCAATTTTCAAAAGATTTCAGAGCTTGTCTTCCTGGATTGTGATGAGTAAACTACAGAAAAATGCCCTTGTTATGGATTGAGCCAAAGGTGACCTTACAGGACCTTTTTTGTTCTGAGAGACAAACTAGGGAAGGTAAAACAGGTGCCATTGTTAAAAAGGGGATATTCAGCCCTCGGATGATTATGATTCTTCAAGCTGTAGAAATGCAGTCAGAAAAATCTGCAGCAGCTTTAACATCTATTAATAATACAGAAGCATGTTCTGGCATTAAAATAATGAGGAATGCTAATTCCAGATCCCTTTTGATCCCATCTCTCTCTCTCTTTTCTTTTAATGACATATCTATTCTTTTCAGTTTAATGTTTCTGATTATTCAGGAGATAATTATTCATAAATTATTTCCAGTAAAACCTGTTTAATAACCTATTTTCATTTAGCATCCCCAAGCAACACCAAATTTCTAATTACTTACATCAGTGGTCACCTCTCAAAGATCACTGAAACCTCCCAGAAAAAAAACCTCATTGCAAATGTCCTTCCTGGCCTTGAAAGTCAAAACCTGCCTATTCCACACAAGTGGTTTCTATAGAACCCGTTTGGTGGCCATAAGCCATAGAAAGCTGGCATTTCCTAAGCACTCTCTTTAGATACCCATTTCCTGACTATCCTTAAAGGAGAATTTTGCAGCTGAAAAATTAAAATTCTTTAAAAAATCGTAACTGAGTAATTGATGCTTCTTTAAAAGGAGATAACAGATATTTTGCCTGCAAGTAGAAAGGTCACATACATAGATAACACAGCACTAAGAGCTCTTTCAAACAATTTGAAAAGTCTTAATCAGCAATTCATGTATCAAGAGACCCATGAAACAAAACAGAGCTGTGATGTATGTTCAGTAGCTCCTGTAAAACACAGGCTTGAGATCCCACTGCAGCCAGCACCCTATAAATGAACAGAAGAAAGAAGCTTCAGCCCCAGAAAGCTCATTTCAGGTTAAGAAAGATGCAGCAGACATTTTATCTTGTAAGTCCTTCCAAGCTGCCCTATTGCCTGTCTTCAGAGCACAGAGGAAGAAAGATGCATGTGTGGGGTGTATAGGCACTGCCAAAAAATAGGGAAAATTTAAAAATAAATGAATCTATGATTTTTCTTTTCTTAAAGAATTAAAGTAAGTACATACCAAATGAAGAAGATGCAGAAAAAAAAAAAAAAAAAAAGGAAAATGCACCAGTAAATCTGGTTTCATTTGTTTGGAGAAGCAATCTTGGTGATCTGGCTACTAACCACTTGCCAAGTGTGATATAAAAAAAAAAAAGAAAAAACAAAGAGGTTGTTAATGGGAATTCCTTTCCAGGGCTGCATTCCTGAAGAGGAAAGTGGAAGATGACAGCCCAACACCTGCCAGCCAATGCAGGGAGGGAGCCACACTCACTGGCGTGGCTGCTCCCTCCCCGCTGCCTCATCAGAGCGTGCACAGAGCTCAGGCTGGAGCTCAGCTCCTCTCCTCGGGCCCTTATCAGTGTCAGTCTTTATCTCCCTGGCATGACCACATGTAATCCACGCTAGGGGAAGAGCACGTGTCACTGTGTGGAGTGTGGCATGTCCCTTTCTGTGTCCCAGGCTAGCAGAAGGGTTTACAGCACACCCATGAGAGCATCAGCCCGCAGCAGACAGGAATATCATGACAAGAAACCTCTGCTGCAAGGAGCTCACAGCACAAAGGTGCTCAGTACAGCAACAGAGGAGGGTGACAGTGCTTTGCAGGCTGGAGGGGAGCCCTTGTGCAAGCAGCAAGGTGGGAAGTTCAGTACAGCATCATGCAAACTATTCTTAACCATTTACCCATGTGGACAAAGGGGCTGAAGGAGACCAGAGAATCAAAAAAAAACTTTATAAAAATGCAGCCTGAACAGAAGAAAGTGATCACTGAAGGGGTGACAAGGTGAGAGAAAACACTGCTGACTAGATGCAGTCATGGAGGAAATTGAAGGGCAAAGATAAAGAACAGGCTACATTGATTGTCCCCCTACTCACCACACATGCACCCTTGGGCAGACATGGGCAACCTCATATTCACCAAAACCACACAGAGAATACCCAGCTGTGATAAAGACACTTCCAGTTCCAGGTAGATACTCTGCTGTTTCCTGGTGGTTGCTTCTTCTCTTTGGCTCAGCAAAGGTCTGCTGATTTCCACCTGGAAATAAGGTGCATTCCTATCCACCTGGGTAAGGGAGAGCCTGATGGAACTGGTTTCCAAGCCCTCTCAGGTTTACTGGAAGAGACTCCGGGATAGGGTACGCAATATTTATTAGAGGGAATTTCAAAAGTTCAACGTGGAAGAAATAGCAACAGTGGGAATAACCAAAAGACATAGATCACTGGTACCTGTCAACCAAAGTCCCAAATTTTAGCCTGGTTCACAAGCCCAAGAGCTGCCAGAGACCAAAGCTGTGCTCAGCGAGGACCAGCCCTAAACACAGCCCAGCAGCCTCTAACAAAGAGCAGTTCAGCTGACTGTGACTCAGTAGAACACCCACTGCCCCAGTGCAGCATGGCACGAGCAGGTGACACTTTTGGAGGCAGTGTGAGGAGCCTGTGAGGCTCCCAGGGTCACAGACACCGTCCCTGAGCACCAGGGTGGCACCATGCAGGGGCTCTCTGGGCACAGCCAGGCTCTCTGGACACACCTCAAATGCCAAGTTGTGTGCAGTGTAAGACTAAGGCCGCTAAATGAAGATTAGTCACTGCAATTCTTTGTGAGCAGGTACTCTAAGTAAAAGTTTAGTGCTGCAAGTGCATAATGGTTTTAACTTACCCTCTAAAGTGCTGTCTCCTGTCCAAATCTCCTCCCCAAGCCATGATAGCTCACATCAGAAGCACTGCAGATGCACACTCACTGCCTCATGGCAAAGGGCTGACATTTCTGGTGAGGACACACAACCCTCTGCTGCTACAACAGCAACATCCTGCCAGAAAAATCACTACAGCCTCTCTTTGAGGAAAAAAAATCCTGGAGGTAAGAACAAAGAGCAACTAAAAAGCACATCCTCAGAGGTATATGTGGCCTGGATAAAGGCAGAAAGAACATGGCAAATAGCTTTTAAACCCAGCTGAACCATACAGCCCTGCAAGGAAGGAAGAAGAAAATGAAAGGAGGTGGAGGTGGGGGAGGAAAGAAAAAGGAAAAACAACCCCACCCCACACCTCTACCCCTCACCCAGCAAGCACTCAGGCTTCCAAGGGTCCCTGTACTGGCTCATCCCACAACTGAAGCACATCAAGCCATGGGGCTTCTAGAGATCACCTTCAGCTGCCACAAAGCCCCTTGATATTCAGCTGCATAGAAACGTAATTAGAGCCAAACCTGAGCACTCTGTGATATCGAGCAAATGCTGAAAAATCGCATCAATGCCTTTTTTTATTCAGTACCACCAGGCTAAAGTGGCCTGCAAGCTTGCAAGTCGATTTTAACTAGGTAATTGAGGCTGATAGAGCAGATGCATCCTTCTAAGAAGCTATTTGACTCTCTGCTGGCTAGAGAAGCCAAAACACAACATGACCAGCTAACAGCTCTTTCCTTCAGCTCTGCTCTCACAGCTCAGGTGACAACAGGAGAAATAGGTGCCTTAGTCATGGTGTGTGGACTCATGCACAGCTGGTGACAGCTCAGCGAGGTGCAACAACTGCCCTGATGTTATCTCAGCCAGGTCCAGCCAGCTCTGAGCCTGATGGTAGCAACTTCACAAAAGGCAAGTTTTTAACCAGCTTCTTGAGGGGGTTTTACAGCTGCAGTGAATTCACCAAAATATCTCTAATAAAGCTCATGGATATGTGACTGAGGCACAGGCCCACCCCTTGGTTACACTGAAATAACACATCAAGAGCTGGTCTCTGCTGTTCACCTCCACAGAAAATTAATGAAGGTCTCTCAATCCATCACAACCCATTAGCAACCCAGGACACTGACAGCTCTATTATTTTATTTTTACCAAAATTGGCAGGGACAGTGTCTCTTTGTTCCAGTGTTTGATGTGCCTGTATCTTTCCTCCCCTTTCCATATGCCAGTTGTTCTTCCAGGATGGATTTTGATTGAGCCTGGGTGGCACAGGGAACCAGCATGCTCCAAGTCCAGGCACATCAACACTGCTGAGGACAGTTTGGGTCTTTTGCCACTGAAATAAAAGTACTATACTTCATAAATTGATTCTTCCTGGGGCTCAAGCATCAGCCCTGAAGAAGGGCTTGTGTGCCTACAGCTGTGACCATGGGCTTTTCTGTAGGAGCCAGTCCAAGAGAAGATAATCACCTTTTGTGCAAAATGTGTCTTTCTGAAATAATATTGACTTAACCTCTGTTCACCACCAGTACAGGGTGCTCAAAAAGGAGCCTTTCAGGGTCAAATTCTCATGTGTCTGGTAACGGCCATTATCACCTGCACTACTATTCATCTCATTGGTTTCTGGCTCTAGTATATCACTGCCTGAAGAACTATTTTGGGAGGTAGCACTTTTGTGGCTAACACCTTTCTAGTGTTATTGTAGGTTTACTCCAGAACTGAGTGCTATTTAGTGTGAGCAACAATATCAGATTTGGTTCAGATGCTGGTATTTGTGATATGTGGCACCATTCCCAGAGATATTAGAGGAGATTCTCTGAAAAATAACATGAGAAATGGATCCTCCATTTTCTTCCTCTTCTGGTTTTCAATCCACTGCAAAGTACTGGTGTGTTAGAAACCACTTGTGGAAACAGGATAATCAGGAAGTTTGTCCTTTGTCTGACAAAGATATAAGGGTTTGAGAAGTAAAAAAAAACTTAAGGAACTACAGAGAGCTTTTGAATTAAAAAGTAATAATGATTTTGTCCTTTTAACAATAGGACATGTCCTTCTACTGCTTTTTTTTTTTTTTTTTCTGGTGTTCTTCACATGCAGGACACTCGAAAAACCACTGCATATGCATGTGCACAAGGGACAACTGACCTGCACGTACCTCAGCCCCTCTGTTTTCACACTTACCTGTCACACTTACCTCTTTTGCTACCCTCCTTCCCACACATGGAGGACAATCCACTGAGCTTTTGCACCTGAGCCTAGAGAAGCCGGAATCTGGAAACCCAAGATAAACTTCTCTGAGCATTACTGCTGACTGCAGATATCCTCAGCATTCTTTACTTGTATTGCTATAGAATATATATTAATGCTGTTATCTAGATGCTTTGCACAATTTCAGTAAGGATGAGGTTGCTACAGAAGGCATCAGTGAGTTGGGGACAGGTAGACAGCAGAGAGCAGGATGGCATTTGCTAACTGTGCTGTAGAATAATGTGGACTTGCAGGAACATCCTGATCAGCCTTCCAGGCTTAGGCATTGCCTCCCCCTGTGCAACTGCTGGCAAATTCTCCTTAGGCATTAGCATATCAAAGCATCTACCGACAATAAAATTAACAAAACACAAGAATGAAGGAGACGTGCTGAAACTGAATTGAAAAGCCAGCAAATAAGCACACCTGCCAGCATTTCCACTCGGGTGCACTTCCAGCTGAACATAAGCTGCTCTGCAGAAGCAAAATTGGGCCTGATTCTGCCTTATGGAGCTTTTGTAATTCCACAGGTGACAGAGCAAGTGTGTAAATGAACATCCACCTGCACAAAGATTTATTGCTGTTTTTATTGCAATTTTTAAGACTGTCTTCTACTCTGAGCCTGAGTGGGTATTGATCATCCTTCTGCACATCCTTCTGCACACCTTCTACACAGGAGGCAGGCTGGGACCAGTTTACACATATGAACCAATTTAATTCTGTAAGTGTGCACAACATCTTGGCTATATCATAATCTAATTACTGCTTACTGTGGGATTATCCAAACAGTGATGGGTATCAAAATTCTAGGAATGTCAAAATGATGATTACAAAGTTTTTTTCAGATTTCTTATATCTTGATTTACTGAAACCTCGCTGCTTTCTATCAAAGCCTAATTTTATGTGATAAACTTTATCTTTGCGATATCAATGCAAGAATTTGTGCTCTATTAGAGAATCATCTATCATCTTACACCTTTCTAACCCCATAGGCAAATAAATATGCTATTAATGAAGGCATTTTTAAGTTTGAAATAGAATTGTACCCTGTGCATTTATTTTCTCTTCATGTAATCCAAATGAAATCCCTGAAGGGCCTATTCACCCCTCACAAAGGTTAACAAAAGGATGGAAAAAAAATCTGCTGTATCAAAATAATTATATAAAATATTAGTCTCAGAAGAAAAGGCGGGGATCACAAAACCCATTCAGCTTTCAGATGTAATCTTTTTGATATGAAGCTAGATTAAACAATGTGAAGTGAAAGGGGTTAAGTATAAATCCATATAGATGCCCGAAGTATTTACAGTGTGCATTAAATAAATCATTTCATGTGAAAGGACAGTTATTGTTACTGGAAAGGTTTCCTAATTCACTTTCAGATAAAAATAAAGAGGGCTGCATCAGGAAGCTTTGTACACTTTTTCCCTCCTGACAGCTTTCAAGTGGCAGCATATTATTTGGTCGCTGCTACATACGGAGTGTCTTAATTAAAGGTTGTCTAAAAATACCGAACATTTTCACAACCACATCTGCCATTCATGCTGGTGGCACGGAGCACCAGAACATTCTCCTGTCCCAGCGCTCTGCCCCGCTCCGATCCTCACCCTCACCTCGCAGCCGGGCGCGGCCCCTCTCCAGCACAGCCCGGCGGCTCCGGCACCAGCGCCGGCTCCGCCCGAGCGGAGAGAGGCCGCTCGCTGCTGGGCCTGAGCCGGGTGGCCCCTGGGACACCGAGCCTGCCTGGCAGCTTTGGACCACGTCCTAAGAAGGAGCAGCTTGTCGCTGTCTGGGCTTGGCCCCGTCCGCAGGCTGCGGCCGGGTGTCCCTGCCGGGTGTCCCTGCCGGGCTGTGCCCTGCCGGGTGTCCCTGCCGGGCTGTGCCCTGCCGGGTGTCCCTGCCGGGTGTCCCTGCCGGGTGTCCCTGCCGGGCTGTGCCCTGCCGGGTGTCCCTGCCGGGTGTCCCTGCCGGGTGTCCCTGCCGGGCTGTGCCCTGCCCGCAGCACGGGCCCGTGACCCGGAGCCGCTCCCAGCCAGCCCTGCCCGCGACGCCTCCCTCAGCCGCGCACAGGGAGAGCCGTGGCCACATCCCCGCCCGGCTGCCTCGCGGGTGGGATGCACCGGGAGACTTCCCCGCCTTGTCCTGAGTTTAAAATCGATGCCAAAGAGCCCAAGGCAGAGGCAATCCGGGAGTTCTGAGAGGGGGCTGGTGATTACACAGCCAGGTTATTTACCCCAAGGGGACATAATTACCGAAGTTAGACCATATGAGAAAAATCAAACCACTGCCCTTTTATACAAAGGATTCATTCCACAGGCACCACTTCAGAAATCTGGTTTTTGTTCAGTTGTGCCATGTGCATGCATGGCAAAGGGTTGGATCCTCAGGTGTCTAATAATCAACTGAGCAAACTCTGCAGTATGTTCCCTGAAGGAAGCACTGATTTGTTTTCCCTCTGCTGGACTGCTTCTCCTTATGAAATCTGGAGGACTGCAATATCCTTCAGCCCTTCATCTCACAGTCAAATGTGATTCAAATCATTGTTTCTCCACCAAGTTATATCACAGAGGAGAAGCCCCAGCACTGACCAGGAAAGCAGGAGCATATACTTCATTTCCTCAAGAAGTTTGGCTAAAGCAGGACTAGTTTAACTCTTTTAACATCAGGTACATTTAAACACGAGGGAAGTACACACTGCCCACAGAATTCCTCTCTCATTCTGAATACTTAGTCAAGCACTGTGGATTGCTACACATAAGCCGTATTTGCAATTATCTGCAGTAAATACAAGTCATGGTTTAAGAAAAAGACCAACTCCCCTGTGAAATTAGGGAGTACACTTCCAAGTGCCTTGTCTGTCCCCCATTGCAATGCTGAGAAAATGAACTAAAGATTTTTATAACTCAGAAGACATTTTACTCCCTTCAGACTCAGCTTTGTCCCAAAGCACAGTGACTTTTTAGACAAGAACTGTGCTGCTCTCTAGCATATGCGACACCCCTAAGACAAATCCACTGGAAGAGAGATTAATTTTTTAAACATCATGCAGGCAGTTTGTTGCTATGTAGAGTCTTCTGTTTTGTTGGTTTGTTTTGCTTTTTTTTTTTCTTAAAACCTAGAATGCTTAAGCCACTTGTATTGATTTTTTCAAAGGTTAAAATACCTCTAGTGGATGTGCCCTAATGGAGCATTCGAGCTCAAAGAACAAGCTGTGTGACTCACCAGCTGTTAAGCAACCTTTAATGCACATGATTCTGAGAACTGCAAAGAATATAGCACTACAAAGTAGCCCAGGCTCCCTGGGAAGAGCCTGATAATAAAAACTACATTCTCACATTATTCCACTAGACAGATACGTTGATGGGTGGGATATCAGGCATCTTTGGGGAAAAGGTGTTCCCACGAAAGTGGAACATCAAACTGAATGATTCCTTTATCATTCTGAAGGGGTTTCGAGGTAATTTATTCTAGTGTGAAAACTCACTGGAAAATTATTGTAAAGCTTACTTATGTTACAGACCTTCAGAGGCAGCATTTGGCTCCTCTCTGTCATTGTACAGCACCTGAAACAAGACTGACCCAGCCCCTATTAGCATTTTTCAAGTAGGTGTGCTAAAACTGACCTCTCATGCCCTTACCATTCATTTTATTCACTCACCATCTCCTCCTGGGAAACAACACTAAGTAGGAAAACAGAAATCAGCTTTGATTTTTATTGACAGTGATTCAGAGCTCCAAGATGTTGAACAATTCTGAGCAGCCTGACTGGCACAGAATTAGCAATCCTGTGTGGAATTGCAACAGATAAGATGAAATTCACACAGAGGGCATGTAAAATGCACAGGGGTATGAATTGCCATGTTATATCCCTAAAGACAGTCGTGGCAGAAGGAGAATTTTCAGTGGAAAGGAGGAGACAGGGATCAAAGCCACAAGGTGGGAATGCTCAGGCTGGTGAGTTCCAGTTTGCTGTGCCTGTACTGCAAATGCTTCCTGAAGATGCTGGAGGTAAAAACTGCTCCAATAAATCATTGTTTGACCCACCCTGTTTGGAAAGGGATGCTTGGTGAAGGAAGTTTCCCTCAGCTCTTCCAAAGGAATGTTCCTGTTATGGTTTCAAGGGGCTGACACCCTGCCCCTTGTGCTCTGCAGACTGGCAGAACTGTGTAAGCAGGGGCATGCTGCATCTGAGTTCATTATTGTACAAAGCAGAGAAGGGAGGGAGAAACGCCTATACCTCTGCATCTCCTTGCTCTGTTATTAATGCTTTTCAGCTGTTTTAAATTAAGATAAATGTCTGAAATACAATGGCGTTATGTTTGAACTCCATTCAGTTCAATGTAAGTAAATTTTAAACAGGAAACTGTTGGTCCTTTTGTATGTGAAACTCTGTATTAGAACCAAATGTAGCTCTTTAATCTCATTTGGTACATATACTAAAATCATTATTACTTTATGAAACCTTTTTAAAGATTTATACATTCCATTGACTTGGACTTACATGGCAACAGCTTTTTCTTTTAGGTTTAAAATTAAAACAGGAAAAAATCTTCAGCATTCTCAGAACTGTTTTATTTCTTTCTTGGCACAGAAAGCTGTTAAATGAAGTCATTTTCTCCATTGTGCAGCAAAGCTACAGCTACTTGTATGTCAGTCAAAATATACTTTACCCAGAAAGCTCATAGCTGCTTTGTTACAGTAAAACTGAGGTTAGTCTCATTGTTCCAGTCACACAGTAACCAGATATAACCTCTGAAAGGGAAAAATGAAGTGCATACAATTGCTATTAACCAGGTTCTCTTACTCATGCTGGAAGTCTGGCAATCACAGTGGCACTGAGTGTGGAATAACGTGGCTGTCACAGCCTGAGCAGAGGGTCCAAATCCAGCCAGCAGGAGAAGGTATTTCGTCATATCTGAGAGAGGGAAGACTAGGCAAGAATTTTATTAGTCAGTGCCCGAAGTGGGTATTTGTAAAGGCTAAAATTATTACATGAGAAATAACATGAATAAAGGCATTATCCATCTGACTACTCAGAACCATGCCCTGGTTTTCTAAGAAAACCATAATGTCATAAATAAGCGAAAGAAATGTTCCTAGAGGTATAGAGGGAATCAAACAAAGAACACATCATAATAACATCCAATGAAGAGAGAAAGCTCACAGGCATATTGTTTGAGTACTTGTTTCTGAGTCAGTTAACTGATTGTATTACTGTTAGTGGAGACTGCACAGACCTCAAGCAAGATCAGATCCCCGTGATGCTGGGCAGCCCATAAACAAAGAGCAGCCCTGCCCCAGAGGATGGATGGCAGAAAGCCTGGGACTGAGCAGGAGCACTGCTCCCTCTGTTTGGCCAAGCCAGGAAGGCAGACACAGAGGCATTAAGTGACCCTCCTAAAATTACAGGTGATGGTTGCAGCAGATCTGGGACCTGAAATCAGCTCTACCACAGCCCAATTAATGCCTGGCCCAGAAACCACACTGTTACTGGCTTTTCACTTCTACAATTCCCATGTGATTATGTACAGCTTAAATTGTGCCAGGGCCAGGCGGACTCCCAGGTCAGTCAGCTTATCTGGGAAGAAGAGGAAAAATGGCAAAATCTGAACCATATGGAGAGTTCCTCCGCCAGCAACCAGATCTGGCACAGAGAAAGTATAATGGGGTCAGGCTCTTTCCTGGCACCATCCACAGTTAATTGAGGGATTTTGAAAGAAAGGTGGTTTCTAGAGAGCCAGTGTGGGCAGCAAGGGTGGAAAACTCCCAGTGGGGAAACCCGAGCAAGGAGGTTTGCAGAGAGGCCAGTGCTGCCTCACTCCAGAGGGAGGAGGGACGGGCATCCTCCAGAGAGGGAAAGTTACATTTATCACAAAGAAAATGAAAACACAACTGAATCAATTCAAATCTCTTATTTGGACAATTTCCTTTCACTTCAAAGAGAGCAGAAAATGATGTTTAAACATCAGTTTATCCATAGATTACTAGACAAGCCTACTTTGTTCTTACAGAATCCATTTTCATCCAGCATGGCTGAAAACTTCACTGATGCCATGTAGACTCTTGGGAACAGGCAGAACAGCTCCCCTGGAACAAGGTACTGAACAAGCAGACAGCTGGAAGGAGCTGTCTTCCAAACAGCTCAGTTATTGTCACCAATGATCACTGCATGTTCTGGGAAAGAAAAGACAATTTGGAAGCCAATACCACCCTGAACTGAGACAACACATGGCTGAGATCTGCTCTAACAATGTCTGCAGTTGTTTCTTGTGACATGAAGACAAGGAAAGCAAGAGAAAGGAGTCACCAGGAGTCCTCCCCAGCTCTCAGCTAACCAAGAGAAAAGACTGGCACCTCCAAGCAGGTGGGTCCATGGCCACCATTCCCCCTTTTCCTCTACAGGTTTGAACAAGAGCAGCCATGTGACAAAAACACACCTGGGTAAGCTTTCCTAGGAGAAACTGTAGGGAGAAATTTCTCTTGCAGTCACTGCTTTTTTGGGGGGAATGCCCCAAACCTTGTGTTAAACGTCTTTTAACACAATCACATACAGAACTATTTGACCAAAGCTGCACAACAGAAGATTGTGAAGCCTCTTCAGTCACTCCTATCAGCAGTGAGCATGAACACCATGGAAAGCACCTCGGGTGCAATTCCAGAACAGCCCCTTTCTCTGAGGACCCCACCAAGCCCTCGTGCAGCAGTGGGTGACCACAGCAGCTCACACTCCCATTGGATCCTGACAGGGCACTGAGGGGAGAAACCACAGACAAACCTGGCACCAGGGCCACACTAAGGGAGGTTAAAATGCTGTACCAATATTTACAGGCTCTCCATTTGTTTCAAATTGTCTTTCATGCATGAAGGAGACATACCCCTCCCGACACAAATATTAAAATTGGGGAAAACCACTGAAAATTAATGGTCTGCTTCTTTAGCAGTGATATTTCCTCATTCCACAAAACATGGATTACCCTTTCCAATGATCAAATTTAAGTGGACCCATTTATAACAAGGAAATTAACCTCTCCAACCCTTTGCCACTTCACAATTGAGCCCACTTAAAGACAGCTCTTGATTAAACACCATTTATCCATCATCTTTACTTTTAATGACTTTCAGTCTTTCAGAGAATAACAAATAACACGCTGGGCTTAGTGATCCCACATGGGATATCCATTCCCTCAGCTCTGGGCCCCTTTTGGAGCCAGAGCTTTCTTGGAGGAGACACAGAGGGAAGAAGGAGCTGGGTAGAGGAAGCCTTTACGCCCATTTGGAAATCAGCAGAGATTTTAACATCTGGCTCCAGGGAATGCAACCAGTGTTGGTACAAACTCAGATATTAACCTGCCATTTCAGGAGAGCTCATTCCTCTCCAGCTTGCTGTGCAGGAAACATCTGCAGGTAGCTTTTCAGAATTACAGCTTGCATAAAGTTTTCTAAAAAAGCATCACTATTAAGATGCAATATGAGGGTCTGCACACACACACATTTCTGGTACCTGCCAGGCTGCCCCTCACTGTGCTGAGCTCAACCTGGGGTCACCTAAGCCCCTGCTTAGGTCTAGAAAATTGAGCCTCAGGGAGCTGTTCTGGTGACCTAAAGAGAAGTTAAATCTGCTTTTATGGTATTACACATCATTGTGACCACTGGATGGAGAGCACTGGGCCAATGCAAATTCACTTTGCCTTTGCTAACTTATTTTAAAAACTTTTATTGGGGTGACTCTGGACTGGAAGACTTTACACCAGATCAGCTGTTAACCTTGCCTGGCTCACTGTCAGCTGTCCTCCCACAGCAGGCATGAAACTAATCTGAAAACATAAAGCTGCATAAACTTTACATCATTCATCTGGGCTAATTTGACAGAAGTGTGATTGCACTGTCTCTTGATTCAGGTCACATTTATCTCACCAGGTGATAACCTGTATCACGAACAGCCCCTCATTAATGATCAGAACACCTGTGAAAATGCACCTTTGCCATGCCCCAGCACTGCATCACATCCCTTCTCTTGAAATTCTAAGGAATATCCTGGAGTCTAATCAAATTTTATGCTAAAAAAAAAAAAAAAAAGAAGGCAAATTAAATTTACAGCATGGAAAGTGCCTGGTTTTGTGCCATCTAAAACACCAACTGATCTGATAGTTTTCCATTTATTTCCAATAACAGATTTTAGAGGGCAGTGCTGGTGGTCCTCAGTGCAGTCACTACAATGATGTGGATTCCCCAAGGAAGCCTTTTTACTCAACACTTGGCTTTTCCCTCTGTTGCTTTTCCAGCCTTTCTTCCCTTTCCCCACTTTACCTCTGTCTCTTACATTTGTACTTCTAAACAAGCCTTCCCTTCCCCCATTTGCATGCAGAAGAGTGTCTCCAGACTGGTTTGGACCAGTAGGCTTTGCCTCAAAATTAAACTATTTGAATTTAGGAGGTTTAGCAACACCTGTTTAGATAGGTACCTGCAAATGATTCAGGTGATTGCAAATGCTCATTTCTCTGAAATAAAACACATCTCACTGTGTGACTGGAAGGTCTGGATTCAAAAGTTTTATTCCACCCAGTTCTCTTCCCTGACTTCTCACTTTGTGCCTGCAAGTGCTCAACAGTCAGGTAGATGCTTGCCAGGTCTGTAAATGGGAAAGTTTTGCTATATTTTTGTGAATCAGGAAGGAAAACCAGAAAGGCATCTTCAAAGTTTTCATTGGAAAAGTAGAAAAGAAAATCCAGAAAGGCAATTCATACAGATAAATGGGTTGGAAACAGTGGTTTCCAGAGGTGAGTGCAGTACCAGCACCATGGCTTTCCACGCTGATATAAGAGAATAGAAAGAGCAAGGCAACATGAAAAAAACATGACTGATCATTTCCAAGTCCAGGTGTATACTTAAACATAGTATAGAGGAAATTAATAAATAACCAAGCTTTTAATAAGGGCATCAGTGCACTTATTAACCTGGCAGTGTCTGATGCAAAGAGGAGCCATTGTGAGACAGGCTGGCTTCTGCTCCAGAGCCAAAAAGTCCAATAACACATTGAAATGAAAACCTGCAACCCCCAGCAAGCCCAAAGCCAGACTCTAACTGCCTGAAAGATTGGAGCAAGAGGAAGGTGGGGGAAAGAGATGAGTAAAAAACATGTAAATAGTGGTGTATCACATTGAAGAGAGACAGAAGAGAAACTGGAGGAGTTTCTTCAAAGGGCACAAATCCCCTTTCTCTTCCAGCTCATATTATACACAGATAACCTGAATAGCCCTCAGAGCAGGAAAAGCATGTTTCTGACAGAGGCAACACGTGCTGCATTCTCAGCCACACACAATGAGCCTCCTCTGTGTATCCTCATGTGTGTGAGCACACAGGCTACAAAACATTTCCTTGCTGTCCAGACAGCAAATGTACATGGCAGGAAAGCCCTGGATCCACTGAGATCAGAAAGAAAGCCCTGGATCCACTGAGATCAGAAAGAAAGCATGTGTTGGCTCAGGTAGCTTGGGGTGACTTTTGATACTCAGAGAGTTTCAATGCAGCAGGGCAAATCCTCAGTCTCTGCACAGCCCATCTGCTGCAGCTCATCTGCACACAACCCTCAGCTGAGAGGTGAAAGGCAAGAGAGAGGTTGGATAAAACACCATGAAGGAGCTCTCTGCTAAACAAGTGTTACCTATGAAAACATACACACACACAAAAATAAAAACTGCATTATCTGATAGAAATGGTAATCCAACATGACAGTAGGTCTAAGAGTCGGTATATAGAGTCCACTGGTAAATATTACTGAAAATGACACCAGTCAAGTTCCACAACTTGTGAACAGCTCAGCATGCAGGACATGTTTATCTTGCAAAGTGTTGTGCATTTTCCCAGCTGTACAGAGAACGTCCCTGGTACAGAGATGGTGCTGTTGGTATTCAGCACGGGCTGTTGTCACCAGGAAAGCAATCCTGGAGTGATGGGTATGTCTCCTAATGCAAAGCCATGTAGCTATTCAGCTCCTGGAATTCAGTTCTGTGTGATTCAATCAGCTCTAACAAGAAGAAATAGTAACACACTAAGCAAAGTTCTGAGAACACAACAAATCAAAATGCTGTTTCACTGCAGCCTCCATCAGCCCAGCTGTGGCACATTTCTTACTGGATCTGTTTTTCTGCCCCAGCACAGAGAAATTATTGCTGAGTGCTAGAGATAAACCATGGTGCTAATTCCACAGCATCTAACATAACAAGATGCTTCACATTTCTATTGAGCTCTCCAATCCAGAATCTGAAACATGTTTTAATGGCAGTTAACTTATCCTCACAGCACCCTGGTACAGCAAGCCAAGACTGTCTAAGGGCTAAATCAAACTCCCCAAGGATCATTTTTAGTCTCAGTTGCCCCAGCATTAAAATGGTTTGAGCCACTCCAGGAATGGCTGACCCATCCACCAGAAGTGGACATTGGAGTGCTGAAGGAACACCACACATCTTAGTATTTCTATCTACTTTACACTATTGAAACAAAACAAGCTCTTTTTCTGTAAGAGCTGCTGCATGCTCCAATAAAAATCCTATTTAAGCTGTGGCACTAAGGTGGTCAGATTCAGCTCTCATTTACAGCAGCATCAGTAGAGAGAGAGCTCCCACCATTCTCATGAATTTACTCTGCTTTCAGAGATTCCCCCTCCAAGGAGTCTGACCAAACTGGTCTGATTTTCTCTCAAATACACTGACTCCAGATATCTGCAATTACAGCAATGTCACCAGTGTTAACTGTGATTTACACTTGCCTAACATAATCAAAATTAGAAGCAGTGCACTTACAAGGAGAGAAGAGAGATTTAACACTAAAATACAAGGGGTCAACTCTTCTCTTGCAAATCATGGGTCTCACAAATCTCCATTTATTGGTGAAAACATAATCACCATGCATTTGCAGGTGTTAACTAGAATATTCACTGGTTTTTCTGATTTGCCATTATTTTATTGCCACGACATCAATTACTATCCTAGCCTCAGATGTCAAGTCTTTCTGAGCCTACTGCCTAGTTTTCTGCAAGAGATAATAAATGTGTAGTTATTACTCATGAAATTTTAGAAACTATGCTGCCATTTCAATCTCTAATGGAACTACTTTCCAAAACCAACACAGGGCTCTCATGATTACTGGGCTTTGATGTTTACAGGAAAATAAAGCAGGATTTATAGAATTACAGAATTATACAGAAAACAGTAAACTGATATTAGCTACATATTCCTACACCTCAATACAGCGATCATCTCTCAGATAATTCCCTCCATTTCTGGGGTGCTTAAGCTTCTGAACCTTACAAAAACATCCAGCTCTCAAGAGGAGAGGTGATGGAGAGGCAGAGGAGGGTATCTTCTATGGAAAAGGGTGTCTTCTCTCTGGGTAGATTCCATAGCTGCAGGAATCCCAGCAGGTGTAGGGAAAGAGCTGCCCGTGACCAGCAAGACACAGGTTCCCCACAAACCCACTGGGACATGAACCAACCCCTCTGGTGAGGGCAGAGAGAAGGTGTTGGGGGGTGGGTTTAAGTTCAACACACATCCCAGGAAATCAACTGAACCAAGCCCTAATATGTGAAACCCTAAGTTTAACAAAGTTTTTTCACGTGACCACCAACTAGCTGTTTGTTAATCCCTCTAAGTGAAAGGATACTCACAGATGCTGCAGTTGATTTAGCAGGGAAGGACTGAATCAGTGCAGCTCCCTCCATCTGAAGAGCTGGTTGTGCTATTGACTGTAATTAGCAGCTGCCTTGTGGAGGAACTGATAACAGCCAGCCAACACAAACCACCAACAGCTGAGAACTGGCCTTGGCACTTTGGGCTGCAACTGGAACCTCTTACTTCTGGGAGAAAAAGAGAACAAAGGGCGTTTTGGTGGTGCCATATTTTTTTCCTCTCGACACAGAAAAGTCATACCAAGCATCTTAAAACCAAGTTTTACCAGCTTAGTCTTTAATGTATGCTAGTGTTAGCTGATACTTTAAAAGGAAGAAAACTTTCTAAAGAGCAATAATGCATGAAGAGAGATGTGCGCAAAGAAAGACGATCTTATACTAAATACTAAAAATAAATGTAGCTTAAAAAGACCCTTTAAAAACAGCTGTTGACGTTAGAGATTCAATTAAAATGTAATTAGTTATACATTCTCCTTTGAAATGAACAAGCATATTACAGCCTTCATCTACAATGAATTGCATTTTATGTTCATACCTTGCTTTTGCCTGTAAAAAAGGCAGGTTTTTACAGGAAGCATAAAGATAGGGTAGTTCTACCTAAAATTTTTGCAGTCAAAGAAAACATAATTTTTTTTTTAACCTATGGGTACAAAGCCATCTTCATTGTGCTTGCAGTGTTTGTAAGATACTTCACAAGTGTTATTAAATGCACCAAATAGAAGAAAAGATAGAGATAAATGGATGAGGGATGGTGCTTGCCATAAATTAGGATTCTGAATTAGGTCACTAAAGACTAAATCAATCTGACTCCTTAATTGTCATTTACCTGAAAGAGAAATGCACCATAAAGTGCCCACCCTGCACAGATTTGTACAGGCAACAAGCAACCAATAGCTTTCCCTGGGGCTAGTGCTTTATGGAAGCACCATTGACCTGGTTTTCTATGGAAACTACACGGATGTTTTCAATTCCAGTGCGGAGCTGCAGCCTCGGTCATAGCCATCAAACTCCACATTAGACATTCATGCAGCATTAGGCATCCCGTGGCTGCCAAGGGCCACACAATGAGACATTGTCTGACCCAAAAGTCATGTAATTAGGCTGATGGGAACAACACCAGCGGATGGTGCATTGAGCATATCCTAATTTTGGATAGGCCATTCTTTGGCTGCCTGACTACCAGTTAGCTGGGGAAGAAGTGAAGCCTGCTATTATCAACAGACAACTTTGCTGCTAAGCCAGAGCAATGATGAAAGGGCTGTTTGGCTTGAAAATCACCACTGGGGAGAGGAAGGGCAGCCACAGAGCTGAGATGCTCACAGAAACAAACAGGAGACCCCACTTTTAAGTACTACTTGTTTTTGCAGAGTGGGTGACCCTACCTTCTGGAAGCCATCTCCCCTGCTAGAGTTCCAGCATGTGGCTGCACCAGCTCAGTGATGGCCCAGCACTCATTATAACATCCAATTCCAAAGGCTTCAGAGGCAGCAGCCAGCAGGATGAACACAGAGCTTGAAGCAGAGGGGAGAAGAGTGATTCCTCTCATTAGCAGCACTGCACATTTTTGCACAGACTCTGTCCTTAGAAGTCTGACCTCCTGCACAGCCAAGGAAGAGCTTTCCAAGAACCATGTGACTCCAAAGATTGAGGACATTTTCTGCCAGAGTGGGGTTTTAATTTAAATTACTCACAGAAAATTACATTTTTGTGGCCTGAAAACATCTTCAACTGTGTCAAACATGAAGCAGTTTCATAATTGCACGTGATAGACTCTTTTTTTTAAAGATATGATGTAAGTAGAAAGAAATACAAGTGTTTGTGAAACTTTAAACCTCCCTGTCTGCACTTGTGTAACAGTTACAAATAACTCCAAAAAATATCTCGTGACTTCCATTTCCAACAAAAAGTGTATCAAGGTATTTAGGAATGTGACTGGTCTCTGGAAATTGATACAGGCAGCAACTGCATTCACCTCTTTTGTCAACTATGTACTCAAAATTATGAGAATTTAGGTACATGTGTCATACTACCTAATTAGAGCAAGGCTCAGACAAATCCAACTCTTTCCAGCTTTTTTTATTATTATTTTTCCATTTTTAGACATGTAGTGTAAGACCTGCACAGCTGTAGCCATATCTTTATGGAAACAGCAGCCCAGCCATGAGGACTAAGAATGGACCTCGTTATCCACACAAATTTCAAACAACTTCACAGCATCAATTCCCATCCAACATTTCCTGGTGCACAACATCACTCCTGCCACCCACCTTCACCTGCAGGAACATCCAGCCCCTGCTGGGATCCTGGATCTGTTAGATGTTCTTGGTAACACTAACATTTTCATCCCCACTTAAAAGCACAGCGCGTTTAAAGTGTTACTAATGTTACACCAGAGGAGGCAAGAAAATAGCAGCTGAAGTTGCCTTTCTGTATCCACAGTAAAGCCAGCCAGGATGATACATGTATCACTGGGATCACCTATTTCTTCTAAGTCGAGCCCATCTCACCTCTAAGTGCCATGAGAGGATGGGAGATTCTTATACTCACCAAAATATGGTTCAAATAACATGTAAAACCAAAAATCTGGGAAAAGAACCACCCACGGATTGCAAATATAATCCAGTGTTTGTTTGCTCTATACCAATGTGATTCCACATGCTGGCTTGTGGACTGATTAATTAGGAAGCATCAGTAATAGTACTTTGTACTTACATCAGGACTTCCACCTCAGGATACTTCAATAATGTCAATTCATTAATCTTCACAATACTGCCTGTAAGTAGGTGTCATTAGTTCATTCACAGATGGAAATCCTGAAGCATAGAAAAGGTGAAATTAATTAGCCGAGATGATACAATGAGTCAGTTAACAGAACTAAAGGTCCTGAAAAACACTCCTTTTTCTAACTCTTAGAGGGGGTGATTTACTTGCCCTTTGCAGTTAAATCATGGAAATAATTTCCAAACGTGTAACAGAAACTTTTGTGACTCTTACAAAACCACTGTTTACAGGTCATGCTCTCATTGAAATTTTCTTTTGATTAAAATGGCTTCTACTGTTTCGTACACCCATCAAAATATAAAGAACATCAAAATGAAATAAAACTGCCACTAGATCTATAATGAACTGGAGCACTGCTACTGTTGTCTAAATTAAAGCTCTTTTGTAGAGGGTAAAAGTGAATAAAACATAAAGACAAAGGACAAAATAAGAGATGACAGACTATTCACCCATTCATGGCCATCACATTTACAAGGCAATTGCCATTCATACTAATACAAAGTGGGCCACACAATTCTACCAGGTATGAAAGGCAGAAGAGCCCTTGTACATAAGAGGAAAAAGCACTTTACTGTATTTTATCTCCATCACAAGTGGAAAAACAGTAATGAAGAACATCAAAAATCTCTTTCCGTTGTCCACTGGAAACTAACAAAGCACTTCACTTGGTGCAGTCTTATCAAAGGTTATAAATTTCTCAAGACAGCTAATCAATCACATTTGTCATGGCAGAAGTATAAGATGCACTTAATACGAAAGTATTTAACTGACTGATTTTCTTAAACAATAATCATCTTAGCAGTGGAGAGCTGTAAGTTGTTACAAAAGACAGGGCAAAAAAATTCCCTAGCAAAACAACCAAGAAACCCACATTAGGGAGAAGTACTACCTGTGTGCCCTGGATAAGTGTATATATGCAAACAAACCTTACTTGCCAGTTTACTTTATGAGGGGAACTAAATCCTACTATTTCATGGAGCCCTAAACTCAGAGAAATGCAACCCAGAGCAGACACTCGTGGTTTCTGTAGCCACAGCCCCACCTGATATTCCTTAAGGCCACAAATTCAATTTCTCATGATAGATGCTATTTCCCAAGACTGCACAAATCCTAAAAGATCGGGGCTCTGTGGTGCTCCCAGTATTGTACATGTATGTATGCATATACCTGGGGCACAGTCAGAGCTGCACATCTCTGTCTGCACAGATAACATTAAAGAATAATCCATACACCAAGTGCCTGCATAGTTTTGATACAGCTTCATCACAGGAGAAGCACATCATGATAGAACCTCAGACCGAATAAGCTTTTTGCTTTTTAATCAAAGTTGAAACTTAGATGAGATATAATTATTTTATATATCCAACTGTGAAAACTTCATTAAAAACCTCACTATTAAGTAATAAAACTGCAATAAAAGTTTTTCCGTAATTACAGCAAGTTTCTGTTAACACTAATGCACTAAAAAGGGAAAGACTTTATATATATTTGGTGATTTCTCTGGATGATCCTATGCAGTCAGTTGTGTCCACAAGTGCATATTGGATATATGATCACATTTTTATATAACTGTATATATTTCCTGAGTAAGAAGCAAGAGAACACAGAAGTTAGGAGTGTCTTCCCACAGCACTCAGCGCTGGACAGAGCGCTGCAAACTCGGGCCCTTCGGCGCTTGCCAGGGAGACTGTCATAAACAGGTAAACCAGAAGTGCAAACCATTATACAGACTGAAGCCTCCCTGGCCTACCTTACATTTAAAATAGTCTTTGTTCTCTAATTAAATCACCTCTACTCGAGAGACAACTCGAGTTACAGGAAACACAGATAAGCAGAAGCAGGGTGAATAATTCCTTTTTGCTATTTCTAGATCAATTAAACACAAAACTCACCAGAGTGCTCTTCCAGCAGCAGAATCCACATTCACTTCAGTGACAGCAAAGCATCATTTCAACTTCCAAAATGGCAAGACAAGGAGAATAGAGAAAAAAAAATGGGTGAGGGGATTGGCAGGGAGGAGTGAAAAATATCAAACAAAAAGCAATTTAATTTAAATACCTTACTGTGTTAGATTCTTATTACTAAATTTAAAGTTTGCTTTTAACTCTCATTTCAATGGATTTGCAGGAAAAAATGTAAAGAGTAAATTTAGGTTTAATTGATCATTATAATTTATTTTATTAAAATAAAATAGCAGAAAGACCTTTCTTCCAGTAAAGGGTTCTGGCTTTGACGTCTGATTGTTATGCAAATTCTGTGAAGTACAAGATATGGACAGAGGAATAATTAAGCTTAGGATTTTGTCTATAATAATTCTTACGTATGTAAATGTACCCTGGTTGGAGATAATGATGCGTACATGCACTGGGAACCATACAAATGTGTTGGGAAAGCCAGGAAACTCCCCCTGGCTCCCAGGAAACGTGCAGGTCCTCAGCAGTGCCTCCAAACAGGGGCTGGGCCAGCAGGGCCAGGCTGCTGGCACGTGCCAGGGGCACCCACACCCCCAGCAGCCCCAGAGCAGCAAGGAGCTCTGAGCTGGACACCCCCAGGAACAGTTCCCAGCACCGACACACAAACACTGGACAAACAAAGTGAGCTTTGTTCTGGAAGATAAACATTGGCCATATACATCTATATATTTCAAAGCACTCAATTAGAAACTGAACTTTGCCCCTTTCTCAGGCTTTGAAATATTCCGGCCCCAAACACAGACCTTTATTCTCCTTCGGCATGGGCATCCCTCTTCCTTTTCTGCTCCCGCACGCCATATGGCTCCCGACCCATATGGGACAAATTCTGCACTGATTGATGGCCTCTGCAGTCTGAGGGACTGACCTACGGCATAAACCCGGGGGGCTGAGCACCTGGGCAGCCTGCCCGTTCCTCCCCACACCGTGCCTGCTCCCGTGCGCTCGTCTCTGCCGGCCGAGGATGGGGGATTTACACCCCACACCAGGAGCACATCGGGGCTCAGGGCACATCAGGGCAACCCAGCAAGCAATGAGACCCAGCACGATGGACACCACATGTACCAGTACACCCTGAAACACCCTCCAAGAGCGAGGGCGATGCACCAGCCCTGCCAGCAGTGGAGGGTCCAGGCAGTGGAGGTGCCTCAGGTGGGTGAATGCTGCTGAGCGCCCTGGCTCTGCTGCCACCACGGGGCATCACGTTTGGAAGGCTGGGCAAAAGGCACTCACTGGATGGCAAAGCAAGATTAATCCAGACTGGTCCCTCTGCAGGCAAAATAATTCCCAAAGAGGAGTGAACACAGCTGGTTCTACAGCCCATCTTTCCATCTCAAGACAACATGCACATGGCACATATAAAGGGGCTGAAACAGCGTGCAGAGGCTGAAAGGGCAGACAGAGCCATGGACCAAAAGGGGATTGCCTTTGTTTCTAGCACAGCCTGGTAAATAAACAGCAGGTCCTACAAGATGACCCTGGACAACGAGGCCAGTTGGATTTACTGACAGGCTGGGCAGCCCAGGCCAGCGCATTCCCCGAGCTGCTGGCCAGGGGCTGTTCTCCAGAGGCTGCTCACAGCCATCCATAACATCACTGCCAACACCGGGGACACACGCAGGATTGTACATCACGGGGAAGAAAAGGAGGAGACTTTAGTTTTCACTTTTTGTTCACCTTACTTACCTTTCATTTTCACTAAGCTTGAAAACCAAGCAAAGTGATCAAATTCCCTTTTTTATTTATAGCCATTTTCACAACTTTTCCCTGAAAACCTGCACAGGATGTTTACACAGACATGAGAAATTGATTGACGCATCTTGAGAGCATTTCCTAAACACCCATCATCAAGAAAATATACACATGGACTTAAACTTCCTGATCTCTCTAAAGTAACTGATTTTGCCAAGGGTTTTTTCAGTGTCTGTACCGCTTGTGTATTTAAACACATCTTCTCTGCCACTCTCTGGATTCTGTTCTACAGCACTGGGGTGGGGGGTTTTTCCCCGCATCCAAACCTTCAAGATTCCTGAGATGGATGCAACACTCAGTGAGGGATTTTAACTCTATAAATCAGATGATACCACAACCACAGTTCAATGAAAGAAGCAAAAATCAAATCAAATCAAACAAAGAGATCCCATCATCCCCTGCCGCATCCTCCCTCCTCCCCCTTCCACCCAACCAGCAGCTCTGGAGTCCATAAAGGAGATCGGAGCAGAGCAGCTCTGCCCATACACTGCTGAGCACAAAGTAAAGCCTATGAAACACGCTACGCACTCTGCGTTTCCTTTGTTGTTTTCACTCACCCACTGTAAAGGGCAATGGGAGCTCAACGAGAAACATTTAGTGGTGTGCAGCACCTTCTGCAATCTGCTCTAACACAGCCAACAGCCACTCCGCTCCCATGGACTGCACTGAGCAGCACCAGTCCCGCGGGCTCGCCCGGTGTGCCCGCGGGCTCGCCCGAGCTCCCCTCGCCCCAACGCCACTGCGGGCACCTGCAAAGCCAAACCAACTCTACACCGCAATAAATTTTTTATTCAAATCAGCTTGTCAACACCAATTACCCCAGCCACAGCTGCCAAATACCAAGAAGCACTGTCAAGGACTCAGGGAGGCTACTGCAGCCCTTGCTCCGCGCCAGGAAAGCCAAGTTTGGGATGAGGTCCTGAGGTCCCTGGGCACGGCAGAGCCAGGAGCCTCCATCAGCACATTGCAACAAAGGAGCCTCCCCTGCTCTCTCTTTCAGCTCCTTTTCAGTTTCCTACTTCCTATGTTTTGTCTGCCAAAAGTAACAATTCACACAAACCCAAGCACTTTTCATGACTAAAGATTATGTTAAAAATAGTATTTTGTGCTGTGGAAAACCCCAGAAGTATAACAATTATTAAAAAAAACCAAACAATTTTTTTTTTCCTTAAAAGCATGTTATAAGGTATGATAGCAGGCAGGATTGTTCTGGAAGCCTGCACGAGTTCCAGCAA